>CM076574.1:874516976-875040930 GCA_034641835.2 Pinus albicaulis | reverse complement strand
GAGTCAAAATAGTAAAATCCGCACAAATCTTAGGTGCTAAATAAAATTCCGCCAGAACTAACTGTCGCATTTAAAATTAGTGGTTGGGTGGCCACATGCCAATCCAAACCATGGCTTACAAACCACGTTGCCGGCGAAACTCAAGGAAGTAACCACGGGATAAGGTTTGGAACTAGGTTGAAGATGGAGTTTATGGAGACCATTTGTTTTAATCACATGGAAACAATAGTTGTATGTGAAAACTCACAAACTGTTGGCAGAGTGTTTAAATATCGTAGGTTACAGTTTATTATTGGACTTTTATGTTACGTTGATATGTTATGTGACCACGCCAAACGGGACTGCTGGCTGTTTGGGACCATCGGCGGTCCCTAACCCCTATACTATGTTGTATTAAACTTTAAATACAAACCACAATAGTGTAGTGTAAGAACTACTTGTGCAGCTTGGGCAGTGTGTCGTGTGGTTTCTCTGCCGGAGGTCACAGGGTCGAGCCCTGCAGACCTCAACCAAAAATTTTAATATGCTATTTGGGGGACACGTGGCGGCCTCAGGGCTGGGCATGTGTCACCCCCTAATTGGCCCATCAATAACAACGTACAACCAATTGTCAATTATGATTCTACCACTTGTAAACCTATAGTTGGCTCTGAGGATGGAATATTCTGAGGAATATTCATTTTTCTGACTTTGCAATCCACCTTGCTGACTGCACATCCCAGTCAACGCTATTGCAAATTTTACCTGTTTGGGATTTCGATCAGAACGTGATATTTCCATAATATGACATTGGTTTTTCTAACCGTTCATGGCACCGGAATCAAGAAGATGAGATCTACACAACCATCCTGGTTCTAAACCAATCCTATAACTTTTAGTTTTGAGAAAAAATTATGAGCTCCCAATCACTGCCCCTACCATATTTCCAAAAAAAGTTTGTATTTTCATCTCTAGCCTTCAATTGTACAGCCCTGATTCTCAGCCTCCAGGTTTATTCCTTTTATTATAGAATCCTTCTCCTGAAATATTCCAGTTTCATAATATGCAGTCTCAAAGTGTTACACAAATATCCTCCATCCCCAAGATCTTCTAATTTTTCTAGCTCAACATTTACCTTCTACTGTGTTTCCTCATCATTCTTGAAATTTTCCCTTGCCCGGAATATGGAAGCTTTTATTTAATCTGGTAAGGTTTTCTATAAATTTATTTGCAACCAACCTCTCTTCAGTAGGAGAAAATTAAAGCCACTGGTCCGTAAGGGGGCCTTGGGCTTCAATATAGCTCCCCTCAATTCCAAGAATATGGGGTGGTGATCAGAGCCCCCCGTAGACATACCCATTGACGGAATCATGGCAGCCTATCCAAGAAATTGAATTTGATTAAATACCTATCAATTCTATGGGATATAATATCATCCCCAACTCTTTGATTGCATCAATTTGGCTTCAAATTGATAGGATAAACATCAATTAAATTATGGGTTGTAAGCATATGGGAGAAGAAACCAAATAATGGGTCGATCCTAGCATGCATTCTGCAGATCTCAGACAATACCAAAGAAAAATTTAGATCTCCCCCTGGAATCAACTTTTCATGCTTCATGAAATCATAATTGAATAGTTTTTTCTAAAAGGGCGGCATATATTAACAAGGCCCATACACATTGAGGATTCTAAAATCACTTCTCATCTCCTTCGAGAAAATATCAACTACAAGAACCCCTTCATTTCCCTAAGATTTGACAAGTTTTATTGATTTAGGGTTGAGACCCAAAGCCACACCCCATGAATGACCCTTTGCATCTGAGGCCAACAGCAGCCAAGCCAAAAGTAAATTTTCAAAAACTTGTACTATCTCTTCACTAGGGCCTAAATATTCCTGGAAAAGAAGAATTTTCCAACTTCTCAGAAATCACCAATTATTCAAGGGTTACTCTTTTGGGGGAGCTAGCAATCCCTCTACGATTCATGGATAAAATATTCATAGTGGACCAGACTCATGGGATTACAATGCTCTAAGAACCCCTTCAAATGAAAATTGCTTTCCACCCATAATATCCTAACTAGGTTGAACCTTTTCCTTTGAAATATGAGACTACCTACCTATCGTAGACCTAAAAATTTTAAATGGTGAAGGAAGAACCAACTGTGTTTTGGAGATAGGATACCTAATACCCTTTGCACAAGGCCTAATGTTGGAGTGGAGATCTAGGTCATAGGAGGATGACAAGACATATGAGATAGGGATGGAAGGAGAGTCTATCAGGAAGCATAGAGGTTCAAAACTTTGAGGATAGATAATGAAATAAAAAACTTGGCCATGACCATTCTTACCCCCCACAAAACCTGAATTTGATATAGAAATATAATGCATTGCAAGAGAGCGCATGGAATAAATAAATTGAGAGGCGAGGGGTTAGATTTAAGTGTACACTGAAATAGAATTTCTGAGGAAACTTCATCTGAATGAGATATGATTTTTGGAAGCTCAATTGATCCTCTCATCCCAACATACAGAGTACTATATCTTGATCCATCCATCGCCACATGACCATCCTTCCTCTCGGGCCCTTTACCTCCATCCTTCCCCTATTCCAAAAAATTATCTAGGGCTTCCTCCTTATTTTTCCCCTTTGAACCATGATATGGAAGATGTTCCGAAGGACCCAAAAGATGCTCAAAGTTTCAGAAAATGCTCAAATTTAAAATTTATCAAATGAAGAATAAACCAAGCTCAATGTGTATTTCATGTCATTCTGATTCCAACGCAAGTTTAATGGGAAAAAAAAAACATCGTATGCATAAGATATGCAAGGTCAAAGTTCAGGTTCAAACATGGAAATTCAACTAGTAAAAGTCAAAGTCAACACTCAAGGTTCAAGTAGTCAATGATAAACTTATGGTTCGGGTAATCGGGGCTCCAAGCTCATCATTCCAGATAACATGTGGCATCTCTAAAGCTCGAAAAGTGTCGTTGCGTGGTTGGTTGATTTTGGACCAATCCTGAGGCGACATGTGGCCCTATCGAAGGGCAACACATGGGCTTGTAAGACTCGTCAAATTTTTTTTAAGCGAATCAACATAATAGACATGATTTGATCTCATGACCTCTCAGAAAAAAAAAAATTTACACCTTATTGGTAGGCTATAGAGGTGGCTTTTATTATGACTCTAGTGAGCATTTATTTAAAGGAGATAAGGGTTGTTATAAATAAAAAAATGGCAAAGCCTGTGAATATTGGCAGCTCCACCAAACCTATCTGCCAACACAACTGACTCTG
The DNA here is from genome assembly GCA_034641835.2 of Pinus albicaulis. Taxonomy (NCBI): domain Eukaryota; kingdom Viridiplantae; phylum Streptophyta; class Pinopsida; order Pinales; family Pinaceae; genus Pinus; species Pinus albicaulis. The sequence goes on along the minus strand of CM076574.1, from coordinate 875,037,650 downwards.
TCATACATATCAATCCAACATATATCATATCCATTAATGTGAGGGGATAAGGCCATGGACCATATTTTATTAATGTAATACATTGTATGGTTACCATGTGGGTTGTTGGGTCCATAGACCCCACCACCATAACCTTCGAAAAAATTATAAATGTTGAATATATCATAACCACTACCCTCATATCACTCAAAAATTACACTTAATGACAATCGAACCACTGACCTAGGGTTTTATAACCAAGGCGCTCCACAATTGAGCCACAAGTAGCTTTGTTGTAAAATGCGCAAGGCCAAGTTCTCTTAAGTTGCAATCTGAGACAATGTTTGGCTAATTCAGGAATTAAGAGGCAAAATTGAGTGTTTCAAAATCCAAATAAGGGATTTTTGGGTCTTCTAAACACATTGAAAGAATTTTTTTGAAAAGTTGGATATTGTAAACAGATGTAATTGATCATTTGAGCATATTAATAAAGTGGTCACACTAGAAGCGGACCCGAAGATGCAGCCTAGGAGGGGTGAGCTTCGTTATCAACTTGTCTTCCTTTTCTTGCTTCTATTTTCAGTTTGCATTGTTTTCTTTTGCAGAAAATGTCTATCAAGTTTATGTCTTTTAGAAATTTAGATTAGTTGTATAATAATACATAAAAAAAATTGCAATTCATTCACTAATATCTTCATTTCATTTTTAGATAGAATTTTGGTATCAAAGCTCTTGGTTGTGTGAAGGTTTGATAGGGAAATTGCAAGATTTTACATGCTCACGAGATCCAAGATCAAGAAAGGAGAAGGATCACTTGAAGAATTCAATCCTAAAATTAGTTCAAGAAGAACACATTTCCATTCTTCTCAAACCATGGCAAGTGAAGAAGATGATGGTGTTTCTCCAATAGAGAGAGAATCCATAAATACTTCTCTTGATATGGATGACATGGTAAAAATATTTTTTGATGAGAGGACAATGAAGTTGCAAGCTAAAAGTTATCATCAACCAAAAGAGGAAGGTAATGGCTCTCATAAGCCACCAGATGGTAATGGTAATTTTAATTGTGGTAAATGTGGTGATGGTGGTGGGCCTCCTCCTCCTTCTCCACCTCCTTCGCCTCCTTCTTCAACATCTTATGCTTATTCTCCAACTTCTTCAAAGTACATGATAAGTCCCCTTTAATTAAGGTTTATGTAAAGTTTGAATTGCCAATATGTGATGGAGAATTGAATGTTGAAAAGTTGGATAATTGGGTAAATAAAGTTGAAGTATGTTAGGTCCCTATATTACTAGTGTAGTCCCTTGTTATGTTAGTGTAGTCCCCCTTATTGTTATTTTTGTACCCATGTAACCCCCATATTGTTATTATTGTGCCCTTACATTATTATTGTTAGGTTGGCTAGGATCATATTGCAACCCCATGGACCCCTATATATAGAAAGGAGGTTATGTCATCTGCATCATCCAAGAATTTTTCATTTATGTAATGTATTGGAGATTTCCCCCTAGAAGTGGTTGATTTCAAAGGCTTTGATCTCTCTTTTCTCTATTTTTGGAGCTGGTTTCTTAACATTTGGTATCAGAGCTATGAGCTAGTTGACTACCCAAACAAGAAAATAATTATGTCTAAACATTTCCAGTAAAAATGGGATCTTTATCACTTACAATAATCTTTGGGTTTCCATGTAGCTTTTGAATTGTTTCCATAAATGCAGTATTAATTGTACTTGCTTTAAATGGATGAGATAATGCACAAAAGTGTGCATACTTTGTAAGTCTATCAACTACCACCATGATGACACTATTTCCTTCAGACTTAGGTAAATCTGTCATAAAATCCATTGAAATCTTCTCCCAACATTGACTTGTAATCGATAAAGGTTGTAGAATACCCAGGGTCTTAATTGTGTCAACTTTATTTTGCTAGAAAACCAAACATTCCGCCACAAAATTTTGAATATCAGATTTAAGGCCATCCCAAAAACAATCTTTCTTAACCTAGTGGCAAGTTTTTAAAAATCCCGAGTGCCCTCCTAAAGGAGAAGTGTGTAATTCCAAAAGAATCTTTTGTTTTAGTTGGGAATTCTTACAAATATATAAGCAATATTTGTACCATAAGGAATCATTTTTCCAACTAAATGTATAATATGTACTAGAATCTTGGTGCAAATTTTGAATGAGTGTCCACACTTCTTCGTCTTTCTTCCATTCGTCCCTTGCTTCGATTATCCAACCTGGTTTGATAATAGAAATGGTACAAAGAAATGCTTCTGTCCATCGCATCATATTTAAGAGAAAATTCTAAGGTTCAAGTAGTGGAAGATCACATCAAGCATCAACAAAAATCTCTCCAACTCTCAAAGGATAACCTAAATTTAGTTCAGAATCAAATGAAACAACAGGAAGATCAACATCATAGCGAAAGAATTTTTGAAGTAGTCACAGAACCAAGAACTCGACAAGTACGAAATCGATCAATTTCAGAGTATCTCAGCAAATGGAAGAACTTTCCCATTGAATATTCCATATGGGAGGATGAGAATTGTATACATAAGCATCAATAAATAATCAAGTGTTGAGGACAACACTTGTTTGAAGGAGAGGGGCATGTTAGGTCCCTATATTACTACTGTAGTCCCTTATTATGTTAGTGCAGTCCCCCTTAAAGTTATTGTTGTACCCCTGTAACTCCCATATTGTTATTATTGTGCCCTTACATTATTATTGTTAGGTTGCTAGGATTATATTGTGACCCAATGGACTCCTATATACAAAAAGGAGGTTTTTTCATTTGTATCATCCAAGAATTGTTCATTTATGTGATGTATTGGAGGTTTCCCCCTCGAAGTGGCTGATTTCTAAGGCATTGATCTCTCTTTTCTTCTATTTTTGGAGTCGGTTTCTTAACAAAGTATATTGCTGGATCCAAAACATAGATGATGATGTCACAAAAATTCAACTTTCTTCTCTTTGGTTGGGAGGAACAACTCTCATATGGTGGAAAGAAAAAACACAAGAATATCTCCAGAAGAGAGGTAAAATTATTTCTTCTTGGAATGATTTTGTAGCTACTTTGAGAAAAACATTTTATCCATTGGCATATAAATGACAAGAAATGATGAGATGAAGAAATCTTAGGAAACATCAAGGTAAAAGTGCCCAAAATTGTACTCAATAATTTCTTAATCAAGCTTTGATTTTGGGTATTCATTTAGATACAGAAGAAACACTTATGGAGTATATTGGTGGTCTACATAGCTATATTAGACACGTTATTCTTATGCTTAACCCAACCAAGTTAGATGAAGCTTTTGTACAAGATACACATATTGAAATTCAAGGAAAGAACGTGGAAGAAGATACTTCAATGAAACCATCTAAACCATTTTCTGATAAGTTAAAAGGGAAAGGCAAAGGAAAGGGGAAGAAGACAACCACTATTAAGAAAGAGGAAATGAAACTCGCTTGCAAACATTGTAAGAAGGATGGTAACGATGAATACCATTGCTGGAAGTTGCATCCAGACTTGAGGCCAAAGAAGTTTGACAACAAGGGGAAACAAAAGATTGCTGCTACAACTCAACAGGATTTGGGATCTGATTCAAGTGACGAAACAAAGAACACAACCATGGGAATGAAGGTATAAATTCTAATGTAAGTACTAGTTCTTCTAGTGAATGCTTTGAAACTATAAATTATATAAAAAGGAATGACATATTTCATATTAGAGTGTTCATATAGCATAATAAGGTTGTTATTATTTTTTGTAGTGGTTCTCAAGTGAATATTATTTCTGAAGCAATTGTTAAGAAACTTAATTTAGAAACAAAACCTCATGTTAAACCTTACCCGTTGGGTTGGGTATGTGATAATTCCAATCTACAAGTAACAAGACAATGTAAACTTAAGTTTTCCATCAGTTTTAACTTTGTATATGAGGTTTTAATTGATGTTGTACCTCTTAACATTTTCAGGATTGTCTTGGGAAGTCCCTATCTATATGATTGAAAATACATATTATATCGTGGGGAGAAAAAATATAATCTCTTTAAAGGAGGGATTGAATACATTATAAGATCACATCATAAGAAGAAAAAAGTATCTCTTGTTAGTGCAGAACAAATGAGCATAATTGTTAATACTAACAATAATTATGTATTGTTGATTGTAAAAGCTAAGGATATTGATAAATCCGAAGCCTTCTTAGGATGTGATCCTAAAATTAAGTATGAATTAAGTGAAGTTGTTGATACTTATGGAAAGATGTTTCAGGAACCTAAAGGACTCCCTCCAAAAAATGGAGTTCAACATCGGATTCACTTGCAGGACGATGTTCCACTTCCTAATATTTGCATGTGAAAATTTTCAATTTTGGAAAGCATGGAGATTACAAAGCAGGTAAAAGTGTTGCTTGAAAAAGGGGTAATTAGACCAAGTCTCTCCCCTTGTGGGTCTCCTATTGTTTTGGTGCCAAATAAGGATGGCACATGGCAGATGTGCATTGATTTCTGAGCTTTGAACAAAATTATGGTAAATAATTGTTATCCTCTTACTCATTATGATGATTTTCTAGATCAATTGAAGCATGTTGTTTATTTCACCAAGTTAGATTTAAGAAGCGATTATCATCAAATTAGAATTGTTAAAAGTAATATTTTGAAAAATTCTTTTAAGTCAACATAGGGTTTTTTTTAATGGTTAGTAATGCCTTTTGGGCTTTGTAATGTACCTGCAACATTTATGAGGGTGATGAATGATGCATTGCGATCAGTCCTTGATAATTTTGACATAGTCTACTTAGATGATATTTTTATCTTCAATAAGACTCGTGAAGAGCATGTAAAGAATGTAAAGTAGGTTCTGGATGTCTTAGAAAGGGAAAAATTTTATTTAAATATGTCTAAATTTTAATTTGGTAAGATATTTTTAGTGTACCTTGGTCATATTGTGGGGGTGGTGTATTGAAAATCGATCCCTTTAAAGTTGAGGTTATTGTAAATTGGACTAAGCCCAAAAACGTAACTAAAGTCAGAAGATTCCTGGGAATAGCCCAATACCGTAGGAAGTTCATTGTAGGCTTCTCATCTATTGCAGCACCCCTACATGCTTTAACAAGTGTCAAACCATTTTTTCAGTGGGGAGGCAAAAAATATAAATCCTTCAATGCATTGAAAGATAAGATCAATACAACACCGGTTCTAGCGCTTCCAAATCTCAAGCATCCATTCGAAGTCCTAACATATGCAAGTGATTATGCCATGGGGCCAGTATTGATGAAGCACGGTAAACCTATATGCTTTCACTCTAACACTTTTATGACTACAATAATTAATTATCTAACATATGATAAGGAATTGTATGCTCTAGTACGAAGTTTGAAAATATGGACGCATTATTTAATGGGTAAAGAAACAATCATACATATAGATCATCAACCATTAAAATATCTTCAATCACAAACTAAACTACAAAAATCAAGGCACTTGAGATGGAAGGGAGTTTTACAACAATCTCACTTGGTCATAGGATATAAGAAAGGAATATATAACAAAGTTGCAGACATATTATCAAGACATGTAATCAATGCTTATACAATTCTTAAGCATAATTAATTCACACAAGAAAACTACATTGAATAACATGCTCAAGATGAATATTTTGAAGATCTATATGCAAATTTTAGTAAAGGAAATCAAATTAAAGAATTGGATTATCATGTTCATAACAAACTATTATATCATCTCGAAAAGTTATGCATTCCACAAAGTGAAAGAATTAATCTTATAAGGGAAGCACATACATATATTATTGTTGGTCATTTTGGTGTACGAAAAATAGTTACTCAAATGCAGAGATATTTCTATTGGCCTCATATCAATGAAATTGTATCAAGATATGTAAAGAGGTGTTCATTGTGTTCTACTAGTAAGCCACCTAATAGGAAATTAGGATTGTATACTCCACTTCCTATTCCTTCGCATCCTTGGGAAAGTGTGTCCATGGATTTTGTGGGGGGGTTACCTATGTCTAGGAAAGGTCATGATTATTTGTATGTTGTAGTGTATAGGTTTAGTAAGATGTGTATACTAATGCCTTGTAAAAAGCAGGTCACTAAACAAAAAACATAGTTCTTTCAAAATGTATGGGTTCACTTTGTGTTACCCACATCTATTGTCTCTTATCAAGATTCTCAATTTCTTGGGAAACTTTGAACAATTCTATGGGAATTGATGGAAACCAAGTTGAGTAAGAGAACAACATTTCATCCACAAACCAATGACCAGATAGAGATGGTGAACAAGATAGTGGTACATCTACTCCGAAGATACTGTGGAAAACATCCTAAGCTTTGGGATGAGCACTTAGACTACATTCAGCATGTGTACAGCCATGTCAAGCATTCATCACTTCAGAAATCTCCATTCACAACATGTTATGGTTGTTTATCAAAATCTCCTTTAGATTTCATCTTTGGGAAAGATATTGTAGTGGATGGACATAGTGATGTGGAGAAAGCCAAGAATTTCATTAAATAGATCTAGTTGGTACATCAAATAGTACAAGAACAATTGGAAAAGAACCAAGCCAAATACAAAGCGAGGCACGACAAGCATCATGTTAATCACAATTTTCAAGTGGGCAGCCAAGTTTGGTTATACATCAGCAAAGAAAGGTTTCAAGGAGAAGGTAAAAAGCTTAAATTGATCTGGTATTATCCATTCAGAATCTTAGAAAAGATTGGAAATAATTATTTTCGATTATAATTCCATCCTTATATGCAAATATATTATGTTTTAAATGTTGAAAACTTGATATTGTATGAGACTCATATGAACATGGATCAAGATAAAAGTATTCAGGTACCTTCCATAGAATATTTTTCTCCTAAATACATCTATGAGTTGCAAGAAAACACCATTTTTGACAAAAAGGCAAGGACTTCACGCAGAGGTGATGTGGAGTACCTTTGTGTGGGGCTCAAAGGTACCAATCCTAGCAAATCATGATGGATCGATATCAGGAAGGTGAGGCGACATGTGGCAGATCAATGGACTAGACATGGTTTGATCCCACGACCTCTCAAAAACAAATATGACACCTTACCATTTGGCTACAAAGGTGGTTCTTTTTATAACTCTGGCGCACATTTATTCAAATAATATAAGGGTTGTTATAAATAAATAAAATGGCCAAGCCAAGCAATATTGGTGGCTTTGCCATACCTATCTACTCACACAACTGACTTTGCCATACATATCAATCCAGCGTATATCATATCCATTAATGTGAGGGGATAAGGCCATTGGCCATATTTTATTTACGTAATAAATTGCATGGTTACAGTGTGGGGTGGTAGGTCCATAGACCCCACTACCATAACCTTCGAAATTTTTATATATGTCGAATATATCCTAACCACCACCTTCATATCACTCAAAAATTTAGCATAATGAGGATCAAACCGACAACCCGTGGTTTTATAACCAAGGTGCTCCACCATTTATCCACAAGTGGCTTTGTTATAGAATGTGCAGGGCCAAGTTCTCTTAAGTTGCAGACAGAGACAAGTTTTGGCCTAATTCAGCCATTCGAAGGCCAAATTGAGTATTTCAAAAGCAAAACAGGGGGTTTTGGGCCTTATAAACATATTGGAAGCATTGTTTTGACGATTTGGAGCTTGTAAGAAGATATAATTGATAAATTTATTATCTTAATAAAGTGTTCACACTAGAAACAGACCCTAAGACATACCTCAAGAGGGGCGAAATTTGTGATTAACTTGTCTTCATTTTCTTGCTTCTATTTTCAGTCTCCATTCTTTTCCTTTGCTGCAAATTTTTATCATGCTTATGTGTTTTTTTAATTTCTATATATTGCATAGCAATACATAAAATTACTTGCAATTCATTTAGTAATAACTTCAATTCATTTTTTTATCAAAATAGGACAATCCTTTAAGACATGCCTAACCTCATGGCAAATTTTGAATCATAACAAAACCCCTGCGTAGCCTAGTTTTCTAAGATGTGAATAGTCCCTATATTGAATGCTCAATTTTTCCACCAATCCTTCCCTTGATTCCAAACTTCCTCGTGAAAGCCATCGTCCTAGAATATTTAAAAGAATTTTCGAAATCCAAATAGTCCCGAAATTTTTTCCCAATTGAATGCAATACATTTTTGGTCGATAACTGCATGGGCTCGGAGCCGCACCCATACCATCCCTTTTCCAAGTTGTTCTCTATCTATATGAAGATAGGAGACCACCTTTTCAACAAAATCGACACTGAATAAATATTCCATAATTTTGATAGGGCCCAACTTGCATCAACCTCCTTCTGGAATCGAAGAGAAAAACAACCTTTAGATAGGGTTTTAACTGACATGAAAGGGTTTAGGGTATAAACCCACACTAATTTAGCCAACTTTATCTAGGAGATAATTGAGTAATGCCTTCCTCTGACTTGCCTAACCAAAACCTTCTCAGTTGTCTTTATGATACCATTCAATTGAATCCCAAGACCCAAAATCAACCTTTCAACTTCCTCCTCAACCTTTACACATTCCAATTTCTTCCTAGCCTTCCTAGTCTCACCTTTTCATTATCCGCATCCTTTCTTTGGTTGCGGAAACGACAGGACTTACATCTTGGAAATTGGTCCATCCCCTATCTCGCATCGAGATATTTTCTACCCCCACTCACATATTCAACCCACCTAACTTAGAATCTTTATAATTCATATCATATTCCAAAATTCAACATCCCAGAGAACCCTATAACCCATCCTCAACTTGATACGGGTTATCTTCTCTTCTAGTCTTGGAGATCTCCCTAGAGCTTAGGAACCCTAAACTTGAGCCACCAGAAAGATCTGAGACCAAAAACCTCAAACAACTAATATCATTCAGATTATACTAATTGACAGAAAATTTCACATCACCGAGAGAAAGCCCATAAGTACCATTGAGGGAAGGATGCTAACCTAATTTTTTGCTTTTGATAGACCAAATAAATAAAGGGTTTTTGTGCCATAAGGACACTCATATGAGAATGAGGTTTTAGTTTGCCTCTCGAGATACATTCATTCCAGATCCAAGAAAGTGGATAATTCTTCAAATCTCAGGCTTCAAAGTGTCACCTTTCGCTCCATATAGATATGTCGATGTGGGGACTCTTGCCAAATGGAATCTAGCACAAAATAATTTGAATAATAATCAACCGCATGTAATTTCATACCATCAAATGGACAAAATTCTACTTACAGCTATAAACATAATGACACACCCTCCTTCAAACTGCCTTCTGATTGTTGAAAACCATGACCTGACACCTTTAGAGATTTCAACCTTCAAATCTCTCGAGATGGGTAGCAAAACAAAAAACTCCATTCTATAAAACCCTACCGGATAAGACTAAGGAGACCAAAAAATTTATAAAAATATAACCTACCATCCCTATGCGACGAGAAAAGAAAACCTACCCTCATGCCCTCTACTAAAACTGAGAAGTACTTGTTGCACTCAACCTTCTAATCCAAATATAATAATGTTCATTTAACTGATTAAAATAAAATTAAATAATAGTTAATTTATTTTGAAGGAGAAATCATCATAATTTATAATTTTATTAATTTTCTAATTAACTATTTAATGAAAAAGTAATACAATTAAATTACAAAATATTTTTTTGTAATCCATTGCAAAAATGTTCATCTTTAATTCATTTATTTCTTAAACTATACAGTCATAATCCATTCTAAATAGTTTCATATATTAATTTATTTTTTTATACAATATAAAATAATATATATTGAACAATTTTCACTTTTATGTATTATAAAAATTTTATATTATCATTTTTATTTATTCACAAAACCATCATTAATTATCGCTCAAGAATTTACTAGACATGATACTAGAAAACTAATCGACATAGTGTATTGACATGTGATGCCTAATAACAAATTATTTATGATTATGAAATTAGGTTTATTAATTATGGTTGGATTGGTTCGAAGATGGCTCTGCAATTTCAGGGCTTACATTCTTGTAAAAGGAGTTTACAACAACTGTCCATAAAAGTCCTTAGTCTGAAGTATTTAGCATTTGTCGTGAGAGCATGAACGTTTAGCTTTGATATTTGAAGCAAGTAGAGGATAATGTGGTTTTCAACATGACTAGTGAGTTTTGTTTTCATTTATGCTGAAGCTACTATGATCTAGGGTTTATGGAAGTGGAGGGTGGGGGATTTAGAGGATGAGTTAAAATATTTCACTAGCCCTTATGAGAATGTTTCTATTTGGATGGTTCCACCTTAGTCCCCAATTCAGGAGCCTAAAGCAATGCCTCAAACTCTGTACCCTGATACCTTTTCTTCCCTTAAAACCCTTGAATCCATTCCAGCACCTGTGTAAGGATTTTCGTCATTCCTCATCAATGATATTGTCTATGGCACACATGGATTTTATTTTGGTGTCAAAGGTGTTGGTTTTAGTAGGGATTCACAACCAAGGTGCACTAGTTACCTTAGATCAATTTTTGGGTGTTCCCTTGTTCATTCCATATGTAAACCTCATTCATGGGTTTCTCAATTATTTTGAGTAGTCTGCCATGGCAGGGGTTGGTCTAGCAGTGACCCAAAAAATTTTAGGGTTTTTATGTCTATTGTTGGTCTCGGGTTTTAGTGCTCTCAGTGGGATGGAGAAATTTTTTCTAGGGGTTTTCCTACCATATCAGAAATCATAGCAGTGGAGAATTTTGGATCTCAGATGTGGTGTTTCGATGCCTTTTTTGGTACAGATGGTGAAGGCAGACTAATATTTATCTTTTCTCAAATTTGTGAAGGGGATATTTGTGGGGGTTTTCTTGGGGTGTAGACAAGGGTTTATTTTCAAGGTCCTCCATATAGTGGAATCGGAAAGGTAAAAAATAATGCCACATTACATGAATGGAGTGAGGAGCCCTCATGACTGGTGGGGTCCCTTTTAAATAGCCTCAACCCATAGGTCATGTTGAGGTTTGATAAGAAACATAACAAAGTCAAATTCACAAGGTTAACTTAGAAGAGGAGAATTTTACTTGGGAGAAGGAGTAAAGTTTTGGAATGCCATGGAGACTTTGAGCAGGTATTGGTATGTCAATTTTGTGGTAGGGACTCGATGGAAATGTTGCGGGAGTAGGTTAAGGGGGTTTGGGAGAAGCACCATCCTATTTTTCTAGAGGTCATAACCCTCGTCAGAGGTTGAATTTCATTCACATTCAACTTGGAAGAAGAAATATTATATGTGTTGAGTAAGAATTGGTGTATAGATTTACTTTCGGATTTTTTGACGAGATGAAACCCTCTATTTGATGTTAGTGGAGAAAATCTGGGGGTAGGCCTGATCTAGGTGAGACTACTAGGCCTACCCATGTAGTTATGATCCCAAGACATATTTCACCTCATTAGGGATAATTTTGTGACTTTCATGGAAGTAAACAATTCATATGAAGAGTTTGGTAGAATGGTTGTTGCTTAAGTAATGGTAAATTTGGATATGCATGACGGTTTGGTCAAAACCTCAACTTTGTATTATCTAGGGCTATGAGATATTCATATACTTTATTATGAGGGAATCCCTTTTAGATGTCATCAATGTAACAATGTGGGACATGTTCTAAAGTACTGATCTCTTCCATATATAGGCAATAAAAGTTAGAAGTTTAAATCTAAAGGGAAAACTAGTAGGAACAAGGAGATTACACCCTTTGGAACAGATCAGAAGATTCTCAAATTTTTTTAGCAGGTTGAGGTCATTCCATATCTGATGGATGTACATATGTGGCCTCATTGCAGCAAGGAGAATACTCTTTATTGGATTCTGCTAAAGGATGGCCAATATTCATTTGAATCACCCACGTTGGGTATTATGTTAACCTTCCTCTGTGTATCTAATATTATCAATTATTTCTTTTCTTTGGTTATGGATTTGCATCCTTTGCCTTATTTATCTTGTTTTCATATTTTTCTGACACGTATTTTATTTTTTTGGGCTTTGACCCTTTCCCTATCTCCCTTTCCTCTTTTATTTGTCCTTCTCCTATTCCCTCCCTCTCTAAGGCTCCCTTTTTGCCTTCTAGTTTTGTTTCGAGATACATCCTAAGTTTAAAATATTAAACCACTATGTCTCTCGAGGAAGTGGGTGGATTGTGCCCACCTTCACTATCTAAGGATCCTACGAACTCTCAAGGTAGGCAATCACACATTCCCAAAGAAAAATTGAAGGTTATCCATGACATTGCTTCTAGAAGGAAAAAATATATAGTTGGGGCACTTTAGAGTAGTGCAAACCCATATCCCTAGTTCCCCATGATGTTTCTTTATTTAAATTATCGAAGGTTAGCTAACCCCTCAAAAAGACTAACCTTCAGAATCATTTCTCTCTTTGAATCTACTAATGTCATATTTCTTCAAGAAACCCTTTCCCATTGAGAGGTTATAGTAAATATTTTAGAATATTTGGTTTCGAGTTGGATTTTTGTAGCAGTGGATGCTAGGGGGGATTTTGTTGGTTTAGAATTGGGTATTAATCAAAGGTCTATTAAAATATTTAGTTTGTGGGGTGTAGAAAGGGTTGGGGTGGCGGGGGTGATGTCTTTGTGTTGGATTTGGGATTGGACATTAAATTGGTGTGTTTGATTTGTGGTAAATTTTAATGGTTTTTTCCTATATGAATGTTGTTAATTTTGTTTTTAGTGGTGATCTGAATTTCTCTCTTGGTATCTCACAAATTTTGGGTTTACACACCCACCCTAATCCCCTCACTGAATTTTTTTCTCATCTTTTGGAGGTGCAAAAATTCTATGGTGTAGATTTAATGAAATTGAAGCCTACCTAGAATAATTAGAGATTAAGAGATGCAATGATTACTCATAATATTGATCTCTTTCTTGTAGCTTAATATCTTCTAGACATAAATTATGTCTTTTGTAAGTGGGTGGGAGTGGGAGGTAGTTTTCATCACCATCCCATTTTCCTCAAATTAAAAGGAGGAACCATGAAACCTAAATCCCCATTCAAATTTAGCTCGAATTGGATGAAAGAATAATATTTTAGTAATATAATGGTGGTGCATTGGATCTATACAAACTTGATTGGGAAGGATCAATCCTGGCTCAATTTGCAGACAATATCAAAAGATTTAAAAGAGCTACAATTGAATGGGTGAAAGTAAAAAAGAAAAGTGATGCATAGGTTTTGAAAAAGGTGGAGCAAGAGTTGGTGTAGTTAGAAGATCTAGAAGGGGGTGGGTTATTTAACCAAGGAATATAAGTAAAGAATAATTCAACTAGAATTTTTCCAGAAATAGAACCTTGAAGGAGAAGGAGGAGACATGGGGGTTAAAAAGTAGGGAGATTTGGTGGAAGAGTGGGAATGAAAACTCAGAAAAATTTTAATAGTTTTCAAAGTGGAAAAGGGATATGAATACCATTTGGGATCTTAACGATTCTATTGGTGGCCAGGGAAGTTTATTTTGAAGATTTAGCCAGATTGGGTATAAAATATTTCAACATCCCCTTAAAATTACCCCAAGATATCTCTCTAGATGAAGTGATTGATTCAGCTAGCCATTTTCCTCGGTTCAATGAGGAAATTATAAATAGCTCTATCATCAAGCTGATATCTGAGGAAAAGCTTCAGAAATTATTGTAAAGCTTCTAGTAGGGAAAAATCCCAGACCCTGATGGGTGGTCAGTCAAAATTTTCACCGAATTTTTTCTATTCCTTGAGATGATCTCATCAATGGAATTGAGAGTTGTAGATATTCTAGGCATATGTGTGATGAATTTAACTCGAAATTCATATCTTTGATTCCCAAGTCTAACTCCCCACACTTTTTTGATGAATTCAAGCTAATTGATTTATGTAACAATATATACAAAATTATTGCTAAGATCATTGCTAATAGACTGAAGTTTCCTTTTTCCTAGCATATTTCAAAGGAGAAATTAACTTTCTTGGAATGAAGGTAGATACATGAGGCCATAGGAGTAGCTTAGGAGGACCTCCATAGTGTTAAAAGTAATAAATTAAAAGGAATGGTGCTCAAAATAAACCTAAGGCATACAACAAGACTAGTTGGGTTTACTGCATAATGCTTCTAAGGCATCTGGGTTTTGAGGTAGGGTTCATCAATTGGGTTAGGCATTGTATTATATTAGTATCCTTTGTGATGCTTACTAATGGATTCAGCTCTGATTTTTTTCATGCTGAAAGAGGTATGCTTTAGGGTTGTATACTATCTCAATTATTATTTCTTCTAGTTGTGGAAGGTATAAGTAGGTTGTTAGTAAAGGAGAAGAGGAGGGGGGATCTAAAATATGTTTCAATAGAAGAATATCTAACCATTATGCATTTATTGTTTGTTGAAATTTTTTTGTTATTCAGTGATAGATCTAGGATGGACCTAGCCTCAATAAAATCAATTCTATCTCTATTTGAAAAATCAATAGGTATGCTGATAAATTTGCAAAATTCACCTTTCTTTGTTGTGGAGTTGTCTAGATATAAGCTTACCAATGCTCAAAATATCTTCCATTTCGATCAAATATCATTGAAAGAGGGCTCAAATATTTGGTCTTTTATCTTAAACCTGATGAGTATAGGAAGGTGGTTTGACAGTGGTTTCTGGAAAATATTAAAAATAGGCTCAAGGTGAAGAGCTTCAGTTTGTTGCCTTGGGCAGACAAACTGGTGCTCGCTCATCAAATCCTTCTTAGAAGAGATACCATTTTTTACATGTCTTTATCCTAGATTCCAAAAGGAATCATAGATTTTGTTTGTAAAACTTTTTGTAGATTTCCATGGTTGGGTTCAAAGGATGGACAGTTTTCCCATGATTTAAATGTGAGAAAATTTATCTTCCCAAGAAATAGGGCGGCTAGGGTATGAAATTTTTGGTGTCTTTTTCCAAAAAATTAGCTGCCAAGGCAGGGTCGAGGTTGATATCTAGAGAAAACTTATGGATTGATGTGGTATACATAAAGTACATATTTCCCTTTTCCATTAAATATTGGATTAATTCCCCTAACAAACACAAGCCAAATTTTTTAGTAGTTCGGAAATTTGTTATTGAATCTTTTGGTGTGATTGGACAAGGTTTAACATGGAAGGTTTGTTTGGGTAAAAGGGTAAGAATTGGTCATGGGTGAATTAAATTTTTCCATAAGATTCGGTAGCTTTTCTAAATGAAAGTGGGCATATAACTATAAATCAGGTGGAAGATCCAAACATAACATCCATTTGGGAACAAGGTTAGACAGACCCAAATCAATTAAATTTTCCACATGTTGGGACTGGTTTGTGGTATAATTACACTACCTCTCTCAATGCATCTCATGTTAGATTTAGCGATAGGGAATATCTTTTGCATTTGTTCCATTATTTCCAAGGGGAATATACACCTTGCTGAGAAATGTAACTAGGTTTGGTATTCATAATTATACCAGTACCGTTGATATTGTACATTAGATGTAAAATAATAAGAGAAATTATATATATATATATATATATATATATATATATATATATATATATATATATATATATATATATATATATGTATGTATGTATGTATGTATGTATGTATGTATGTATGTATGTATGTATGTATGTATATAAGCATGGGTTTCTTTCTTTATTTATTTTGTTTCTAGATCAAAGCACCCATTGACTACTTCTAGGGTTTGTGTCATGAGTCATAGTCCTTATCCTGGTGTAATAGTCCCTTTTAGGCTTTGTATATAAAAAAAAAAAATTGTAATTGAGTCAAAATTATAAGTTTAGCCTCATCCACCAAGTCGATATTCCCTTTATTCATTTCATCCTAATTACATATCTGCATTGACTATATATAACTATGCATTCTACCTATTGTGAAATTAATCATTCAAGGAATTTGATCTCCAATTTTTAAGTGAAAAAAAGAGTGGAAAGAGCGAAAAGGATAAGGAGACTCATAAAGAATACAATGAGGCATTGTATAACCTAAAAGGAGTTGAAAGTTACATATTTCTTTCACACGTGTGAATAAATTGAGGGGAGTTGTAGGGCTAAAAGTGTAGGATAAAATCTCAAACTTGTAGAGAAGGGTTGAGACCCTTAAAAGAGTTGGCCTATGTTAGGACTTGGAAAAGTTTGAATTGGATTGAATTTTGAAGTTTGCATAACTATCTTGGGAAGCTGACTTTGTGGATTGGAGGAATTATTTGTATTGGTCAAAGGGTCTTGGTTGCCTCATTTTATTTTTTTCTAAAATAAGAGAAGACAAATTTCTGGGTTTTCCCCCATAAGAGGGGTTTTGTCAAGGCATGGCGAAGGATAAGTTCTTGCATCTTGTTTTATTTTTTTGTGTTTGTAATATCCATTGTTTTAAATTTGTCTTAATGATAAAATATATAATAATTACAAATAAGGATTAATAAGGAACATCATAACAAAGTGTCAAGAAAGAGAAATAAAATTAAATAAAACCCTAAATATGTTTCCCTAAGGATTTCTCAAAATGGTATCAGAGATAAGGTTAGGGTATTAGGTAGATGGAATATCACTATTGTTTAAATTCAAAAGGGTTTCGAAGACAAGAAGTATTTTTTATCATATTTATATGATACAATTTCACCCAAATTATGAATTGTTTAAGGCGTGGATCGAGCATGTTTTTGTTACACTTTCTACTCAAAACCAGATCCGAAATTGGAAACAGAAAGTACATAATCGAATCACTTAAATAAAGGTATAGAAGGGTTGTTTGGAACTTGTTGAATGCAAAATGGATGGAAGTATATCCCTGTGGTAGAGAAAAGTCCTAAAGGTATAGTATAGTGCTACTTTGTCCTAGTAATAATGTGCTCGAGTTTCAAAGGACCAAAGATGCAAATAAAGTCCCATTCAAAACTAAGAGTCGTGTATATATAAAATAAGAACAAGAATCGTCGCATAAGTTTTATGGACTAGGAGTAGTCCTTTAAGCTAGTAAACAAGTTACCTTGGAGACTAGGATGAGCTTCTTTGGGCACAATTTATGGTGTTTCTCCATATGAAATAAGGATCGCAGGATTCAATGATAATTGTAGAAGTATGTTTCACAATTGAAGAGGGACGAGAGGTCTAATAAGTGTACTAACAACAATCCATAATTGTAGAAAGTATGGAACAGTCATTTTGAAGAAGAATGTTGTTCAGTTGATCATTTTCCCTAACCTATATTATTCAATCTAAAAAAAAGGTGCATGGTTCTCAAAGATAGGAAGAGCTGAAATCAAGGTTGCAAGGAGAACAACTAGTTGATGTTTTCAGAAACCATGGATCTAAAGGCCTTGTAGCAAGATAAAGGTGTGTACTCGTTAAGGTATGTATAATATTTTTATGAATAAGGGGTCTACATGAGTTAGAATTTTGTTGCATAAAATCTAGAGTGTGTAAGCGTTTTTGTATCTAGGGATTATAAACCCTAGATAGGAGCTAGATTGAAAAGCCCTAGTAAGAAATCCCAACGCTGATATGGTTTTTTACAACATAGAAACCCTAGTTCTTGATATATAAAGTTTGCAAGGAAAATCTTTGGAATATGGTGAATCCTAGTGAGGATGGTCCCTAGTATGTGACATCAAGACCATAGGGTTGATGTTTCCAAATGAAATATCAAGGAAGTTATGGTTTGTATCTAGGAATCCTAGGAGTGTATCCTCTAAGATATCATGAAAATCCTAGTCTAACAAGATTGACATCATGCTCTCGTATTTGTATATTTCTGGTGGTACTTGTAAGTGAATGTTACAGGTACATGTTGGAGGAATCTAAATGAGAAAATATATATTGGTTTTATGTCTTGAAGAGCATGATGAATAGAAATAATGTGTTCGATTCTTAGGAACTATGACAGAATTAGACTCATATGCATATGAACCATGAGGATGTTAATTCTTTATTAAGTGCCATCATAGTAAGAGGGATCCTTTATTGAAAAAAATACAAGTATTAATTTTCCTTCTCTTTTCATTACATTGTTGTCAAATCGCCTCTTTATATCTAACATTATTTTTTTCACTTGATTATAGTCGTTTCCCTTGTGTTTTCCTTGGAAGAATATTTGTAGGTATATTCTTAAGAAGAAAGGTTATATATTCAAAAATAGCCGTCAAAGAAATATTTAAATATTAAATGATATTTTCTAAGATATCTCTTCAAGGATTCATTCAAGGTATGTCCTTCATACTAGAATTTGAAGCAACCCTACTCCATTCTGGAAGATATTTATAAATTGAGGAAGGTATGATCATTGAGTCTCTATATGAAAGGTATTAAATTTATTTACGAAATTTTCATGTTTTACGTTCTTCTAGTCTTTTGAGACTATTGGTATTATTTGTTTCCTAATCCTTATATTGAATCAACCCTAGTAACTATAATATTAATTTATGTAAAACCCTATCCTTTAAATTTTTAGGGTTTATTGATGATATCTAGGGCATATGATAAAACCATAGTTTTTTAGGGTTTGATGATATTATCTAGGTTTTATAATAAAAACCCTAGTGAAATTTGAAATAATATTCTAGGATTTAAAAGAAAAACACTAGATGCTTCCACTATGATTGTAACCCTTACAAGATTTAGGTTTTGAATATCCAAGGTTTTGTTGTTTGGAGTTTATATGATGCTAGATGCTTTCACTAATAAAATTAACTTTATTCTCTTGTATATTTTTACTCGGTTGTACTTATTGATAAGATTTGCAGGTACATAGTTTTCAAAAGGTTGTAAATAGGTATTCCTACCTCATACATTATGATGACATTATGATGTTGAGCATGATGGAAAGAGGGAGATCTAAGAACCCTAATAACCTTGAATATTACATTGAAATTTGAAATATGACCTTGTTTCCATAAGAAGATAAAGAATGATGTTTCTGAAGGTCGTGTTTCTATGATGATATAATGATGTAAAAGAAATATCTTCTGTAGCTGGAAGAATAAAATTTCATGATGATGGATTTATCTCCCTAATTTGAGAGGGAGATTGAATGAAGAAAAGCATATATCCTCAAAATTTGAGAGGGAGGACATGATGTGTCATCCATAGATATAGTAAGGAGAGAATGAGATCAAAGAGTAGTTGAAGCACCAATGATAATTATTCTTGTTTGGTGAGGTCGTGACCAAGACTGGGATATTTTGAGAAGTGTTGAAGTTGATTTTGATGTTATTGAAGAAGTTGGAGAGGGAAGGTTCCGTCAAGATTGGTTAGGATATTATAACGAACTAGGAAAAAATAGAATGGTTGAGGACCCTATATATTATACTAGCATATTGAAATTAAGAACCAATATATTGGTAGTGGTTGTGGTCGCGAGGCTACAATATGTTCAGTTGGATGAGCAAGTAGTTGATGTGTTGATATCTCCATGAGAAGTTTGTATATTTTAGAAGCTTGATTGGATTGGTGGATATCTCTTATTTGGTTGTGAGGGAGAGATGAGTACCATAAGTCTTCCTTATTATGGTACTGTAGAAAATCCACATAAATTCAAATTGATATTTGTAATATGCTAAAATAAAATACTTGAATCTACTCTACAAATTGCAGAAACCAATTACGATCACATAATCACATGAACAAGAAAAATAAATAATTTCAATCACACAACACAAAGATTTATCTAGGGAAAGCTTCAGCTAAAAACCCATCTATATGTATATTGCAAAAGTCAAATAATATGAGAAAAATACAATTCTTCTCTCATGCTTGAGAGCTCTCTGCACTATTTCTCTCTATCTCACTAATTCCTAGGAAATCTTGGTTCAATACTTAACCAATTTCTTGGCCTCGGGAATCCCTATTTACTTCCACAGTTTCCTTTGGAATTAGGGCCCTATTAACAAGGAAATTCTCCAATAATGATTGCTCAATACATTAAGGCTCTTCCTCTGACTCCATGCACCACTTGTACATTTTTATGATTATACAACTAATAGTACACTTCCCTTTAACTCCAATATCAACTAGGTCTTTCTGAGAACTGACATGCACGAGTTATTTTTGAGTGAATTATTAGTTATCTGGTTGATCACTGCAAGTGAATTAAATATATTTTAATACACTTGACCTCTCACTAGTTCCTACATCAGTTACAGCTAGTTAAAATTATTTTAAGTCAAATAAATTAAGTTAATTAATTACAACTCAAAATAAACTCAACCAAGGCTCCTAAAATGTAGGAGACACTCTACATGCCTCTAGTTTGACCCTCAACTCGAATTAACTAAACTAAATAAGTCTACCTGACTTATTTAACTCGTACAAGTTGTCATGTGATGTGGAATTACAATTTTCTTATAATTTAATTAAGGGAAAATTAAATTAGAAACCTCTTCTTGTTTCCATTTGCAACACTCCCTCTCAACAAGAAAGGGATTGCTTTTTACCCCAATCTTGCCTCTCTGAAACTAGAATTGCCTCTTGACAATGCATTCATCAATATTTTATCATCCTGATAATTTGTAGGAATGTATTGTAATGAGATAATCCTCCTCTGCACACAATATTTAAGTTGGTGATACCGGATATCAATATGATTGGACATTTCATGAAAAAATAGTTCAACCAAGATTTTGATCCAACTTTGGTTATCAAAATAAATCACTGTCACATCCATATTTTGACCAAACAACCCAAAAATTATCATCCTCCTCCAAATAACCTCGCAAGTTGATTAAATAGCAGACATGTACTATGGTTTTTCTAAACGAAGTGAAATTGATCTATGCTTCCTATTGTACCGGGAAACTACTTCTAACCCAATACTAAATACTCCCCCTGATGTACTCTTCCTGTCATATGGACTCCCTACCCAATCTACATCTACAAAGTCTCGAAGCTTCATTCTCTCTTTCCACCTGTACAAAGACCAAACTGAGTGGTTCCCTTTGAGGCATTTGAACACATGTTTGGATGCCTTCCAATAGAGCTTGGTAGGATTAAACATAGCTTGACTAAGTTGGTTATCCGAATAACACATGTATGTTCATGTGTTCACCAAGTAAATGAGTGAACCTACAAGCTGCTTGTAGATGGTAGCTTTTACCACTTCGCCTGAAGTAGCATCTTGCTTCCTAGAATTCCTTGCTAGATGAGTCTCCATGGTTTTGATGCTTTCCATGTGAAACTTCTTCATAATCTCATTGACATACTTTCCCTAAGATACAAACATTTCCCCATCTCTTTTCCAAATTTCGAAACTAAGGAAATAATTCAAGAGCCCCTTATCCTTCAACTTAAATTTTCTTGCAAGATCCTCTTTGAAATATTTGATCAGTTGTTCATCACTAGTCATAATAAAATCATCGACATATAATACTATAATCAATAATTTACCTTCAACCAAAATATGGTAAAGGCTCATATCTATTTCAATTTTTGTGAAGCCCAACTAGGTGAAGTAGTTGTCGATCCTGGTGTACCAAGCATGAGGTGCTTGTTTCAGTCCATATAAAGCTATGTTTATTCTGCACACATGTGACTCTCTGTCAAAGGTCTCAAATCCTTCTAGCTACTCTATGTACACATCTTCCTCAATCACCCTATTGAGGAAGGTTGTCTTTACATCCATCTGATGTATCTTCCATCCCATTTGTGTTGAATTTTCAATAATAGATCCGATTGATGAGTACCTTGCAACTAGAGCAAATTTATCCTTGTAATCAATTCTCTACACTTAAGATAACCATATGGCCATGAATATTTCCTTGTGCTTCTCAAAACTCCCATTTTCTACCTACTTCACCTTGTATATCCACCTGGATCCTAAAACTCACTTGCCCTCTGGACTTGGGACAACCTCCGATGCGCTGTTTTTTATGATGGAATCATACTCCTCTACCATGGTGTCAACCCATATTGGTTACTTCACTTCTTGCTCGAATGAGGATGGATCAATATCTACAAAATCTCTCATAAGACCCATGTAGCCAATGTACCACTATGGGGACATCCTCTACCTACATTGTGATGTGAGTGCTCCCACATTCTCTCTAGCATCAGGCATAAACCTGTCAGCCTATCTAGTGTGCTTCCTTCAATCTTTGTATTTCTTTGCATCAGTGGGTGCTTCTAGTATTTTTTCCTCTTCTTGTGGCTCCTCCACGTCTTGAGGTTCTTCTTTTGGAGCTAAGAGCTCTTCAACTACATGCAATTGAAGCTACCTCTCAAGGGAAATTCACATGGCCTTCTCTTCATCGAATTTCACATCTCTCCTGAAAATTTTCATCTTGTGAGATGCCATGTACACTAGATAGTTGTGAGGTATATCGTTGTATCCCACAAATATTCCCAACTCAGTTTTTGGTTCTATATGTTTCCTGGCATCTTTGTTTACATGAAAATAAAATAATGAACCAAAAAATTTAAAATTCACCACATTTGGTTTCTTACATGAAAAAGCTTCCTTTGGTGTACTCATCCTAAGAATTAGATGAGGACTTTTGTTCTGCACAAATATTGTTGTGTTGCATGCTTCATCTTACAAGTGCAATGGTAGGTCGTGATCATGGAACATTTCTCATGCTTCTCCCACAATATTTATGTTCTTTATTTCTGCAACCCCATTCTATTGTGGGTTACGAGGTGCTATCAATTCTCGTCGAATACTCTCTAAAGAAAAGAATTTCTTGAATTCATTCAACACATATTCTCCACCATTTTCGCTCCTGATAGCCTTCACCTTATTCCCTGCATCTTTCTCTACTAGTGCTTTGATCTCACAAATTTTTGAGAACGTCTAATCTTTATTCTACATGAATAATATCCAATACTTGCATGAAAAATAATCTACAAAAATCACATAATACCTGTTTTTTTATATGGAGGCTATCAAGAACAATTCACACACATTTGAGTGAAATATTTCCAGGATCGCCTTCGCTCAATTGTCCTGATCATGAAAGGTGGCTTTAGTGTACTTAAACAATGTACACCCTTTGCATGTATCTCATTTCTCAAGTGCACCCTTGGGAATTCATGTAAAAATCTGTTGCATGATATTCAAACCGCCATGGTGTAGATGGCCCAATATTCTATGCCATAACTCACCGATGTATCAGCTCTACACCTTCTCTTCTCTCTTGATAAAGGAAGCATAATCTTATACATCCAATTTGTAGAGGTTATTTACCTGAACCCCAATATTCTTCACCTGCCCCGTGGCTTTGTCATGAAGGAACTCCTTTCCTTTGCTAAATATCACATCATAGCCACGATCTTCTAACATAGCAACTAAAACTAAATTATTATTTAAACCAGGAACATACATGACATATTTTAATGTGAGAGGAGTACCAAACTACCTCTAAAAGCTAATAATACCTATTCTAGTCACATTATACCTCATGTCACTTGTTGAATTTTGCAAGAAGAAATAGTGAAATTGGCATCCAGAAACAACATTCAACACCCACGCCTAGTGCATTAAGCACCTATACTAGGGTGGGGCCCATAGGGATATTTTTGGTGCATGTATACTTTAGTTATCCCTTAATTAAGATGGACAATAAATTGTAATCTATTCTCGATGATAACTTGTAATAGTTAACTGAGAGTTATAAACTTAGTTAGCTAGTGGATTTCGAGTTAGAGGTAGTTGGTGAGGCATGCAGAGTAATTCTAGTTGTAACAAAGTTTGAAGTACAATGGTGCATTTGTTAATGCAGGTTGTAATCATTTAAACTCAGTTTTTCTAGTTGTAACTGTTTGATACACTAGTGAGAGATCAAGTTAATTAAATATTAATTAATTCACAATCAATGATCTCACATGCAACTGAAGATTTACTATTATTAGTTGCATGCATGTCAGTTCCAGTGGAGACCCGGTTGAGATCTAGGTCAAAGGGAAGTGTAACTATCAGTTGTGATATTAGCAGGATACCTAGGTGTAGTTAAAACACCACAGCATGCCCATGATACTCAGCATAGCGTATGAAGGCTGGAATTCATTGTGATTAGGGAGTGTATTCCTCATGAATTGTGTGAGCAAGGTAGGTTGAAGACAGGCTAAGAATTGGCTGATTATTTTCCCGATTTTGTTTGGACCAGTGTGAGACAATTAGCTGAATATAGGATGACTCTTGTGAGAAGAGTTGTATGTAATTGTTTCATGATTCCTTGTGGAATATACAATATATGATAGAGGGTTTTTAAGAAACAATTTTTCCCCAAGAAATTATCCGTGTTGTGTTTGATTTGATTCTTCTTTACTTCATTAATTCCACAAAATATTTGTAGAAGTGATTCAGTATTTAAATTTAGTACATTTTTAGATTGGGTGAATCCAAGATATACATGCGTGTTGTATAATTTGTACATGGTATCAAATTTGTGTTATAAATTTTCTACATGGTATGAGAGAAGAAATTATTTGGGTGCACAAGTTTGCAGAGAATATATAACAATTTTGATGAATTTTTTTCAAAAAAAAATAGCATATTTGGATTCCTTATGAAAAAATACCCAAATTGAAAAAAAAATCAGTCGAATCAGAGCTCGAACGAGGGAGATATCATCGATTTAAAATCATCTCTTTTGTTAGAAAATTTTGCGATGGCGGGACAAATATAATGTGCACGAGTTGCAAAAGGAAAGGTGTCCCTTAAACACAAAGAAACAGTACAAGCCAAGAATATTGGGATTCATGTGAAGAATCTCTATAGACTTGATGTAGATGTGATTTCTATAGATCTTCCAACCATTGGGAAGTGTGAGAAAGCCATGCAATTGACCCTTGAGAGGGAGCTGGATTTGCATGCAGGTGAGAATGAACTTCAAGATGTGGAGCAGCCACATGCGGAGGATCATGGGGTGGTAGCAACCACTCATGCAAAAAAATTTCGAGCCAGATGGGCAAAGGGATTGCATGCATCTACACCTCCAGGTGTGAAGTGGGGTGATGTGAAAGAATAATCCCAGGAAGAAATTTGGGCAAGGTCCTAAAGATGGTGGATCTCATGGATCAAACCTCGCTATGAGGATCCCATAGAGAAGTAGTAGCACAATCAGTTAGATTGATGCAATCAGATTTTAGGAGGACATAAATCAGAGTGACAAGTGTCAGATACTAGAGTGCATATCAGAGTGGCAATAGTGCAGAGTGCATGGATGCGGATGTCAACAACACAGAGAGTCTAGTAGACATGTGCAGGTACCAGTACTCAGAATAATCTAATGATAGATGCATTATACTAAATCATTTGTTTGGAGTCTATTCAGTTTCAGAAGTTTTGCATGCAAAAGTTGCATATGTGAGAAACACTAGAGAATTGTTGCATGCAAAGGTTGCATGTGCGAGAAACACTAGAAAAGTGTTGCATGGGTCACATGTCGCATGCATGAGGTTGCATGTCACATGCATAAGGTTGCATGTCACATGCAAGGACTTTTGTTTCTTTTTTAGAGGAAGTTTTGAATTTTGCAACAAGAAACAGTGAAATTGGCATCCGGAAACAACATTTAGCACCCACGCCTAGTGCATTAAGCACCTACACTAGGGTGGGGCCCATAGGGCTATTTTTGGTGCATGTCTATTTTAGTTATCCCTTAATTAAGATGGACAATAAACTATAATCTATTCTCAATGATAACTTTTAATAGTTAACTGAGAGCTCTAAACTTAGTTAGCTAGTGGATTTCGAGTTAGAGGTAGTTGGTGAGGCATACAGAGTAGTTCTAGTTGTAACAGAGTTCGAAGTGCAGTGGTGCATTATTTAATGCGGGTTGTAATCAGTTTAACTCAGTTAAGTGAGTTAAAATCAGTTGTGCTAGTTGTAACTGTTTGATACAATAGTGAGAAATAAAGTGAATTGAATATTAATTAATTCATAATCAGTGATCTCACATGCTATTATTAGTTGCATGCATGTCAGCTCCAGTGGAGACCCAGTTGAGATCTAGGTGAAAGTGAAGTGTAACTATCAGTTGTGATATTAGCAGGTTACCCAGGTGTAGTTAAAACACCACAGGATTCCCATGATACTCAACGCAGTGTAGGAAGGATATAATTCCTTGTGATTAGAGATTGCATTCCTCATGAATTGTGTGAGCAAGGCAGGCTAAAGAAAGGCTGAAAATTGGTTCATTATTAGCTTGATTTTGTCTAGATCAGTGGGAGACAATTAGCTGAATACATGAGGACTCTTGTGAGAATATTTGTATGTAATTATTTCATGATTCTTTGTGGAATATACAATATATGATAGAGGGGTTTTGAGCAGCAAGCTTTCCTTGGGAAACTGTGTGTGTTGTGTGTGATTTGATTCTTCTTTACTTCATGTGATTAGTGATTGTGTTTTTAATTCCGCAAAATATTTGTAGAAGCGATTCAGTATTTAAATTTTGTACATTGTTATATCGGTTGAATCCAAGATATACATGCATGTTGTATAATCTATACACCATCTCCCATCTCTATGTGCATATGAAGATCCTTCTCCTCCAAGTGGTTGAAGAATTATTTGTTGTCAGTCATATGGAATGAAGCTCCACTATCAAAGTACCATAAAGAACCCATCACCAATGACATCATGCATGAAATGAGAGTGAAATCCAACTCTAATTGTGAAGCAAGAGCTTCAACTACCACTCCTCTTGAGGTCTTCTTACCGACCTTATCCTTGTCAGCTTTCTTGTGTGGACACTTTATCGCACAGTGTCCCAACTCATGACGGTGAAAAAATTTAATCTTCAACAAGTCCTTATTCTTTCCTAACTAACCAGAATATGATTTGGAATGGGATGTCATCCCTTCCCCTTTCTTTTCCTTTCTAGCGAAGGCACAATTATCCTCACCACCAACCTTTGATGAGGATCCATGTCTGGTATTCCACCGAATATCTTCTTGTACCAAGTCAAACCACAATCGCTCCCACTCTTGTATATTCTCCCTCCCATTCACTGAATCCTGGTAGCTATGCCATCTATTGAGAAGGTCTAGAAGTTCTAGGCTCACCCGATCATCCTATACAACTATAACCAACACTTCCAAGCTCATCTCTACATTGAGTGAAATTAGTCAAGTATTTTGATATTGAGTAGCCCTTCTCCATTTTTATTTTTTTGAGCTTGTCCTTCAACGTTGGCTTCCTGTGATCATTTTTGTTTTGAAACAAATATTTTAAGGCCTTCCACATAAAATATGGAGTTTCATTTCCATGGATATTCGAGACAATATGATCTCGAAATCCATCCAATAGATTCCTTCTTTCCTTTGCTATGTTCTTATTCCATGCATCTAGATTTTGAGAATTTGTTGTTGCAAGCCTAGGAATATCATTGTCTATGAAATCATTTAGCTCATTTTCTTACAACACTACTTCCATCTTGTCTTTCCAATTTATGTAATCTGAACCACCCTCAGGGGAATATTAGAATATCAATCCACATAAATACATCCTGATATTGTTGCTTTGATACTATGTATAAAATCCATGTAGATTCAAACTGATATTTGTAGTATGCTAAAGCAAAATACTTGAATCTACTCTACAAATTGCGGAAACCAATTATGATCGCATAATCACATGAACAAGAAAAAGAAAAAATTTCAATCGCACAACACAAAGATTTATCTACGGAAAGCCTTAGCTAAATACCCCACTATATTCATATTGAATAATTCAAAGAATATGAGAAAAATACAATGGTTCTCTCAGGCTTGAGATCTCTTAACATTATCTCTGTCTGTTTCACTAATTCCTTAGAAAGTTTGGTTCAATACCTAATTAATTTCTTGGCCTCAGGAATCCCTATTTCCTTTCATAGTTTCCTTGGGAAATAGGCCCCTGATAACAAGGAAATTCCCCAATAATGATTGTGCAGTACATCAAGGCTCTTCCTCTGAATCCGCGGCACCACCTGTACAATTTTATGATTATACAAATGATAGTGCACTTCCCTTTAACTCCAATATAAACTAGGTCTCTCTCAAAACTAACATGCATAAGTTATATTTTAGTGAATTATGAGTTATATGAATTAACATTGTATGTGAATTAAATCTAATTTATTTAACTTGACCTCTCACTATTTCCTCCATAAGTTAGAGCTAGTTAAACTGATTTTAAGTCAAATAAATTAAGTTAATTAATTACAACTCAAAATAAACTCGACCAGGGCTCATAACAAGTAGGAGACACTCTAGATGCATCTAGTTTGACCCTCAAATCAAATTAACTGAACTAACTCTTACTAGCTTAGTTAACTCGTACAATTTGTCATGTGATGTGGAATTACAATTTACTTCTAACTTAATTAAGGTAAAATTAAATTAGAAGCCTCTTCTTGTTGCCACTTTCAACAGGTACTTGGGAGGACATCTTGGCCTATTTGATGTTGATACCTCGTTATAGTTTGGGCTTGATGATTTCAAGATCCCGGTGTGGGAGGGTATCTTGGTCATATGGAGCACCACTTTAATGTTTCACCTTGATGATATCTAGACCCTTATGAGGCTTGTTTTCTTGGCATGGAGGCCTAGATGGTATATCTATTCAGCTGGATTAATACCAATGTTGCAACCTGATGGTACCTATAGTGTATAATTTCCTTGATGACACCTTAGTCCCTATTGGGGGGATCCCTTGGTAGTTTTGGTATCCCTAACACTGTGTATGTTGTTTTACTCTTCTTCGAACATTTCAAATTGAGGTTGGCCATGTACTAGATGAAAAATTATGAATACCTCCCTAGTTAAGAGAGATTTTTGAGAAATGTAACTAGGTTTGGTATTCATAATGATTCATTCACTCTTGATATTACATATTTGATATAAAATAAAAATAAAAAATATTGTCAAGAAAAATATAAGCATGGGTTTCATTATTTATTTATTTTTTCTAGGTTAATGAACACATTGATTGATTCTATGGTTTGCGTCATGAGTCATATTCCTTTTCATCATGTAATCGAACCTTCTTGGGCTTTGTATATAAAAAAATAAAATTTTAATTGAGTCAAAATTGTAAGTTTATCCTCCTCCACCAAGTTAGCCTGCCCTCTCTTCATGTTGGCCTAATTAAGGAGATTAAACCACTATATATAGCTATGCATTCGTCCTATTATGACATAAATCATTCAAAAAAATTGATCTACAATTTTCAAGTGAAGAAAGCGAGTGCGAAGAGCCAAAAGGAGAACAAGAGTCATAGTGAAGAAAAGGAGACACTTGTGTAGCCTAAAAGGAGTTGGAATTTTTGTCTTTCTTCCACACATGTGAATAAAATGAGGAGATTTGCAAGGCTAAAAGTGCAGTCTAAAATCTCAGAGTTGCAGAGAAGGGTCGATACCCTTAAAAGAGTTGACCTATGTTAGGGCTTAGAGAATTTTGACTTGGATTGACTTTTGAAGTTTGGGTAAATATCTTGGGAGGTTGACTTCGTATTTTGGAGGAAGTATTTGTCTTGTTCAAAGGGTAATGGTTGTCTCATTTGATTTGTTTCTAAAATAAGGGAAGAATTATTTCTGGCTTTTCCCCCAGAAGAGGGTTTTTCTCTAGTTGATTGCCTAAATCTTGTGTTCTTTAATTTGTTGTGTTTGTGATGTTAATTGTTTGAAATTTGACTTGATGATAAAATATATAATAACTTCAAAGAATAATTAATAATGAACATCATAATAATGTGTCAAGAAAGAGAAATAAAATTAAATAAAACCTTAACTATGATGCCCTAATAATTCCTCAACACACCCAAGATAGGTTATTATTTTGGAAGACAAGGAACCTGGAGAGTTAACTTAGTGGTGGAAGAATTTGTGGAGGCTCAGTTGTCCGAAAAAAATCGTCACTCTTTCAATGGCATATTCTCAAAAATAAGCTCCTCACGAATGAAAATTTAAAAAAGAGATTCTTCCTAGGGTTGAGTTGGTGCCCACACAGTAAAGTGGTGGAGGAAACAATGACCCATGTTTTCAGGGAATTCCCTTTCACCAACGTTGTGCAGAACACTGTTTGTATCTCATTATTTTTAAATTTAATAAAGATGGGTATTTCATGAATTAAAGTATGAAAGTTTTGGTGGGAAAATGTTTCTCCTAAGAAGCTTAGAAATCTTCCACCCCTTATCAACTCGGGGATTTGGCTAACTCGGAATCATATGATCATCGAGGATAAGTCTATAATCCTTGATAGGTTGGCAAAAAATTAATTGGAAGTATATGATCTAATCCTAGAGTCATCTGACACCCACAAGACGATCCATATTACTCGTGAAGTGGTTGAGCAAACCAATCCTTGAGCCTACTTCGATCGTGCTTCTCGGGCTAATTGAAATTGCGGGGGAGCTTTTGTGTTATTTTTACATGAAAACCATTTCTTAAAACTTCCAAGTCTCTTGGAGTGGGGCATAAACAACTTTATTGAATTATATGGTCTAAATCATTTACTATTTTTTTTCTATTGAAAAGGAGTGTAGAAAAATCAAGATTATTTGTGATTCCCTCATTGTTATTAATTAGTTTAATGAAGTGGGAGGATGTCACATGCACACACTTATTCCTATGTTGGACGAGGTATTTTAGTTGAAAGGAATTTTTGACCAAATTTCATGTTCTCATGTTTACAGGGAAAGGAACATAATGACTGATGACCTTTCCAAAGGAGGGGCACAACAAGCTCGTGGAATATGGAAGATGTAATAATAGAATGATGATGCATTGTACAAGTTCTACCACATGCCTTTCATAGAGGGAAGTGCCCAATCAGGTCCCCTTAAAGTAGGAGTTGTAGATAATTGATGCTTGAGCTCAACAAATGCTTCCTGGCAAAGATTAGTCCACTTGAATTCAACATTTTTCATAAGTAACACAAACAAAGGATAAGCTATTTTGGAATTTTTTTAAATAAATCTCCTGTAATATCCTGCATGTCCTAAGAATCTTCTCACATCTGTTTTTGCTCTAGGAATAGGAAGGTTCTGAATGACTTGTATTTTGGATGGATCTACCTGAATTCCTTGAGATGAAATAAAATGTCCAAGTACTACTCCTTCACTCATCATCATATGAAATTTTTCGGTACTTAAGGAGATGTGGGCTTGTACACATCGTTTAAGTACTTTCTCAAGATTCTGCAATGCATCCTAGAAAGACACACCATAAGGGGTAAAGTCATCCATAAATATTTCCATAGAGTCATTAAGCATATCAGAAAAGATTCCTATAACTGCTCTTTGAAAGGTTGTTGGTGCATTACATAGTCCAAATGGGAGAACTCTATAAGCAAAAGTTCCCCAAGGACTAGTAAAAGTGGTCTTATCTTGGTCTTGGGGTGCAATTTTGGTCTGATTATACCCACTAATCCCATCTAAAAAGGAGAATAATTTCTTCCCTGACAAACTATCCAACACCTGATCAATGAATGGTAAAGGAAAGTGATATTTTTGAGTGGCTTTATTTAAGGCTCTATAATCTACACACACTCTCCATTTCCCGTTTTTCTTAGGAACTATTACCAACGGGGAAACCCACTCACTGTCAGATATATGATATATAATCCCTGCATTAAGAAATTTTTGAAGTTCCTCTTTAACAATTTCCCTTAAATTTGGGTTCATTCATCGTTGAGGTTGACAGATTGGTGGAAAACCTTCCTTGATATAGATACTATGAGTACATAATTCAGGAGAGATTCCCTTCATATCTGTATAGTCCCATGCGAATGCTTCCTTATTTTCAAGAAGTAACTTCATTAATTGTTGTGTTTCAACAGCTATCAAGTTGGGGTTTATGTTCAGTGTTTTGCCAGGTTCAATTTCTATTGGTATAGTTTTAGAAGAGATGGTGGTTGATGTTTGAGGAAGATCTTCGGGTTTAAGATTTTCCTAGGTATCTGATTTCAAAAGTGCGGCCAATTGATTATGTGTTTCTGGAATCACAGAGGAGGGTTCACAAATAAAATTATTAATTAGCTCATCCTCAGTGGTATCTTTAAGGCTTAAAGCTTGTTCGATAGTCAAGATAGGTTGAGTAGCATGATCATCATAGTCCATCCATACAGAATTATCATTATTAATCATGGGTGTAGCATGAGGGTAACGAGTAAGCTGCTTAGTTTCATATCCATTTGAAATTCTCATTGAACCTGATCTACAGCTGATAAAGGCATCAATTGTGGCTAACCAGGGCCTTCCCAAAATTAGAGGATGTCCCCCCAACTTTTTTTTAGTCTGTAACACCACAAATTCGGCTGGGTAATTCCAGGATTCAACTGAGATGATTAGGTCTTCAATGACTCCTTCCGGTTTGATTGTAGAATGCTCAGCTAACTCTAGAATGGTTGGTGTATCTATGATTACGTTCTACAGCTGTAACAATTGTGAAGTTTCAAGGGTCATAATATTTATAGCAGCACCTAATCTACCAGAACTCGAGAAATTATTGTTTTTCCAATTTGCACAGTGACAGTAGGATGTCCGAGATCACCATATTTAACAGGGGGAGCTTTACCAAACATTAATGCCGATAGGTCACCCATAACATGAACTGTAAGGGGATACTTAGCTTTCCTATCGGGTTTCTTAACACAAATATCTCTCATAGTTCTGGCATAAATTGGTACATCTCTTAGTGCTTGTAAGAGTGGAATTTTAACCTAAAGGTTCTGGAATTCTCCTAAAAGATTGAAAGCAGGTGGCTCAGGCTTTTTAGTGAAAGCTAAATGCTCAGGAAATGGTGGTTCTGCTATTCCAGTACCCTTATTAGAGGGTGGTGGTACCTCTTCATGTGAGTCACATTTTTCTGTCTCTTCCTTATCAGAATCAGAAGAGGTAACGTCATCAATAATGGGTTCAACTATTTTCCCATATCGTAAATGAATATCATTGCATTGTGCAGGGAAAACAGGAAGTATAGGTTGGTTCTGAATATCAATAACTTGCACAGCTTTATTATTGGGGTTAGGGTTTGGTTGCACAGGTAGCTGGGGTCTCATCATTTGATTATTTGGTGGAGCACCTGATGGTAGAGGGAGTGGTTGCTGAAATTGAGGAAATTGATTTGGAAACGGGAGTTGTTGACCCCTCCAATTTGGATTCCATTGGTTAAAGTAAGATTGTTGTTGTGGAGGCCAAGGAGTCCACATTGTTGGGTCTACAAAGGGAGGGTTTTTTTGTTGCATGGCTGGGTAACTCATTTGATTGAAGCGTGGGTACTGCATTTGATTAAAGGGAGGATAATTTGCTTGACTAAAAGAAAGATAATTGTTCCAACGATTAGAAGATGTAAATGGCATATTGGAGTTCATACCTTGTCCTCACAGTTGCCATTGCCTTCTCTGTGTCAACAAATAGACTGCTTTAGCTTCTTCTTCAGTTGGTTGCAATGCTGCTTTTATTCTTGGTAAAGAAGGGCATTGTTGTGTTTCATGATCCTTCTCACAAAGGGTGCAAATTGGCACCTTTTCCAATGGGCATTCCCTTAGTGGGTGTTTATCTCTGCATTTGGGGAAAAAGACAGAAAAAGTTGCTTCTGCTTCGGCTTGTTTCTTCTTAACCTGCAAGGTGTCAATCTATGAAGAAAAATAACTTAACATTTCAGTTTTAAATTCCTCAAGTAAATTACCTATTTCAACTCTTGTTGCTCCTCCACTGGCTGATTTTTTAACTCTTGAATATGTGGTATCCCCGTTGTTTGACCTGTTCCTTGCAGCTCCTCTTGAACATCTTTTACAGAGGTTAACAATTTCATCATATGATTCTTTAGATATGTCCGCTTTACCAAGCATATTCAGCATATTTAGACAGTCATCCCTTACTCCTTTAAATAATATTTTTTTAAGAATATCCTTACTTACATCGGGATGATTGGATCTCTGCAAGTTATATTGTAGTCTTTCCACAAATTCCTCCAGATTTTAGTCCTCCTTCTGTACCATCTTAAATAGTTCCTCTCTTTTTTCTCTCGTCTGGAAGTAGTCTTAATATTTGAGCAAAAATTTCTATTTCATCTGATCCCAAGTTGTGATTACATGGCCTCCAAGACTCATGAACCACCTTAGTGCGTTTCCTTTTAAAGTTGTTGGAAATAGATTCAATTTTTGGGCATTTCTAATGTAATCATAACTTCTGCATAATATATTAAACTCAAAAAGAAATTCGTCAGGATCTTCAGAAGATAAACCATGAAAGTTAGGTAAAGCTGAAAGTGGGATATTCTTCATGGGAGTTGCTCCTCTAGGGAGATCACCAATAGGGAACCCCAAGTTAGAGAGAGAATTCTCATATTTTCCCTCTCCTTCAGATCTACTTGTCCTCCGCCGAAGAATCCTTCATTGTTCCCCTCCATTGCTTGATCTCCTACTGCACTTGCTCGATCCTCAATGTTTTCTATTGGCTCCTCAATGTTTTCTGTTGGCTCTTCAACACTTTCTACTGGCTCTTCAACGCTTTCTACTGGCTCTTCTGGCTCCTCAATGTTTTTTGTTGGTTCCTCAATGTTTTCAGGGCTCACAATTTCTTCTGTTTCATAGTTCGATTGAGGGGAATGTTGAGGCTTTGGCCTTCGAGAGATTAGCCTCTGAGAAGGTTCATATTTTGATATGATCTCGTCAATAAAGGTATTTCTTCCTCCCTTTCCTCTGCCCTTTCCACCTGTAGGGTTAGTTTTCTTCAGGGAAAATTTTAAGGATGGAAAATTATTTTAAAGTTTAAAAAATTGGCGAATCTCACTAGTCCCTAATATGCAAACTATAAAATGTTTATTGATGTATATGTAAAATTATTCAAATTTATAATGCTATTATATATATTATCTATATAATGTTGGCAATTTTTAAGGTAAAATAATTTTATATTGTAAAATTTGGGCGAATCATTTTTATAAAAAAATGGGAATTGACAAATCTTTTTTTGGAAAAACCATGTAAAATTAGCCCACCTGCTAATATTAGCCCCTAAAATTTTCCATGGTTTTCTTGTGGGCTCTGCGTCCTTTCATACAATCTGCATATCTAAAAGAAAAAAATCAATGCTTTTGAAACTTATAATTGCCTTCCCCGGCAATGGCGCCAAAATGTTGGTCACTTTAATTTCTTATTAATCTAAACAATCAAGTGATACATAAATTGTCAACCCAGGGAAGCATGTTTATTTCAAAGGCAATCACACACTGTATATGCTCAATCTCAAAAGCAATGAAAGGTTGTGGTAAAAATTACACTAATAACACCTTGCTTTAAACGAACTGAAGTTCTACTTTGAGTTACAACAAAAGCAATCTTTCTATTGCAGACAATCAGAAGAATCCTGGATTACATTAAGAAAACAACAATCTAGGAAAAGAAACCAATCTGCAAAGGAAATGACCAATTATGCTATAACAGAGAACAAGACCCTATTCCCCAAGTAGGAATCTTCAACACCTGTTTCTGACTACCACGCTTTCACAAACTCATTTTGTAAACAAGATTACCAATTTGAAATAATCAACGATTACCTAGGAATGAATTATATGAAAACAATGTGAAAATCAATGGAAACAGAGTTTCAGCAATAGATAACAGAGTTCCAATAATGCATAAATGATTTCAGCAAAATAGAGTTTTAACAAGGCATAAATGAAAATAACGATTAACACACTACGAAAATTAATGGGTGAATCTTGTGAGGAAGCTGGGCCCTTTCCTTCTCACAAGATTCCCCAGAAAAAGGAATTAAGAAGAAATGCTCAGAACAATCTTTTATTCATTTGTAAAATGTAACATATTACATAATGATCCATGTTCCTTCTCTGTAATTCTTTTCTTGTTAAACCTTCTGTAATCCCCCTCTAATGCTGATGTCTCCTCTATTTAAAGAGGAGACATCTATTACACATTTGATTACATCATACAAATCCTATTCTGAACCTGATCTGATCTTCTATACTAGAATAGGATATTCTATTCTTCCATAGCAAAGATGATGTTACAATGGTTATGATGATGCTAGCTTCGAGGTGCAGTTGTTACAGCCAGTGTAACAGTTCCCTTAATTATCCTTTCTTGTTGCTGTCGTACCTGAAATACTATTTTAGCATCGCAAATCACGGACTATTTCAGCAATGGGATTTGCGTGCTGCTGGATTGTTTCAGCAACGCGGTCTTCAGACAGCAACGATGAATTAATTGTAGTCTTCAAACCGTTTTAGCAACTATATATTTTAGATTAATGGCTAAGTATGAAATTAATGTAAAATTACATGTAAAATAAGTTAAACATATAGTAAAGAGAAGAAACGTTATATATCTTTGGAAGAATAGATTAAAGTGATGATATAGGCTTTAAATATGAACTGGAAAAGGATGGAATGATAGCAAAGTATATGAACAAAAGGGCACATTACAGGGTCCTAACACCCATGGTAGGCTTGGGGGATTTAATGTGCAAAACCTAATATCATATATGGGAGTAAGGGTGGAGGTGGAGGGAGTTAATATGAGTTAATATGAAAAATATAATATCATATATGGGGGTGTGGGTGCAGGTGGAGAGAGTTAATACAAGTTAATATGAAAAACATAATATGGGAGGTTAATATGTAAAACATAATATCAAATATGGAGGTTGGGGGCATTCAATTTAAAACATAATAACCTTATGCATATTAATTCCCCTCACTACCACCCTCATGTTTCGCATATTATCTCCCCAAACATGGGGTGAGAGTGGGGAAGTTAATATACAAAATATTATAATGATATTATGTTTTTCAGTTGGGGAGTTAATATGAAAAACATAATAATGATATTATGGTTTGCATGTTAAGTCCCCCCACCCCATTACACTTTTCATAATAACTCCCCTCAGTTCCACCCATGATATGATATTATGTTTTTCTTATTAACAGAAAATATTTATTTGATATAAAGATATGATAAGTCTAGAGTTCCAATATTTCCCTCAAAACAAAGGGATGGGGGGAGTTAATACCCAAAACATAATATCAATATTATGTTTTTCATATTAACTCCTCTCACCTCCACCATATATAAGGGTGGAGCAGGAAGTGAGGGTGGAGTGATTTAATATGAAAAACCTAATAGGCTCTCCTCGTTGATAATACGGGGGCTTCACTCAATGAACCTCTGACCTATCATGTTCCCTCATGGAATATTAAACAATACCCTTAATTTGACTATATATTTGAAAATACCCCTAAAAATTACATTGTTTAACCCCTTACCAATACAAACCCAATACACCTTCCCAATTTAAAAAACCCCTACTTCCACTAGATATTGTAGCTGTCCATTTTTTCATTCACATTTATTATACCCCTTTATATATTTTCATTAATTTTGAGATGCATTTTTTATACCTTCCAATATAAAAACCATTTACCCCCTATATATCCCCCAATATATTATGCCATGTTTTCCTCAATAAATATCGCCCAATATGAACCCACGTGGTATGGTATTTCTCACCTAGTGAACCCCCCATGGTTTATTTCTTATCCAGGAGTCAATAATAGTGGTAATTTACCAACAATTACAGTATTCATTCTACCTTGTGCAAATTCATTCGTATGTCTCCTTCTCTAATACAAGGTTGGAGGGTGAGTAAGCAAAGAACCAACCAAGTGTTAATATTTGTCAATTGGGGAAGAGGGTGGGGTGTGCGAGAAATAATCGATAAAAAATAAAAATGGTTTTATGTTTTCTCTATTATTCTTCTCACCCCCCACCCTTAATATCATATTATGTTTTTCATATTAACTCCTGCCATCCCTACCTTGGGGGTATGGGAGTAGGGGTAGAGGGATGTAATATGAAAAACATAATAATAATATTATTTTTTCATATTAGCCTCCTTCGGGTGGATATGGGGGGTTTAATATGAAACGTATAATACATTAACTTCCCCATCGTGAAGGTATGAGTGGTTGGAGTTAATATACAAAACATAATATCTTATATAAGGTTGGGGATCCAGGTGGAAGGATTTAATATGAAAAAAATAATATGGGATGAATTAATATGCAAAACATAATATCAAATATGGGGGTTGGGGGAGTTCAATGGAAAACATAAAAATGCTATGCATATTATATTTTTCATATTAATTCCCCTCACTCTCACCCCCATGATTTACATATTTACTCTCCCCACATGGCATGAGGGTGGGGGAGTTAATATGAAAAACATAATAGTGATATTATGTTTTGTAGTGTAGTAGTTACTATGAAAACCGTAATAATGATATTATGTTTTGCATTTTAACTCCCCCTACTCCATTATGTTTTTCATATTAATTCTTTCCACCCCCACCCCTACCCATGATATTACGTTTTCCATATTAACTCCCACCACCATCACCCCCCATATTATGTTTTTCATATTAACTCCAAAATCATCTTTGGCAAGTTGATATGTTTGATATACATTTAACCCTAGCTCCAACTACAACAAGTAACTCGAGTTCCAAGTCTTCCTTGTATGTTTTCATAGAGTAGTTAATTTTTCTCATTTGTTTTACCCATTTTCATTGTTGAGTTTCCATATGTTGTGACTTTATTTGTTGATATTACCTTACCATGAGTTATTTTATTTTAGGTTTTCTTGATACTCTTTAGTTGTCATTTATTGCCCATTTATTCATTCATATGAGTTTTTCATTCACATTTTTATTTTCTTTATACTTATGGTTACTCAATTGACATTTGTAGTAATTTTCTTTGTCAATATTCTCTTTTCCTCTTTTTTTCTTCACATTTTCTTTTTAATGTTCTCATAGTTGGTCCATTAGCATTAACTTCAATAATATTAAATTCCTTTTGTTATATCTCATTTTTTCTAACTTATCTATTTGTTGCATATGATTTTCATATATTTGTCCTCCTACATCCTCAAGATGCACATAATCCATTTTGTAATTATGTGAGAACATGATGACTAACCTGAATTTCTCTAGCATGATCTTAATTTTCGCTTTGTATGAAACTTGAAATCCATGCAAGAAAAAAATGCGTGTAATTCATATAATTACGAAAATGTACAATTAAAGTCAATCTAAAATTAGGATACACTTAAATCAATGCATATAGTTAATCTAATTACTTTGAAATAAATGCATCCAATTCAACCTATATTAACCTACGTGATATGTCATCGTACCTTATTCAATAAAATCTCTACACAAGGATTATAAATAGCTATAGCTTATCTACTTTACATTTTGGAAGGTTTTCCAACATATTTTTTTAGTTTAATTTGCCTAGAATCTGAAAAAAGTTTGTTGGAATCACAAGTTTGAGTTGTGCACTCTCCACAATCCCAGTGCCTCAGGGTCTTTTAGAGTTTTGAATCCATATATGTAGTCAAGAATCCATTTTAAATAACAAAAATTATGTTTTGGCAAAAAAAACATTTGCCAAATTCCAGTCAAAATATTCGAAACTTAACATGTTTAATCAACATTGTACATATTAACATATACACTAAAATCAATGCATCTATTTAATATAAATACATAAAAGTAACTTCTTAAAATACCACAATATATAATTAAATTCAATGAAAAATTAACATGATTCGAAATTAATGCATATTGTTTATCTTATTACATTAAAATTAATATATTTACTTCAACCCCAATTAACCTAAATGATATGTCACCTTATTTAAGTTAATTATATCTACACACAAAGATTACATTAAAATCAATACACCTAGTTAATATAATTATATTTAACAACTTCCTAAATACCACAATATATATTTAAAGTCAAATAAAAATTGGCATATAACAAAAACATTGAATTTTATTAATCTAATTACATTAAAATTAATGTATCTACTTCAATTTATATTAACTTATATGATATGTCATTCTACTTAAGTCAATCAAGTATCTACATAGAGATGAAAAATTTACATATATAGTAAAACAATATCTCATTAACATATTTACACGAAAACAACCTATTAAAATATTTTATAACTTATACTACAGAATTAATCTTTTATCAATAAATCTCATTGTATTTTAAGAACTTAAATTTAACTTTAAAAAAAAAATTGCATCTTCAAATTTGTAATCTAAAATTGATACTTTTTAATTTGAAATTACCTAGCTCCAAATGAAACAAAAATCACTACCACTCTTAATTTGAAATGACCCAACTCCAAAGATGCAATTTGAAATCCACACTTCAATAATTAACCCCATTTTCAATTTAAGTTGGGCGAAAAATGCAGAATAAGTGAAAATTCGGTGAAACACAGAGAATGAATGTAAAGAAATGGTAAAGGTATCATATTTGAGAAAACTATAGCCAATGTCGTGCACAAACCATTGTTAAAAAATTGTTTTAATGTTTCATGGGTTTACATTATAAAGTATGAGGAAGAAAATGACTTGTTAAAATGTTTGAATGGTTAATAGGTTTACATAATAAGGTTTTGAATGGTTAATGGGTTTACATTATAAAGTATGGAGAGTAAGAACGAAATTGGAAAGTGAAATTCATTATTCGGGTCTACCATTTTCTGTTGGGTGTGGAGCCTGATTATCTTGTTTACTTTGTATCACAGCATTGGACCCCTGTACCTTAAAAAGGGGCGGCAACGCCGCTCGAAATTAATCGCTGCCGTGGGGGGTCCAGGGGGGGGCGGCAGCGTTTTTTGGAGCCCCCCCCCTGGCAGGGGTTCAGGGGCAACGCCCCCGAAGCTAAAAACAGATGTAAAATTGCCTTGTAAAAGTATAGTAATTTCTAGTCAATCTGGGCCGTTCATTGGGCAAATGATCTGACGGTAGAAGTTATGTTTAGATTAGGTTTTTTTTCCCTAGAAGGCAACCCCCTTGTATATATGAGGGCATTGTATTGTGGCTGTGGATTATGTGTGTGTTCTCGGAGCGAGAAATAGAGAGGGAGACTGTGAGAGAGAACAGAGGATATTACAGCGGATCTGCCATAGGTTTTGTCTCTTCAATTTTTGCTGGATAATAGAAAGGAAGGACTGGATGTTCGAGGTGGATGTAGCCCAAACTGGGTGAACCACGTATATCTGTGTCTCTCTGGTTTTATGTGTTTTGTGTGCTTGTATTTTCTGCATATTTTATGTGTTGCATTGCTCCATAATATATAATTTTCTAACATTTTCAATGATAGGGTGGAGATACATCTCTTCTAGTGAATGTTGTGAACATTGTGGGATGATCTCCCTAATAAAATTAGGGTTGGGATCGATCCAAGAGATACAATTTATGAAAGAAAAAAATAGGAGTGAAGGAAACTTGATTCTTATTCAAAATAATAGTGATTATTTTGTAACATGAAAAAATCCACTCATTACTCAAATTGTCGCACTCTTAAATTTAAATGGAAGTTGTGCAATTACAAATCTACATTAATAGATCAAAGGGAGGCCTTGGAAGTTTAGATCAATAGGGAGATCCCTTGGGGTTTTTTTTATGGAGCCACGCAGAATAATGCCTATGGAGGTGGAGCTCTTTTATATCTATCAGACACTCATTTCTTTGAGCTCTCTGTCAGTCTTGTGAAGGGATCTAACAACTCTACTGAGCTTATGAGTCTCAAACTCCTCCTTGTTTTTGCTGCAGAGAAAGGATGCCAGAATATCAGCATCTATGGTGACTCAATGAATGTTATTAATTGGACAAGGGGAATACAACAATGTATAAATCTTAGCTTTTCCAATCTGTTAACTTCTATAAGGGAGATCCTTCACAGATTCGACCGACATGTCTAAAGGGAAAACAATGAAAAAGAGGATTGAGCCTCTAAAAAGGGGCTTCGGATGGTTGTGGGGATCTGGAAGGTGAAAGAGTTTTGGGATGGAGAATCTCTGGAGTTCTATCACTGACTTTTTTTCTACTGAGTAGAAGGAAATTTTCTATGACCATAAGGTCTCTTGTTGTCCTCGATGCATTGTGTCAAAATGGCTTCCTAAGGCGCTCCCCCCTGGTGATGGCTGGTGCTACTTTAAGCTTTACATTGTTCTTACAGCACTACATTTTCTGTAGGGAGCACTTAGTTTTTTTACAGCATTTCGATTTCCACTCTATGGAAGTCAGTTTGTTTTGGTTGTCATGTTTTTTTGACACTATTCCGCGGATTCATTTGGACAGTATATTGCGTTTTTTCATTAATGTAATCTTGTAGTCAAAATGGACTCTATGGATTGTTTGGACTATATACAATTCGAACAATCATCAGATATAGGTGCATACTGGACAGTAGATGGACAATATGGAAAGTAAACAGTTTGGATAGTCAGCAGATGCTGATGCATACTAGACAAGAGATAGACTGAATGGACAATCTACTAGCCTTCTATTTCATTTTTTGTATTCAGTAGGTCCTTTGAATTTTTCATGTAGAATTTTATGTCTCATCAAATGAACTTTACTTTGATAGGAAATACATAGTTATGTCTCTCCTCAGAATGTAATTTTGTTCTCGACTGATGAAATAAAATTACGCTTTTTTCCGAGGAAAAAAAAGATCACTCTTAATTTGAAATACCAAATTTCCCTACTCCAAATTTAAAATATGTAATGACTACCATTTTGAATCTAAAATTTTAAATGACTCAATTATAAATCTGCAGTTTGAAATTACGATTCTTAATTCCAAATCCAAAATTACTACTTTAAATTTGAATTATTCAATTGAATTTGATTCCTCGTGCACTCCTTGGCTACTCCTTATGACCATTTTAACCTCCACACAAAGTGAACATGCATATTGTGGTTGAATATTTGATATTTTTGATATGTGCGTTTACACATAATTGTGTCAATACTGTTTTTTATATATTTTTTTCAACTAAAGAAATCTTGTGTGGATCATGGCTCTGGCATATATAGTCATGCTTTGGGTTGGACCAAAAGAATTGTGAGGACCAAAATTCCTCACTTAACCGTTGTATCACATCCTCACAAGTCTTGTTGTCCAACCTTTAGCAAAAGTTATATATATATATATATATATATATATATATATATAATGCGACAACGTCTCCCATAGTAAACTATAAAATGTCTCCTAATATAATCTTATTTTTTATTATAATAAAAATATTATTAAAAAATAAAATTAGTTTAATAATAATAA
This sequence comes from Pinus albicaulis, assembly GCA_034641835.2. NCBI lineage: Eukaryota > Viridiplantae > Streptophyta > Pinopsida > Pinales > Pinaceae > Pinus > Pinus albicaulis. Next base: position 874,994,529 of record CM076574.1, on the reverse strand, counting down.
ATATGTAATAATTTCCCATTATTAATATTTTTTCTTTTTTATTTTCTATATATATATATATATATATATATATATATATTAAAAGAAAAGAGTATAGTTGTGTATTAATCTGAGCCCTTTCTCGACATATAATTAAGTGATGTACATTAAGAGTAAATTTCCAATGAAGGCTCTATATGTTGTTCTATTACTATAGGGCCTTTCCATTTTACAAAAATTTCAAAGTAGTTCCAGACTACTATCCTATAACTATATAAATGGAGAAATTGATTTGTAAGAAGCATACATTTATAGCATATCATATAAACAACAAAAGAACCAAAAAAATTAAGAGCTACTAGTGAGATAATCATTCCTCCATATCAGCTGGGGTGTTAGGATCAAATCCTCAGTCTTTCATATCCTCTTTCCTGCTCTTGCTATGTTGCAAAAATTTGAGCTCTTCCAATTGACATCGAAGTGCATCAATTTCATCCTCCATCTACTTAATTTTTTCACTCTTGGACATATTCTGCTCTTGCATGTTGACTGTGTCTTACTGTTGCTCGTGCATGCTGAGTTGAATTATCTGCATCCCTGTTCTGATTTCTTCATGCTCGGTGGCGCATCTCTCACAGACAGCGAGCCCCGACCCGCATCCTTTACCACCTCTTCCATGGCAATGATCAGACCTGGGTTGATGATCGGCCCGAGGCCCAATAGCCGAGCTACTCACTTCTGAATTACTATGGGCTTCCATCCAGGGTGCAACCCTAATTATCCCAAACAATTTCACCAGAATCTTGAAGCACTTAGAGTTGCAAACCATCTCCCAAATTCACATAATGTCCTGCACTATCAACGCACTAATTCCTATGCCAATTATCCCACAAGTAGCTAACCATTGTACTCCCTCAGAACCCCCTGCTTTCCCCAAACCATTCAACTTCGACCACTCACCAATGTCTTTCACAATTGAAAACTCAACACTACCCAACTCCAACACCTGTCCCCCAAATTCCCGACTACTAGCACCCTTCTCCAACAAAACAATAGCAGGGGAACGACTAGTTTTCCCACAACGCCCTTCCAACAGTGTGAATCCTCTCTTGACATTGAACCAAAGCTTGAAGGGATACCTAGGAACTTTCACCCAATAACACTCAGAAACAAGACGATGAAGGCATTCAATACTACCAACTCTGATCCATATGCTAAAATTCTCACTGACCCCAGAACCTAAAGGCCCGCCAGAATCTCTCAACAGTATCACACCCGATTACTCCTTGGAATTTCCAGAACCCCAAAATCTACAACCCACATTCCTTCCTCACTAGCCACCTCAGAAATAGAGCATAAAACTAACAACACATTTTCAATGCTCGCGACACTGGTGATATCCTACCTCAACGACAAACTCCAACCAACCTTGCTAACTGAATTACACGTATTTGTGATCCAAGAACCTGGAGCAGCTGTATAAATAGGGGTAGGACCTATCACAGGTGACCTCATTTTGTTGTCACTTCGTGCCACCAACTTTTTACATAGGGTGAGCTAGAGATGATTGCAGTGATATGGTGCATGATTTTAAGAAAAGTTGTAGTTCTTTGCCAAAGTTTTGTCAACATTCTCAGAAGTTAAGCTACCAATGATTATTGTTGAAAGGATTCACCTCTTCGACAAAATGTCATTCTATTTACCATTCCCAACTCCTGGATACAACAAGAACAAACATGATGATACAAAATTATAAACCAAGGTTTGATTTCTTCCAAATCCCAAGGCTAAAAACTATTTATTTTCTTGATCATTTACGAAAACATGCTCTTTCTTCTTGATCATCACAACTATGGCCCATATATGCATATGTTGTGTTCCCTTTTTCTTGTACATTTAGCATTTCCTACACAATTGTGGTTATATTTCGTATAGTGTGAAGGTCCATACAATAATGTATTCTCATACTATGGAGTCAGTCTCATACTATGCAACAACTCTCCTAAAATTTATTATATCATTATTCTTCTTGTATGGTGAGAACTAGCGCACTAAACTTTTCACTATTTTTATTTCTTAGCAGTAGCCATTTCCCTTTGTATTCCAGTGATTTTCTTGTTATTTTCATAGTAATCGTGTATTTATTGACATTGAATTTCTATTATAGGATATTTTAAAAATCATATATTTGATATTTCAAGGTGAATACAATATGATCTTTCTATGTTTTCCTTCAAACTTATATGAAAGGTATCTTTTGTTTTCATTATATTGCTAAATGCATAAACACAACTGAGATTAATTGGTACGTTGCAACATTCGCTCAAGAAGCTAACGAAAAACTCAAGCTTTCCCAATACATGAAATATATTCAAGCTAGAACACAGAAAGCCAAACATTTCAACATTTATGGAAACTGAAATCAGATTACTGTGAATTTGTATATTTGGCTGAGGCTAAAAGTTGAACAACATTGAATTATGTATAGAAAAACATAAAAATAGAATTTTATTGATATGATTATTCATACATTAGATATTTAAAAAATAGCTTTCTTGAGGCACTCAACAGAAACCTAGAACTTCGAAACTAATGATTTCTGAAACAAATAGGGCAATATAAATAGTCAATAGGATGAAAATTGAGTTGTAACAACAAGAAGTCGAGCGCTAACAACAATAACCTCAATAACAACCCAAATAATTTTACCAATAATCAACCTTACACTATTACAGCTAATAACATATTCTAGAGTACCAATAGAATAAAATATGTATGGTTGAACAACCCCATAATACTAAAAAATAACACATGTATGACTAAATACTTTATTAAGGATGCATGGAAACCTACTCATTGCAAATCCAATGGCTCTATGAATCTGATTATGTTGGAAGACCATTTCAATTCACTTGGATGATAACATAGAGGTTGGAGCATGCCTCTTGAAGGCCACTTGCCCACTTTGGATAGCATTTGGAAGATTCTATGTGGTTGAAGAGCTTTTGAAGTTAGACATTGCATGTTCTTTTTATTTAATGGAAAGGCTCATAAATATCATAATATCAACCTTATCACAAAGAATATTGTATTTTTACTCAAGTAATATTCTTTTTAAAGTTTTATTGTTTAGTATATATAATATATACATTTTTTAAAACTATTTTTGTTTAACCATATTTTGTTTATTTATATAATAAAAACAATATTCACTACAAGAAGGCATATGATGGTTAAATGAAATGATCTAGAGTTAAGTAGAAAGAGCTTAGAGAAAATTTTAATTTTATGATGTTGAATTTTTATTAGATTTTAAATTTAAAAAAAATAAAATAAAATTAGATATATATTTTTTTAAGTGTGTATTTTAAATGTTTTTCTTTCTGCACTTATATGTATATGTTTATGCCAGAGACATAAATAAGTGGTAAGAACTACATATAGTATAGTATAGAAGACAATTTTGTCTCATTTTGTTCAATATGTAATGATAGACCATCTTCTAGTGGAAGATTATGCTTCTTTTTTATTTAGACAAATTGGGATGATATTCGGCCATATTCTTTTATGTAATTTTGATTATTTTTTATGTGGATATGTTTCACTTCATTATTGCTTTGGACATCCCAACTCCCCTATCAACATTCCTTTCCACCTCTAAATGCAATTGCTAGTAATACCAGTGCCTCTAAATGCTAGTGCCAATTGCTAGTAATACAACTACCTCTATATATATATATAGGTGTGACATAGGTATGTACCTTTTGTTTGCACGACGCCGCTTGCCTACCTTTCTTCTTTTAAACCCGATGTTCTCTGCTGGTGGAGAATCCATGAAAGTACCCAGTTCTCAGTATTTCTTCTTACAGCTCTGGATTGCTATTTATCATTTTCTCCGTACAGGTATTAAAAGGTACTGGTATCTCCTTTTTCGATAAGCCTGACATTTTATTTTTCTTACCAATTACCATTAAATGCGCAGAGCTGGTTATTTCATTTTCTTACCAAACCTCTATTAAATGTGCACAGCACTGGTTGTCTTCTAGCTATCGGTCCGATCTCTATATATTATAACCATAGATTATACAAATTTACAAGAGTCGAATTTAACAAAAAAATGGATTCATGGCTGGCACTAGTGATCTGTATACCCATCAGTATTATCTGTTTCGTGATCTTTGGGAAGAAGGGAGGCCAGAGGATGCCGTGTTTGAAAGGCAAACACGTTGTGATAACCGGAGGATCAAGGGGCATCGGCCTTGCTATTGCAATGGAGATTCTGGAAGAGGGAGGGTACGTGACCCTCATCTCTAACAGTTCTTCTCAAATAGATGACACCATTACAGACATTGCTCAACAGGGGAAATATTCTCTGGATAAAATTTGCACAAAGGTAGGGTTCTTTACATAAATTTCTGTCCAGCTTTTTGGTTTAAAAATCCTTGATCACATTCTTTCTGGTCAAAGTTTGCACAAAGGTAGTGTTCTTTACCTAAATTTCTATAGATCTTTTTCGTTGATAAACCTCTTATCACATTCTCTCTGGATAAAGATTGAGTTCTTTGCATAAATTCCTCTGCATCGTTTAGCGAACTCTGGATCACATTATTTCTATCTAGATCTTCAGTCCAAGGGGTTTAATCCTGAAATTTGTATGGAATGATCTGAGCTTTGTGATGAAGGTTGCAGATGTGGGGGATTATCAATCCATTTCTACAGCTATAAAGGAGTGTTACCAGTGGCGACCTTTTGACGTTGTTATCTGCAACGCAGGAATAGCTAGAATAGGTTACATAGATGAAATCAACATTACAGATGTGGATTCAGTCATCCGCACTAATCTCAGCGGGGTAGTCTACACTGTTCATTCTTCGTTGCCATTGATGAAAAAGCGGAGCAGCAAGTCAAATCCGGGATCCATTGTTCTCATGGGATCGCTGGCTTCTATGGTAAGTAATCTTTAATTTAAAAAAAATATTTTTACATTAATTTAAGAAACAGATAGGGATCCAACTGTCACAATAGTTAGATTGCTCCTTCAGGGATTTGCAGTTTAAAGTTTGATTAAATAATCAAGGAACAGATTTGTCATAATAGTTACATTGCTATTTCAGAGATTCGCAGTTTAAAGTATTTTAAAGTTTGATTAAATAATCAAGGAACAAATTTGAATCCAGATTTCATACCAGTTACATTGCTTCTGAAGGGATTTACATTTTAAGATTTCATACCAGTTAGATTGCTTTTCAAGAGATTTACATTTTAAAGCCTTTTAAAGATTGATCAAATAATCAAGAAACGGATCTGAATCCAAATTTCATAATAGTTAGATTGCTCTTTCAGAGATTCATAGTTTAAAGTCTTTTAAATTTTTATCAAATAATCATGAAACGCATCTGAATACAAAGTTAATAATAGTTGCTTAAGAGATTTACAGTGTAGACTCTAAACTCTTTAAAGTTTGATCAAATAATCTTTCCAAAGGAAAATTTTCCCCAAATTTAATCTGAATGGATGATAAAATAGCATGATGCCAAAATCAGCTGAGGTACCCTGCAAAGCTAACAAGTTGAGTTATACATTTGGCATACTATAAAAATGCAGCATCCATGCTATGGTTGTGGCATATACACAGCTACCAAACATGCCCTTAAAGGACTGGCCGAGTGCCTAAGGTTTGAGCTGTTGCCTTTCAATATTCGAGTGACTATTTGCTGTCCAGGCTTTGCAAAGACGCCTCTCCTACCAGAAAGTCGATCGAATCTCCTTGCCCAGACACCTCTCCTACAAGAAGGTCCATTGATTCTCTGTGTAATTCGTGCTATTTCATTTTCTTGCTTCTTTATGTGTCCAGATAAGGCGCGTTTCTGTTCTTTATTGCGAAATATTAAATACACTGAATCTATTTTCCACAGCTGAGAAGAGAAACGGGCAGACTCTTGAAAGAATCCACGCGATCATGAGAGTAATAGATTTTTACGATATGGACAAACTGGAAGAGCCGAAGGACATTGCAAGAGCCACGGTCCAAGGGATAAAGAAGGGCTCGTTTCTGGTAGTAACAAGTCCCAGAGCACTTTTCGTCACCACCTTTTGCCGTGGCCTGTTTCCAGCAGAATCAATCTGGACGACAATAATAGAGATCGTTATCTTCGCTACCTTGAAATTGACAATGGTCACATATTTATTCAAGGCATTTTTCTATAAAACTATTCGTCAACAACGATCCGGGACCACCCCGTAACTGGGTCTGTGAAAGTATTTGGAATGCAGAAGAACCATCCAGCTATGGCGACGTAGATATTCCATATTTTTCACAGGACATTTCACCTTTTTGAAACTATGCATTTGTTTCAATAAGGAGGTTAATGACCACCGTGCAGTAGAACCTTAAGCCTTAAATGTCGCACGGGATGTGGACACTTCCTTGTTTCTGAAGACACAATCTCTAGTGGTATTTCATGCTTTTCTACTCGCAGGTTGGTCATTGCTGCTCTTCTCCAGTTAGTGAGTTATGCCATTTCAAATTTATTTAGATTCAATGAAATAAAGAAAAGCTGAATTTAATTACTTTATATTTAATTATGTTTCCTTTTAAATCTGATGATATTATATTTCTTTTAGCAAGAAATATATGGATTATTTAAGACTAGCAGAACTAACAGGGGCACTAAACTATAAAATATAAAATAATTAAACTGCACTAGTCAAATATACAATAATTAAACTGCACTAAAAATAAAAACAAAATCACTTTTATAAATAATTTTTTAAATCTAAAGTTATAGACTTGACTTCTGGAAACTGTGTAACGTTGTGGCGGTGAAGTGAACCGCATAGAAATAATTCATGAATGTGAAGTGATATGAGTGAGGAATTATATTTTAAATTTAAGAATTGTTTAATATAGGAGTAGAAAGTTTGTAAATATTTTTATGTTGAATTTATATTAATATGTTTAATTTATAAAATGTAAATTGGTAAACATTTACATGTCGTTTAAAATTAACATAGAGCCAAAGAAATAATAGATTAAAAAAATAGTAATATATATATTACATCAAAATATATAAGCAACAACAATAAGTTAAGATTCATTTTACCTTATAAAATATGATAATGACTATGAAATTATATTTAAATTTAATTAATAAGCATATAAACTTATAATATATATAACAATCTGTTTAACTATGGATATTCACGTCTACTTTTTCATAGATATTATTAAGTTGTAAATAGGTTTTGTTACAATATCATGGGCCAATACCATGGCTCATCAATACAATATGCCTAAAAACCATCTTTCATTTCACACCCAAAATATTTTATAAATAGATATGTTTGCACTTCTATCACATGAACATATATAACATATAGATAGAAGTTATAAAATAAGATCCATTTAACCATATAAATTAAAATAATAATTTTGTAACCATATTTAAATTTCATTAATAAGCACAAAAAAAACTTAATACTTATAATATAACAAGATTTTTAACTATGAATATTCACAACCACTTTACCATGGATATTATTAACCATACCATACCATGGGCCAAATCCATTTCTCATTTCAAACTGCTCCCCCAAGGTGTGTTCATTGTCTCACAAACAACGAGGTCTCATACAACAATTTGGTGCCTCACTTGGCCTTGACCTTAAAATTGGAAAATAATAATAATAATCAAAATAATTTATCAATATTTTTTTTTAATTTAATTTATTATATTTTTGGGCCAAGAAACACCCTCCATGAGAGTATGGAAGAGTTGTTGTAATGTACAGTTATATTATGTTTTCTAAACCTTTTGACCCAATCAAATTACATTAAAATAAAAAAATAAAATTATTAATTAAAACATTTTGAGTCAATGAAATTATATAAAAATTTAAATTAAACTAAAAAAACAAAATTAATAATTTAACCATTTTGGGTCTATCTTAAGTGCAATTTATCAAGCTTTAACTCCAATCTATCAAGCTCCATTCAATTTCTCGAGGAGTAAACATTTTTTCAAGTTTCACACTCAGAAAATATTATTAATCATCTTAGATCTATCTTAACTCCAATCTATCAAGCTCCATTCAATTTCTAGAGGTATAAACCTTTCTTCAAATTTTACACTCAGGAAAAAAAGATTTTCGTCTTGAAATATTTGATCATCTTAACCTTTGATAAATCCAAAATTAAAATGAGTCTAAACTGATAAATCCAAAATTTAAATGAATCTAAACTGCTTAATAATTAATATTGTAAAAATTTTAATATTTTTTTTTTTAAATATAAAATTTGTTTATTTATTTTTTTGAAAAATAAACCGCTTTTTCAAATTACTATATTTTAATTTTTCCATCACTTATAAATTGCCTTTGGAAGTCCTGGCTTTGAAGTGAGTGACATAGAATTATGTTCGGGAATGTGAAGTGATGTTCCTAAATAGGAATTAAACTTTAAAATTAAAATTTTAATATTAAATTTTTGTTACTAATAAAATTTTGAAAGTTTAGAAGGGAAAGAAGTTATAAAATTGGAAATTTTTTTATTTGATATTTTCAAATAAACAATTATTTTATATTGTTATATTTTAATTTTTCATCAATATGTTCAAACTATCTTAGATCTGTTAGTAGAGTAGGTTTTCTTTATTATTATGCTTTTAATATATTTATTATTAGAGTTAAATATTTAAATAATAATAACAAAATTAGTAAGTAATTCATTAGTAATAGTTTTTTAATTTTTAGTTTTTTTTTGGTTTTTTTTTATTAATTTGTTTGACTTTTGGTGTGGAATCGGGCTAGGTTACACTGTTTTAGTTTACATGTCTAGTTGTTTGACATGTGGCTTTCCGATGGGCAAGAGTCATATCAACTCTTAGTTGACTAGATTTTTTAGTATGTCTAGTTGTTTGATATGTGGTCTCTGGATGGGCCAGGGCCACACCAACCCTTAGTTGACTAGATTTTTTAGTGGGCCAAGGTCACATCAACCCTTAGTTCACTGGATTTTTTTAGCATGTCTAGTTGTTTGACCCGTGGCCTTCGGATGGGCCAGGGCCACACCAACCCTTAGCTAACTGGGTTTTTTAGCATGGCTAACCCTTAGTTGACTGGATTTTTAGCATGTCTAGTTGTTTGACCTGTGGTCTCTGGATGGGCTAGGGCCACACCAACCCCTTAGCTAACTGGGTTTTTTAGCATGTCTAGTTGTTTGACTTGTGGCCTCTGGATGGAGCTTGGGTCATACCAGCCCTTAGCTGGATTTTTCAGCATGTCTCGTTGTTTGATCTAGGGATCGGTCTCGGCCACACTTGACCTGGGGATTGGGTCACACCAACGCTTAACTAACTGGATTTTTTAGCATGCCTCCTCCCCTAACACAGGACACGACCACCAAGTTAAATCTTATTTGTAATCAGAATTTTTCCTCTTATTTTAAAAAAATACAAAACTCTTAAAATTTTTGATTGGAATTAAATGTGGCCTTCTTAAAATATAATAAAAATAAATAAACAATAACACAAAATTAAAAAATAACACAGCATAATAACATTTGAGTATTGGCCGTACTCCAATCAAATCATTTTCATCCATTACAAGCCAGATGGTGCTATACATAACGGACAAACTAGTTACACAAAATTGAGCTGTGAATGAGCTTGAACTGGAGCAACAGTTCTAGAAAATGAAGCAAATTCCTAAATGAGTTTGTGCCAGTTTATGACACGTATTTTCAAAGGTCTTTTCGGTAATCATGATGGCTGAGAATTGCCAGGGTACTATTAAGTAGTGACGAACGAACTAACGGAAAAACAATTAACGTTGACGCCGTGGACCCTGACGAGATAACAAGAAAACTACGACTTCCTCAACAGTAATAAACAGTATTCGTGCGAATGTAATCCACACACCATGGGCGGTGACGAGATAACAAGAAAAGTGCGACTTGTCCTTCTGGTTTCGGCCATTCAGGCCACTCCACCTGTCAAATGTCTTCAGTTGGAAGGAGAACGATTATTGAAATAAATTTAACGACATTCTTAAATCATATTAAAATTGATTATCGAATTAAATTAAACTATCTCTTTAAATCAGATTAAAAGAGAGATTAAAATTTTAAAAGTTGTGCTTAACCAGAGAATTTTTAGTTTAAAGTTATTACAGGTGATAAAAATATGTCAACTTCGTAAAAGCGGGCTGTAACTTTGGAATTATAAGTAACTTACTATGGGAGATAAGCATGACAGAATACATATCAACTTTTGTAGAAGAATTAAATTAAATAAAAATAAGAATTAATGTAATTAAATTTTCAAAATTTAATATGTCGAAATTTATATTTTTGTATTTTAATTCAAATATTGTTGAATTATGATGGTTTTATGAATTTTAATTAAATTTGATAACACTAGATTGATTTCTATTTGTATGTTAATACAATCATGAATAACTTTTTTATAAGTATTGTTGAATTATGATGGTTTTATGAATTTTAATTAAATTTGATAACACTAGATTGATTTCTATTTGTATGTTAATACAATCATGAATAACTTTTTTATAAGGAAATATAATAAAGAGAATATATTATTACAAGATTGTACAGGAAAATTGATTATAAAACATTTAAAATCATTTGTAATCAAAAATATTAAGAAATTACATCAGACTATTACCATTCATAACCATTATGACAATTTTACCTAAAATGAGTGATAATTCAAGTTTGTTTATCATAATTTTATAGCTTTTTGTTTTTCTTTGTTGATATTCAAGTTATCTAGAATCAAGTGGGACGATTTCAAGGTGCAAATCTCTTTCGGCTTGCACAACAATAGATTTCATCGTTCTTGGTGATTGATAGATATAGGAGTAAGTTGGATCTGGTTTAAGATTAGTCTATTGATTTGAAATTTAGTCATTTAAGTCAATTGATTTGAGTTATAAAGAATATTATTGTTTTTATAGTGACATAATTGATACATGATTAACATTATGTGTATGCTTATAATTAATTTTATCATTTCATTTTTTCTCAGTGTTATGAATTGGTTGAAAGTATAAAGAACATTATCAAAAGGATCAACATAATTTTATATTCTTCAATTTTTAAAATAGTAACACAATTTATAGATAATAAAATCCTCTTAAATTTATTTAGTTTTATTAATTTATTGAGAAAAAAAATATCATTCAAAAGTGTACTTCAAGAGTTGCATGAGGAATAAGTTGAATATAAATAAAGCAATATTGTTGGATGACTAAAAATATGAATAATAAGAAAATAATCAATTACGAATAGTTTACATTGTGATCAATCTCAATCTATTTTCTTTGCATTTTTTATTGTCATAACCACTAGTTTTTCCATCTTTTCATATCAATCATATAAAACGGAAAGTTGAAATCATGTATCATTCAAGTATTTAACTTGAGGTATTGTTGCACATGTCATATCTTGTCTCTCTGGCTTCTTAATAGAAATAATAGCTTTCTCCAATGTCAATCCTTATGACTTGTGGATTTTTAAGCCCCAAACAAGTTACAAAGAAACTATTTTTTATACATATTTCAATAGTTGTAATAAAAACTATTCGAGGGAATGATTCGTCCCATGGAACTCCACATGACTATGGAGGTAAAATTTCAGGGGTATATACAATTTGTTCAACTCCAAAAGCATCTTTGACAAGTCCTACATTAGTCCATATGTTTAATATACATTTAATTTTAGCTCCAATTACAACAAGTAACTTAAGTTCCAAATCTTCCTAATATGTTTCCATAGAGTAGTTACTTTTTCTTATCCCCTCTTTTGTTTTGCCTGCTTTTATTGTCCAATTTTCATATGTTGTGACTTTATTTTTTGATATTCTCTTATCATTAATTATTTTATTTTATTTTTTCTTTATACTTTTTTGTTTTCATTTGTTGTCCATTTATTAGTTGATATGATTTTTTCATTTAAATTTTTATTTTCTTAATACTTATTGTTACTTAATTGCCATTTGTAATTTTCTTAGTCAATATGCTATTTTTCACTTAAAATTTTCTTTTTCATGTTGTGATAGTTGGTCCATTAGCATTAGCACCAATAATATTAAATTCCTTTTGTTTATCTCATTTGTTCTAACTGATCTATTTGTTGCATATGATTTTCATAAATTTGTCCTCCTACATCCTCAAGATGCACATTGTCCATTTTGAAATTATGTGAGAACATGATGACTAAAATGAATTACTCTAACATTATCTTAACTGTAGCCTTGTGTGAAACAAAAAAAAGATATTGAAATCCATGCCAGAAATAAACAATTCATGTAATTCATATAATTACAAAAATGTACATTTAAAGTCAATCTAAAATTAGGATACACTTAAATCAATGCATATAGTTAATCTAATTACTTTGAAATAAATGCATCCAATTCAATCAGGGAAAATTTTAAGGATGGAAAATTATCGTGAAGTTTAAAACATCAGTGAATCTCACTAGTCCATAATATGCAAGCTATAAAACGTTTATTGATGTATTTGTAAAATTATTCAAATTTATAATGATTTTATATTAGTCTCTATATAATTTTGGCGATTTTTAAGGTAAACTAATTTTATGTTTTAAAATTTGGGCGAATCATTTTTACATAAAATGGAAATTGGCGAATCTTTTTTTTGAAAAATCATGAAAAATTATCCCATCGACGAATATTAGCCCCTAAAATCTCTACACAAGGATTATAAATAGCTATAGCTTATCTACTTTACAATTTGGAGGGTTTCCCAAGATATTTTTTTAGTTTAATTTTCCTAAAATCTGACAAAGGTTTCTTGGAATCACAAGTTTGAGTTGTAAACTCTCCATTATCTGAGTGCCTCACAATTTTTTCTTGGAATCACAAGTTTGAGTTGTAAATTCTCCACAATCTGATTGCCTCATGGCTTTTTAGAGTTTTGAATCCATGTATGCAGTCAACAATCCATTTTAAACAACAAAATTTATGTTTTGGCAAAAACACATTTGCCAAATAGCATGTTTAGTCAACATTGTACGAATTAACATATACACTAAAATCAATGCATCTATTTAATATAAATACATGATAGTAACTTGTTAAAATGCCACCATATACAATTAAATTCAATACAAAATTGAAATGATTTGAGATTAATGCATATTGTTAATTTTTTTTTTCACAAAGGAAAAAGTCGTAACTTTTCATTAATAGATAAGTTACATGTTACATGTAGAAATTATATGCACTATGCATGCATATGTCCAAGATTCTCCTGATCACACACTATTTTAACATCATACACAATACAGAATCTATTCCACCATTGATCATCATATGCAGAAATTAAATCAATTGCATGCACACATTGAAACCATAAAAATTCACACACATTAACACAGTGTTTTAACGGGAAAGCCTGAGGCTAAAAACCCCAACTATCTATATATAATATATGTCATAGAGATCATGTAACAATCCTCATACAAATCTTATCACAAGCTCTCAGTAAAATCCAATCGTCACACACTAATCAGGCCCGATCTTGCAAATCCATGCACCGATCTTTGCCACCTGCTAACCTGCCTCTACTACGCAATCCCTGTTGAAGAATGGCTCTGGATGAACTCGAAATTTCTCCAGCCTTGCTCACGCAATCCTTAAAGGCATCTCCACTAAATTTGTGGTGCAAACAATGCAACACTATAGTCACAACTGATAGTCACACTTGTTCTTTCACCTATCTCTCCACTGGTCTCGTCTGAAACTGTCCATGTACTGTAGTTAACTGATGTATTCTTCAGTTGATTAATGATTTATTATTTAGTGAATTAATTATTAATTAATTCACACCACTCTTACTAGTGTATTAATCAATTAGACTAGATACAATTAGCTAAACTGTGTCTAACTGAGTTAAACTGAACACAACTCCACCAACTACTTCTACAACTCCACCAAACTCTGTTACATGAGTTCTAACTGAAGTCCTCCATGCAATAGCTCCACTTAACCCTCAGGAATAGCGTAATTCATTCTGTCAGCTCCTGTGCCACATCTGTGCACTTAACTGAAGTGCTCCAAGAGAATAAGATAATGTTTAGAGTCCAAATATTATTAAGAACTAATAATATTCGACATATCTATTTTTAGACTGGCAGTCCAAAAATAGACTCCGCCCAATATGTCTAAAAATAGAAATCCATCTATTTTTCCAACTTGACCAACCATCCACAAATAGCATCTTGCAACTCATAGAATATGATCGACATGTCTAAAAATAGACATAGTCTAAAAATAAACTTTGCAACAAAAATTACCTATGTGGGCCCCACTTAGTTTACGTGATTATTTTCCAACTAGGATCAGGAATTATGTTTCAGGATGCCTCCTTCACTGTTTCTTTTTGCAATATTCAACACTCCCTCTCAACAAGAAAGGAATTTCTTTGCATGCGACATGCAACTCCATGCATTCGCCCTACAACCATTATAAGCACCATGCAACTCCATGCATCTGCTCTGAAACTCTTCTAAAACTAAATAGGCTCCAAACAACTCAATCAATCTGATGCATCTATCATCAAAGTCTTTGACTTCTGCTTAGCTACTGCACATGTCTTCAGGAACCACTGTGATGTTGAACTCTGCACCTATGCACTATGCACTTGTTGTCAACTCTGAACCATGCTCCAGTATCCGACACTGTCACTTTGATCTACCTGCATCAATCCAACTGATCATGCTATTGCTGCTCTGTGGGCGCCTAGTAGCCAGGTTCAATTATGATATCCACACCATCTCAATGAATCCTGCCCAAAAATCTCCTCTTGGGATTACTCATGCATGTCACCCCACCTCTCACTTGGTGGTATAGCTACATGCACTCCCTCTACCCATCTGGCACAAAATTTTTCTGCATGAGTGGTTTCTCCCACTCCATGATCCTCATCTTGTGGCTGATCCACATCCCGAGGTTCACTCTTACCTGCATGCAAATCCAGCTCCCTCTCAAGCTTCAATTGCATGGCTTTCTTGCACTTCCCAACAGTAGGAAGCTCCATAGAAATCCCATCTAATTTAAGTATGTAGAGATTCTTTGCTCGAATCCCAACCTTCTTGACTTGTCCTGTTGCTTTGTGCTGAAGGAAAACTTTTCCTTCACTAAAGAAAAAATCATACCCTTTATCCTCTAACATTGCCACTGAGATTAAATTCTTCTTTAAACCTGGAACATGCACTAAATCTTGTAAAAGAATAATTTTACCTGACTCCCTCTGAAAGGTAATGGTACCAATGCCGGTCGCATTGTATCGTCCATTGTCGCCCAAATCAACATGCAACTAGAGATCTTTCTCCACCAAGTCACTGAAAAGATTCACATCTCCCATCATGTGAAAGGAAGCACCACTATCAAAATACCACCCCGATCCCAATGCACTAGACACCATGCATGCGATCAATGAGAAGTACAGCTCAAATTGCGAGGCAAGAGCCTCACCAGCTGCAGCTCCAGCAACCTGTTTGTTCTTCTTCTTCTGTGAACAATGTGTGGCAGAATGCCCGTGTTCGTGATAGTGAAAACACTTCACTTTGGACATGTCACACTCTTTTCCATCCGCACCGGATTGAGAAGGATTTTTCATCCCCTTCCATTTCCTTTCTTTGGCAGCCAAAGCACAATCCTCTTCATCATCATTCTTTGATGAAGAGCCATCCCTGGTACTCTGCCTTATCTCCTCTTGCACAAGATCCGACCAAAGTCGCTCCCATCCTCGCAGTTTCTCCCAACCATTGACAGAGTCCCCATATCTATGCCAACTCTTCGGAAGCCCAAGGAGAGCCAAGCTCACCAATTCTTCTTCATCCACACTAACTCCTACACTCCCAAGCTCATCCCTGCAGTGGACAAACTTTGTCAAGTATACCGGAATAGTGTCATTCTTCTCCATTTTTATTTTCCTGAGCTTGTCTTTAAGCGCCGACTTCCTCTGGTCACTTCTGCTTTGGAAAAATTATGTCAAATCCTTCCACATCGAGAATGGAGTGGCTTTACCATGAAGGTTGGACACCATGTGATCCTTCACACCTTCCAACATAATCCTTCGACATCTTGCTACCTTATTTTGCCATGCGTCAAGTGCGGCTACATCGCTAGAACCCGGTTTAGGAATTTTAGCATCTATGAACTCCTTCAACCCATTATCCTCCAGCACTGCCTCCATCCTATCCTTCCATGCAATATAATTTGAGCTTCACTCAAGGGCATACTCCAATCGCAATCCGTTGAAATACATCTCAACTTTGACACCAAGAAAACACTGCATCAATTTTGAATTCCACCAGCACAAAACTCAACTGTTTCAATAATAGCAATTGCTCCAATGATCAATGCTCTGATATCATGTAGAAATTATATGCACTACGCATGCATATGTCAAAGATTCTCCTGATCACACACTATCTTACCTTCATGCACAATACATAATCTATTCCACCATTGATCATCACATGCGGAAATTAAATCAATTGCATGCACACATTGAAACCATAAAAATTCACACACATTAACACAGTGTTTTAATGGGAAAGCCTGAAGCTAAAAACCCCAACTATTTGTATATAATATATGTCATATAGATCATGTAACAATCCTCATACAAAGCTTATCACAAGCTCTCAGTACAATCCAATCGTCACACACTAATCAAGCCCAATCTTGCAAATCCATGCACCGATATTTGCCACTTGCTAGCCTGCCTCTACTGCGAAATACCTGCTAAAGAATGGCTCTAGATGAACTCAAAATTGCTCCAGCCTTGCTCACGCAATCCTTAAAGGCATATCCACTAAATTTGGGGTGCAAACAATGCAACACTATAGTCACAACTGATAGTCACACCTGCTCTTTCACCTATCTCTCCACTAGTCTCCTCCGAAATTGTCCATGCACTGTAGTTAACTGATGTATTCTTCAGTTGATTAATGAGTTATTATTTAGTGAATTAATTAACTAATTAATTCACACCACTCTCACTAGTGTATCAATTAGTTAGACTAGATACAACTAGCTCAACTGAGTCTAACTGAGTTAAACTGAATACAACTCCACCAACTACCTCTATAACTCCACCAAACTCTGTCACATGAGTTCTAATTGAAGTCCTCCATGCAATAACTCCAGTAAACCCTCGGGGAATAGCGTAATTCATACCTTGACTCCCGTGCTACATCTTTGTTCACCTAAGCCGAAGTGCTCCAAGAGAATAAGATAATGTTTAGAGTCCAAATATTATTAAGAGCTAATAATATTCGACATATCTATTTTTAGACTGGAAGTCTAAAAATAGACTCCACCCAATATGTCTAAAAATATAAATCCATCTATTTTTCCAACTTGACCAACCATCCACAAATAGCATCCTGCAACTCATAGAATATGATCGACATGTCTAAAAATAGACTTTGCGACAAAAATCATCTATGTGGGCCCCACCTAGTTTAGGTGATTATTTTCCAACCAGAATCAGGAATGATGTTTCAAGATGCCTCCTTCACTGTTTTTTGTTGCAATCTTCAACATTACATTTGCTGGTAGTTATCACTACTAATCTGGATTTCGAAAAAAACCATATAGAGCCTACATCTGGCTTCAAAAAAAAACCATACAACAATGCCGCTGATAGAATCATAAACGTCTGCATATAACATCACATGTAAGTTCAGTGCATAACTTACCGATGCATATTGTTAATCTTATTACACTAAAATTAATACATTTACTTCAACCCCAATTAACCTAAATTATATGTAACCTTATTTAAGTTAATTAAGTTAATTAAATTTACCAAAAATTACATTAAAACCAATACACTTCATTAATATAATTATATGAAACAACTTCTTAAATGCCACAATATATATTTAAAGTCAAACCAAGAAAACATTGCATTTTATTATTCTAATTACATCGAAATTAATGTATCTCCTTCAATCTATATTAACTTATATGGTATGCCATTCTACTTAAGTCAATCAAGTCTCTATATAAGGGTTTAAAATTAACACGTACTCTAAAACAATATCTCATTAACATATTTACATGAAAACAACCTATTAAAATATTTTATGACGTATTATCCTTATACTAAAGAATTAATTTTTTAGTAGATTTTTGGCTTTTGTGATCCATCAATAAATTATGAAGAAATCTTTCGGTAATAATCACATTATCAAGAACAAAGTCGACGAGTTTCGAACCAGCGAATGTGGTTCATCATCTTTCGGTAATTAATCTTATACCAATAAATCTCATTTTATTTTAAGAATTTAAATTTAAATAAAAAATATGCGCATCTTCAAATTTGTAAGCTCCAAATAAATCACTACCACTCTTAATTTGACCCAAATCCAAAGATGCAATTTGAAATCCACAATTCAATAATTCACCCCATTTTCAATTTAAGTTGGGTGAAAAATGCAGAATAAGCGAAAATTCGGTGAAATACAGAGAACCAATGTAAAGAAATGTTAAAGGTATCATATTTGAGAAAACCATAGCCAATGTCGTGCACAAACAATTGTTACAAAAATTGTTTGAATGCTTCATGGGTAAGAAAATGACTTGTTAAAAAGTTTGAATCGTTCATGGGTTTACATTATAAAGTTTGGAGAGTAAGAACGAAATTGGAAAGTGAAATTCCAAACTCTGAAATGGAAAAAAACAACAGCGTGACGTCCACCGGCTGGCTTGTGTATTAGCAGATTGGTCCTGGCAAGAGTCGTGACTTCCGGAAATCGCTTGATCAGCAGTTCGGGTTCACATAGCAGGCTCGCTTGCAGATGAGAAGAATATTTCCGACATAAATATAGTCATGGGATAGGAATGTAAAAAGTCCTTACAGGCTGCCCATCCTTATTCTGAGAAACATGCATTTTACCGAAAGGAAAACATAACTCACTTTTAGAAAGCCCATCAACACGAGTGTTGTGTTATTTTTCTTGTAAATGTGCTGTTATGGGAGGGTCATTTAATTTAGACATGAGATGTTTAACCTCTAGCCTTGTAACCATTTAAGTGACAGGGCAGAAATCCCGTCAACGATGATTTTTGAATTATTATAATTTTTGAATCACCATAGATGTGTACAAAGAACAAACCCAAGTTATAAGCAACCAATAGCCCACTTTGAAGAGCTATAAGCTCCCCTTTATTATTATTAGATCCTTACCATCATTCCAACAAATATGAAATCTTTCCGAATGATAAAATTTAATCTACACACCACAACATATATAGACGCTCCTTGATGGGCACCATAAAAATAAAGATTACCGGAAGAGAAATAAGATGAAGGGAGTAAAATACTTATAATCTCAAATATTATTCTGATCACTCTTAATTTGAAATACGAAATTTTCCTACTCCAAATTTAAAATATGTAATGGCTACCATTTTGAATCTGAAATTTGAAATGTCTCAATTATAAATCTGCAGTTTGAAATTACGATTCTTAATTCGAAATCCAAAAATACCGCTTTAAATTTGACTTATTCAATTTAATTTGATTCGTGCTGCACTCCTTCGCTACTCCTTACGACAATTTTAACCTCCACACAAAGTGCACATGCATATTGCGGTTGAATAATTGATATTTTTGATGTGTGTGTTTACACATAATTGTATCAATATTGTTTTTTATATTTTTTTTTCAAAAGAAATCTCTTGGAGCATTTCTCGGGCATATATGGTATATATAGTCATGCTTTGGGTTGGATTATAAGATTTTTTAGAACTAAATTTTCCCACTTAATCCTTGGACCACATTCTCACAAGTCTTTTCGTCTAACCCTTACCATAAATTTGATATATATATATATATATATATATATATATATATATATATATATATGCTACAACATCTCCCATTTCCCATAGTAATTTATAAAATGTCTCCTAATACAATCTTGTTTTTTATTATAATAAAAAAATAAAAATAAAATAAAATTAGTTTAATAATAATTAATATGTAATAATTTCTCATTATTAATATTTTGTATTTTCTCTTTGATCGCTTTAAATATATGTTTTTTTAAATAGAAAATAGTATACTTGTGTATTAATCTGAGCCTTTTCTCATCATATAATCAATTGATTTATATTGAGAGTAAATTTCCAATGAAGGCTCCATATGTTGTTCTATTAAGGCTCCATATGTTGTTCTATTACTACAGGGCCTTTCCATTTTACAAAAAATCCAAAGTAGTTCCAAACTGCTATCCTATAACTATATAGAGGGTAAGATTACTTCATAAGAAGCATACATTTACAACATATCATATAAACAACAAAAGAACCAAAAAAATTAAGAGCTACTAGTCAGATAATCATTCCTCCATATCAATCGGGGTGTTAAGATCAAATATTGGGCCTTTCGTGTCCTCTTTCCTGCTCTTTCTATGTTGCAAAAATTTTAGCTCTTCAAATTGACATCGAAGTGTGTCAATTCCGTCCTTCATCTGCTTAATTTTTTCACTCTTGGACATATTTTTCTCTTGCATGTTGAGTGTGTCTTGCTGTTGCTGGTTTATGCTGAGTTGAATTATCTACATCCCTGTTCTGATTTCTTCGTGTTGGACGGTGCATCTCTCACGGACAGCTAGCCCTGACCCGCATCCTTTACCACCTCTGCCATGCCCATGATTAGAAGTGGGTCGGCGATGACCCCAAGGCCCAATAGTCGAGCCACCCACCTCCGAATTACTATGGGTTTCCATCCACGTTGCAACCCCAATTCTCACAAACAATTTCGCTAGAATCTTGCTAGACTTAGGGCTGCCAACCACCACCCAAATTCACACAATGTCATGCACCATCGGTGCACTAATTCATGTGGAAATTCTCCCACAAGTAGCTAACCATTGTGCTCCCTCAGAACCCCCTACTTTCCCTGAACAATTCAACTTCGACCACTCACCAATGTCTTGCACAATTGAAAACTCAACACTTCCCAAATCCAACACCTGTCCCCCAAACTCTCGACTACCGACACCCTTCCCCAACAAAAAAATAGCAGAGGAATGACTAATTTTCCCATAACGCCCCTCCAACAATGCAAATCCTCTCTTAACACTGAACTAAATCTTGAAGTCATCCCCAAGAACCTTCACCTGAGAACACTCAGAGACAAGACATTGAAGGCCTTCAATACTACCAACTCTAATCCGTATGCTAAAATACTCACAGACCCCATAACCTAAAGCCCCGCAAGAATCTTTTAGTAGTCTCACACCCCATAACTCCATGAAATATCGAGAACCCCAAAATCTACCACCCACATTCCTTTCCTTACCTGGAAAACAATGCACAACACTAACAACACATTTTCAATTCCCATGACACTGGCCAGATCCTTTCGCAACGACAAAAAACAACCAACCTTGTTAACTCAATTTCACTCTTTTATGATCCAAGAATTTGGAGCAGCTGTATAAATAGGGGTAGGACCTGTCACGAATGGCCTCATTCTGCTATCGTTGTGTGCTGCCAACTTCCCCATTAACCTCCATTATGCCTATGTAGCTTGAATCATCCTTAAACCTGTTATTGTGAAGATTATCCCGTGCCAACTCACATTTCCTAAACATTGGATCTAAATTCCAAAAAAAATTATCTATAATTCACATGCTCCAACCTTGAATGCGCCAACAACGACCATCGCTCCAAGTCCAGTATCCCTCAACTCTTATGCTCCAAATGAGGTGATGATAGGTAAATTTCATGAGTTGCGCCGAATAGTAGGCATCTGAGATGCATGCCCCACCACCATGGAGAGATTTCCATGAACAACCATGATCCAACATTGGAAAGGAGGCCCAATGGGACAAGGGAAGTGAGGGCCCAAGGGGATATGGGGAGACCAAGATGTTGGAGGCAGATGCAAAATGGACAAGGAAGGGGAGGGCTTAGGAATCAAGAGAATGGAGCTCAAGGTGAAAAAGACAATCACAGCAACTTGGCATCAAAATATATACTCGAAGGTGGGGGGGAAGGGGGGGGGGGTGTTGGGGAATAACAAGGAATTTCAAGCCTCCGGGAAGGAAAGGGGAAGAAAGGGGGATGGGTAAGAAGGGTTAGGGGGAAATGAAGGGTTGGAAGAGTCCAAACACAACACTAACTAACCAATGCCACCAAAATATTTTCCTCTAATTTCTCCATGTCTTTTGGATTTCAACAGAATTATTTCTTCATACTTGGTCTCTAGGAGTAATAATTTTCCCTTTTTTTTTTCCTATTCTATCATAGTTAGGGGATCAGAGGTATTCCTTCCTAGCGGTTCACCATATTTTTATTTTCCGTCAATAGGTAGGTGTGCTTCGTTTGTGTATTAGCTTATTCATTTTTCCTGTAGAGAATATGGTAGTACGTATCTTCTCCCAGGGTTGACTCTATACATTTTGTTCTTTTTATGATTTGATTGAGAATGTAGTTTTGAGCCGAAGTCCGATTTACCATATACTTGCTTATTAATAGGGAGTCTCCTAGGATTACCAAGTCGCTAATTCCTTTTTCGTGTAATATAGATAACCCTAACATGAGGCCGAAGGCCTCTTCTTGATTGTTAGTCTTTATTCACATACCCCAAGCATATATTACTTCTATTTTTCCATCATAATAAATTGTTAAAAATACCTACCCCTCCCGCCACCCAAAAAAATTAGAATACACTGAATATGCATATGTATTGTTGTTTTAAATATTAATAAGAATAATAATTTTTAATAATTTGAATATGTAGATTTGCGTAATTTTTTATAATTTAATGTTAAATTTAAATTTCTAACCTCGTATTTTGGAAATAGAATATTTAGAAAAGCAAGAAATCAATAATTTGTATTAATTTGAATATGATGATTTTAATCAGTTTTAATAATTTGAGTATAATTATTATATTTTAAACCATCTTTAAATTTTATAGATGTTCTTAATGTTTTGAATAAATTTTCTTAATGTTTTGATTAAAAATCAATACTTATTTCGCCTTTTTTTTGTAAACTAAAGGATTATATTAATCAAAATTTTATTTACATGGAGTTACAAATATTTCCAAAATAAAGATGGAGGATGCATGTCTCCTTAAAAAACCCCATCATTCAACACAAATAGAAGAGTCTTGAATTCCTCTAAGACCATAAACATCACACCCCAAATTTTATTAGAGCGATGACCAAAACTAGCCTGCAAAATTACCCCGCAAAGCCACACTAAGACAATATACATATTTAAAAAAAAAAAAAACAACATCTACAACCTTCACACCATAGGGGCCCAACCCAATTCATGACACCATACATAATTTTCAAACCCAAATTATAAAAAAAAATATGGGAAGGTCATCATCAATGGCTTACGCATTGTAACTAGCCAATGAAAAAATAGAAAAAGAACAAGAGAAGTTGCCACATGTCCACCATATTGGGCCATGACGAATCTTGTAGACCAACATGAAATAAGGAAGCCATAAGAAATTCCACATACCCATCCAAACAAGCTAGCATTCGACAAAAAAAATCCATCAAACTGTGTTGGCAATATGATGCAGAGTGTTGTCCTTGATGGCAACCTACTTGATAATTTTGATGGCAACCTACTTGATGAAGTTGTCCTTGATGGAAACTGACTTGTCCTATTTGTTAATGATGTAAATCTGATGTATCTACAGAGTAGTTCAGATGTAATGGAGAAAGGAATTCCTGTAAGGGCTAGAGCAATGATGAAAATGGTATGTCACGAAGCATACGCGGGCTTGTAAAGGCGAAGTAGCATACCTACGTGGAAAATTACGTGCCAAGTAGCGTATGCCTATTTGCACTCTAAATTTATAAAACCAGGGGAATTTACCATGGTATTGGCACACAGTATTGAGCGCTGGACTATCTATTTGATCCCGTCCAGGAATACCATTAGCGGTTGAGCGGTTTTGACTCATGGTATTGACAAAGGCTAAATATATATAAGGAGAAGAAGATCATAGTGCAAGAGGTGCATAGGTCTGGGTTTTAATGAATACTTCACTCTAAAGTATATCTGCATGGAATGGGTAACAGTTTATTCATTGATCTGAATTAATAATGCACCTATGAAGAAAATGATGAAGAGGGATCTCTAGATCTAAAATGACTATGTATTTTCTAGATCTGTTTATGGAATGATTAGATCTATGATCTGGATAATCTTTGTTAAAGTGAAGGGTAAGATCTAAGCTATTTATCTATTCTGAAGAGTTGTGCAGCCCTACAATGTTTGCAGATCTATACGCAGGTTCGTGGCAGAGAAAGTGCGTATATATGCGGGTTGGTTTCAACAAAAGTGTGTATGGAATATGAGGTCAGTCCTGAAATATGTGCAGATATATACACAGGTTTGTCTCTGTGAAAGCGCGTATATATGCAGGTTTAGTGAAGTAAAAGCGCATATGGAATCTAGGGTTTTGCTGCAGTATGAGGAATGAAATTTCTGATCTGTTTTTATGTTTTACTGCTATCTGTCAATGATGTATTCATACAGATCTGGGTTGTTTGAATGTTGATTATGCTGTTGATTATGTCGATTAAAGATCAACTTGTTGGTTGATTGGTTGATGATTCAATGAATGAATTGATGGGGTTATAAGTTTCAGTTTGATGTATGTTGAGCTTAAATGTGTGGAGTGGGTCCAGTCTGAAAATCTGATGAAAAGTGGCCTACAAGATGTGTTGTGTTGAAGCTGTTGGATCCAGTATGAAAATTGATAAAACGTGGTCCGCAGTGGTGCTAAGGGTCGAAGCCTTCAGTGAGGGGGTTGTAGCTCCCTTCCAGTGGTAGCTGGTAAACAAGAGAAGGTTGTAGCCTTCTGTAGGTGGGTGCCTGTGTGCTAGTATGAGTCTGCGCCAGTACAACATTGTAAGAAGTTTTCTTTAGAATAAATATTGAAGACAGAGATGACAACAGCGGTGGTTTTCTCATGAATTGGGTTTCCACCTTAAATACTGTTGTTCATGTGTATTACTTATGTGTGATGGTTTATTCTGTTATTACTGCACATGCTTGCTGTTTACTAAACATCTGATGAATGAATGATGCAATGATCTAAGTAAAGAATTAAATGCATAATAATATCTCTGGACATACGCAAGATTTCTTAAGGATATCCACATGTATACGTGAGTTGGGTTCAATAAAGTAGCGTATGGGTTTAAGAGAAAGAAAAAGTAAAAAGTTTTGGATGTCTCTAAATGTTTGATTCACCCCCCTCTCAGTATTTTTCCCAAAAATTGGTATCAAAGCAGGTCATTATGTAGAAGCTTGATCACTTGAAGGAGATCCGTTGCAATGGGAAGTCATGAAGGAGTATTTTCTCTAAAGCCACCTCTATTTAATGGAAGTAATCTGTTATTTTGGAAGATACGAAAAAAATCATATTTGCAAAGTCTTGGTGCAGAAGTATGGGCGATCGTGGAAGAAGGTTATCAGTATCTGGCAATTATTCCTACTGATGCAGTAGAAAGGAAGAAATATGAAATCAATGCCAAAGAAGTCAATGTTTTATTAGGAAGCGTGTCTGAATCAGAATTTGTTAAAGTGATGTCGTTAAATTCAGCAAAAGAAATATGGGACAAAATCATTCTAAGCTATGAAGGAGATACAAAGGTAAAAAGTGCAAAACTCCAAACTCTCAAAATTGAATATGAAAATTTAAGGATGCATAGTTATGAGAGTATTGCCAGTTTATTTTTACGTCTAGATGATATTGTAAATCGTATGAGAAATTTGGGTGAAACCATAATCGATACTACTCTGGTGGAAAAAGTCTTAAGAGCTTTGACTTCAAAATTTGAGTCAAAAGTATCAGCTATTGAAGAAAGGAAAGATCTACAAACTCTTACTATTGTTCAACTACATGGTATCCTCACTACTTTTGAAATGAGAAAAGGAGGTCCCTCTCAAATCAGAGAAGTTGCCTTTAAGGCATGTGCAAAAGGAAAAGAAAAGAAAGTTGTAAAGGAATCAAGTTATATATCAGAAGAAGAAGAAGCAAATTTTGTGAGAAGACTCCAACCAGGTACTGGAAGATTCAGAGGTAAGATTCCCTTCAACTTTTTTGCTTGTGGAAGAGTTGGTCATTATGCTGCTAAATGTCCTTATGAAGAAAATCATGATAAAGGGAAACAATTTGAAAAGGGAAAGAGTTATTATACAAATGAAGATAATGATGAAGTTTCAAATGAGGATGAAGAAGATTCTGACCAAGATCTGCAAGTGCTCAT
Organism: Pinus albicaulis; assembly: GCA_034641835.2. Taxonomy (NCBI): domain Eukaryota; kingdom Viridiplantae; phylum Streptophyta; class Pinopsida; order Pinales; family Pinaceae; genus Pinus; species Pinus albicaulis. The sequence goes on along the minus strand of CM076574.1, from coordinate 874,968,227 downwards.
GGCAAGGAATCAAAAGAAGAAGGCTACTTAAAGAAAGGAGATATCCCAGAAAACATGTGCAGCAGAAAATGAAGAAGATGAAATAGGTATTGATTGTTGTTCTTGTGATTCACTTTCTTGTGCATGCAATGGTGAAGATAGTGAAAGTAATGTTATGGATCTAGAAGAAGTTCTCAAGGTTAAAGTTGAAAATCAATAAGATTATTTAATAGAAGAATCTATCTACAAAAGATATGATCTCTAGAATGAATGAGCAGACAAACAAAACTATAAAGAGTTTACTTGATAAATAGCTTAATCACAGAGTGAAGGACTTGACAATCATCTCTCTCAAAGAAGATTTGGAAAAATCAAATAAAAAGAATGAAGAAATTCTAAAAACATTTGAAGAACAAGAAAATGGGTTGAAAGAAGAGATTCTAAAATTGAATGATCAAGTAGAAGAAGGAATAAGGGTCGAAGAAAGTATGAAGAAGAAATGCCAATGATTAGAGGTTGAGGTAAATATTTTAAAAGGTAAATTAGAAGAAAAGGATAAACTCTTGAGGTTTCAAGATAGTACTAAGATTAAGACGTTATTAGTAGTCAAAGGTCTCCTTCTGTTAAATTTGGTCTTAGTTTTCATGAAACTGTTAAAGGAGAATCTAGTTCACAAGAAAGTGCTAAAGATTCAAAGGATATCAATGCAAAACCTGAAGTGTTGAAAGAAAAAAAAGGTCTCCCAACAATCTTGAACTCTCAAAAGAAATCATTCCCTCCTTTGATCAATAATTTTGAATGCTTTAAATGTCATAATTATGGGCATGTTGCAGCCAATTGCAGAAGTAGATTGTTTCAGTCATAAAAAAACAGATTCTACACAGAAATGTACTCAGGTTCTTTAAGGGATATTGTTTTTCATGTAGCAAGTATGGTCATAAAGCAGTTGATTGCAATAGAAGAAAGAATAGAAAAACACATTATGATCCCTATGCTTACTTTTCTTGTCACACAAGATGTTATGCTTGTAACAAGTATGGACATGTAGAAAAAGAGTGCAGGATGAATAGATCTGAGAAATTGGATAATTTCCAGCACACAATAAGAAATTTCAAGCAAAGCTGGAAAAGGAAGGAGGACCAGTCAAAAACGTAGGGGATAATAATCCTACTGCAGTCTTCCACTTCTAAAGCTTACTTCTCATAAAGACTGCAGGGGTGGTGTGAGATACATTATAGGATTCAGTAATGTATCATCACAGGGGGAGCAATGTATGGTGATTCCCATGGTTGGTTTGGTAATTCTGAATATGTTTATTTCTAACAGTGCATATGATGTGAAGAAGACAGGTACATGTGGCATAAGTTCAGGGGGAGATGGAGTTGTGAATTTTTCTGTACTTCACTTCCTATACGCGGGTTTCATGAACTAAAGCCGCATATACACGCGAGTTCCAATGGAGACAGAAGTGTATGCTTTTCAGCTAAGGAAAATAGTGAGATGGCTCAAGAACAGGAGCACAGTTTCAGGGGGAGCATTAGTCTTGCTAAAAGTAATGCATTGTTGGCATTATGATGGTTCTGAAATATGATCTCTCTCTTGAGGTCCTTTTGGTATTGGTTATAAAAATTCATATTTGTAATTTGATGAAAAGGTTATGTTGAGACCTATGATGTAAATTGTAATATTCAGTCATGAAAGGATTTGTTCAAATTTGTAAAACCCACTTGGTTGGGTAGTTGAGTCAAAAAGTGTAAACCCACTTGGTTGGGTACTTGAGTCACATATGTAAATCCACTTGGTTGGATCATTAATGTAAGTATGAATTCCTTGGTGATAGGAAAGGTCATAGAGTCATGTACTTCATTGAAAAATATGTTTGAATATTCAGCGTGAACTCAGGGGGAGCATGGTAACTTCAGTGCAAATCAGATCTACAAAACTCTTCTTTCTACAAGAGAAGAAAAACCTTGTTTTGATTTTGATCCACCCTTTGCACTTGATATCAAAGGGGGAGAGTATCATGGTGTTTGAATAATGGTTATAATCAATGTATCTATCTGTTGTGGTGATCAAACACCATCATGATTTCCATCAAGTCCAAAGGGGGAGATTGTTGGCAATATGATGCAGAGTGTTGTCCTTGATGGCAACCTACTTGATAAAGTTGATGGAAACCTACTTAATGAAGTTGTCCTTGATGGAAAATGACTTGTCCTATTTGTTAATTATGTAAATATTATGTATCTACAGAGCAGTTCAGATGTAATGGAGAAATGAATTTCTGTAAGGGCCAGAGAAATGATGAAAATGGTATGTCACAAAGCATATGCGGGTTTGTAAAGGTGAAGTAGCGTACATACGCGGAAAATTACGTCCAAAGTAACGTATGCCTATTTGCGCTCTAAATTTATAAAACCAGGGGAATTTACCATAGTATTGGCACACAATATTGAGCGCTGGACTATCTATTTGATCCCGTCCAGGAATACCATCAGTGGTTGAGTGGTTTTGACTCGTGGTATTGACAAAGGCTAAATCTATATAAGGAGAAGAAGATCATAGTGCAAGAGGTGCATAGGTCTGGGTTTTAATGAATACTTCACTTTGAAGTATATCTGCATGGAATGGGTAACAGTTTATTGATTGATCTGAATTAATAATGCACCTATGAAGAAAATGATGAAGAGGGATCTCTAGATCTGAAATGACTATGTATTTTCTAGATCTGTTTATGGAATGTTTAGATCTGTGATCTGGAAAATCTTTGCTGAAGTGAAGGGTAAGATCTGAGCTATTTATCTGTTCTGAAGAGTTGTGCAGCCCTACAATGTTTGTATATCTATACGCAGGTTCGTGGCAGAGAAAGCGCATATATACGCGGGTTGGTTTCAGCAAAAGTGCGTATGGAATATGAGGTCAGTCCTGAAATATGTGCATATATATACGTAGGTTTGTCTCTGTGAAAGCGCGTATATGCGCAAGTTTAGTGAAGTAAAAGCACATATGGAATCTAGGGTTTTGCTGAAGTATGAGGAATGAAATGTCTAATCTATTGTGTTGTTTTACTGCTATCTGTCAATGATGTATTCATACAGATCTAGGTTGTTTGAATGTTGATTATGCTGCTGATTATGTTGATTAAAGATCAAGTTGTTGGTTGATTGGTTGATGATTCAATGAATGAATTGATGGGGTTATAAGTTTCAGTTTGATGTATGTTGAGCTTAAATGTGTGGAGTGGGTCCAGTCTGAAAATATGATGAAAAGTGGCCTACAAGATGTGTTGTGTGGAAGCTGTTGGATCCAGTATGAAAACTGATGAAATTTGGTCCACAGTGGTGCTAAGGGTCGAAGCCTTCAGTGAGGGGGTTGTAGCTCCCTTCCAGTGGTAGCTAGTAAATTAGAGAAGGTTGCAACCTTCTGCAGGTGGGTGCCTGCGTGATGGTATGAGTCTGCGCCAGTACAACATTGTAAGAAGTTTTCTTTATAATAAATATTGGAGACAGAGACGACAGTAGCGGTGGTTTTCTCCCGAATTAGGTTTCCACCTTAAATACTAGTGTTCATGTGTGTTGCTTATGTGTGATGGTTTATTCTATTATTATTGCACATGCTTACTACTTACTAAACATCTGATGAATGAATGATGCAATGATCTAAGTAAAGAATTAAATGCATAGTAAGATCTCTGGACATACGCAAGTTCTCTTAAGGATACCTGCGTGTATACGCGAGTTGGGTTCAGTAAAGTAGCATATGGGTTTAAGAGAAAGAAAAAGTAAAAAGTTTTCAGTCATCTCTAAATACTGATTCACCCCCCCCCCCCCCCTCAGTATTTTTCCCAACAAACTGTACATTAACCCATTGTGTTCTCTAATCATTATTAGAAGAAGAGATGTTTGTCAGAGCCCTCACACTAGAACCAAGAGGATTCATCTAGTACCCCCCCCCCCCCCCCATATGATTCAAAAACTATGTGGATTTCTACATGAGCCAGATGTGTGTCAATTTTATCTAGACAAAACTACCAGTTCCTAAGAATTCTCTTGACATATTTCATGGATGCGAAAATATTGTACTTGTGAAATTGTTTTTCCATCAAGAGCTGGCCTAGAAGGGTCTTCATTTTCCAATGAAGAGCCACATAATTAAGGTATTATTTCTTCCTTCCCCTAGTGTGCCCAGGATCATGAACCCAAGTTGACACATCCTCCATGAGTTCTGAGTTTGAGGGGGATTGTCTTTCAACCCCATCCTTTTTTTGAAGCTTACGAATTTCTTTGTGTGTTTCTGGTGGAACAACATTGGAAAAGGTGGTAGTTGAATCATGTGCTAAAATAAAAGCACCATATTTCCCTTATTGGGGTTGGATACCACCCCACCATTTTCTCCTCCCCCTTTGTCTCAGGGGAATTTTGGAATCAAGGTTGAACTTCCAACAATTGCAATCAGAGCCTCTATTTTCAAAACAACAAAAGACCAAACTAGAGCCACCGCCAACATGACCAGTGAACTAAAATGATAAATCACCACAGTAACCCCATTTGACCCCAACTCAACCTATGACCAATGAATTGAAACAAAATGATAAACTAAGTCCTCCATAGACGTTTCCCCATTAACCATTGAACCCTTGAAATATGAAGCCGGGGCTAGTGTAATACATAACCTAAAGGAGCACAACCACCAACCAACTTTAATACACTATAGGTTATCCACCCAAATACCATACCAAACCCCACAAAGAACCAGAGGTTTTCTTCGAACAGGATTCACAACCCCATAATTGTCACTTGAATGTGAACCATTTATCAAAATTCGAAAGTAAATTGACTCCATACCCTAAACTAATACTACCACCAAAGATCTTGTGACGCCCATAGCTTCATAACATAAGACTCTCAAACCGAACATAAATGGACACAAAAAGAAATAGACCAAGAGAGGTAGATATAAAACCTGAGAATTCACTCTGTAGAAAAGGCTGAGAACCAACTATGACATTCCTATAAGGAAAAATTCTAGTGTCCAAGCACAATACTGAATGAACAGGAAATATGACGCCTTCCAAGTAAGCTTGCACGTAAGTGCAGATTCGCATCCCAGGTTTTGACAACCATACACTAACCACAACATGATGGAGATTAGACAGGTAATTGTTGTCAAGAAGTAGAACCAGGAGGCCAAGGACCATTCCGTGGCTCCTTTCCATTCACCATTAACTAATGTCCCACCCATCTAAGCCATAAAATGTACACACTTCACCATTTTTTAATTCCATGTGCATGCATGTTAAGGGAGATTGTGAGCTGCCCCCATTAATACATTATGGAACTATGTGGTGGTAGAAAAAAAGTTTGAGGGCCCCATTAAATCTACGCTAACACCACCATTGCGGGGCCCTTTGTCACTCTCCAACAATGCCTTGAGAGGCTCAACCCAGCTACACATTGGAAGGGGGGACCAACTACAGTCTCTATCCACTTCCTTTCCTTGGAAGCCTAGATTTTCCATGAAACCCACCACCTTATTCCTTATTCTTAATAACTGATGCATGATAACATATTCCAACTAACTAATCCGATCGAGGATATTATAAATCAAGTTCTCTAATCTCCATCTCTTCACTATTTTCTCTAGGTTTCTATTGAAGCCCTGGAAATCGGGTCTACAACAAGGGGGATACGCACCCGGTCTGGACCTTGGTTAGCAACTCCTTTTCCATTTGGCATAGTGGGTCCAACTGGGGATAATGGGACCAGTTTCCCAATATGTGTGTGTGTGTGTGTCGAGAATTGATATTTCCTTTCTAAAAGTTCCTAAATGAAATGCTTTTATTCTAAATATAATTTAATAACATGCAATTGTATTCTAATAAACATAAATATATAATTTTGTACTAACCTGGGATGTAATCTCTGTTATGCAATCTAAAATGATTTCAAATAACAATTGGTAATAAATATCATTCAACTGTTATGAGAAAAGAATTCAATGGAGATAAACCACTTCGCATAAAAAGTTAGACGAAACAGTTGTGAAAAACATATCGCATCATAAGATATTCATATATTAAGCATAAATAAATAGCTATCACCGTACAAAAGTGCCAAATGATAACTCAAGCATTCAAGCATCAATATATAAACAACTGAACATGAATATCACTTTAACACAAAGGAAGAAATAGTTAGGAGATAAAAGTACCATTTATAACTATTTCTACTCATGAGCTTCAAGCAATAATGACTTATCTCTTCTTAATCCAACATCCACTAAGAGTAAAAAAGTGCAACATCAGTAGTAGATATTAAACGCAGATATCAATAAATCTTGTTCCATTCATTCATCAAAACCTCCTCGGAGGGTGCAAAAGTGCATGTTCTGAGGATAGGTTTTTGACAAATTTCAGGACCCTTCTCTAAATGCATGAGAAGGGTTTAAATACTACTAACTAAATCTAAAAATAATTTATTACAAAAATGTAGGATACGGTTTAAATGACCGTCTTCATTTTAGGCAAAAATAAATAAAAATTAATACTAAATCTAAAATTAAAACTAACAACTAACTATTTGAGAATCTGTTCTTTGAAATTGCAAGCGTTCAGCATTTGTTTAAGAAGAGTAGGCTGGCCGACTTCTGACTTTAATTGTCCTGTCAAAATAGAATCGACAAGAGCTGGCACCATCTTCTCAGTAGAATTAATGATACATTTGAGAGTCATGCACTGGCTGTGTGGTTTTACCAAATATGCCCAGTACGAATCCCAATTCAACTTAGTTAATCTTTTGATTTATTCTGCCTTTTATTGAGCCTTCTGTCTCCAGTCTGTCTACAATTGCTGTGCTTTCGGTAGATACACTGGAGTGGTTTCTGAGATCAGATTTGCCCTGTGAAAATTTTCATTTATGCTGTCAATAACATTGTTTGTTGTTGTGGCTGCTTCTTCTGCCGCTTGCTCTGCTTTCCTGATTTGTGCATCCCACTTGTTAAAGAGCATTTCTTTGTGATTGTCATTGATTATTAGTGCACCTGCTCTTTTCCCCTCTGTTTCTTGCGAAGCCAAATATTCGGTAACTCTTTTATTAATTAAATCATAATCATGTCGTAAGCCTACGACTTGATTAGTGATTTTATCGCTTATTTCACAATAAGAGTTCCACTGGGATATTCTTTGGCATAATATTTCCTGTTGTTGCAGTAGTTGATCATTTAAGGAAATGGATTCTGTGATGAATTATGTAAGTTTAGGATCATCCTTGTGCATGTCATGCATAACCTATAACTATTTTTCTCTTTCAGCCAAACTGTTCTGATATCCTATCTGCATTTTTTGGAAGTCCTACTGTAATTTTTTAAGCTCTTTCTGTGCTTCATTGTTGGCGTTGGCTTGTTGCAACTGTTGTTGCAAAACCTGTACTTGATCTTCTTTCTCATTCAGTAATGGTCATACCTCAAATGCTTTATCAATGGCCGCAGAGGCATATGCTCCTGTGATCTGAGATAATTTGGTGCGATTTTTAGTGGGATCAGTGGTAGGATCTTGCCATAGGATGTCTAATTTTTTTGCATCATGAGAGAGCACGTTTTCAAATTTCCTTTTCTTTATTTGTCTTCTCACTACTGCCTTGTGTTGTGGACTATAAAATACATCAGGAGAAGGAATTTCCTCTATTTTGAGCATAAGTTCAGAGGATGGGGTAATGGTAATATGTTCCATTTCTGCGAAATTGCTAATTGTTTCTGTGACTATATATTTTGTTGTCTGAACATTACTCACATGTGTCTTTGTGCTCTATCCTTCAATATTGATTAAATCATTGAATGTCTCCCATTCTTTATCTAGCTCGGTTCTGACTGATACTGACTGGACGATGAGAGGGGGAAGATTTAATTGTGAAGAGGTTAAAACCGGTTGAGCTGAATGTAGAACCTCTTTAAGTGTCCCTTTCTGTTGGAACATGTCATCAAAAAGGTTATCTTCTTTCGAAAACACCTTTACTTTGACTGCAGTAGTGAAATTTTTAGCAATATCATGAGGATCGAATGGTCTTCTTGGAAATTTAAACAATCGTAGTTATGTTATGTTGTTTAATTTTTTGAATGCATGGCCTACATCAAACAGTGAAAAGGCCCCACAAGCCACAGGAAATTGTGGCCAAATAGCCTTCTTTTTTTCCTTCAAATCTTTAGTCAAACCTCCTTCTCCGCAGATTTGATAAGCAATTTCTCGTGCCATGAGTTTATCAGGAACATACAAAGGTAAGACATGAGGGGAAGCAAGAATTCCAAATACCATGACATATGTAAACAACTCTTCTCCATACCATCTTGCAACAGGGAGAATATCTACTTCCACTTCGAGAGAAAATCTTGGAGTGTCTTTATCATATAACATTTTGTATAGGGGCAGCATAATTCCATGACAAATCTTGTAAAAATATGAAGTGAACTTAGAATCCCACAATTCTTTGTGATAAATATGAATGGGTAAGGGTCTTAAGTCGTCCATTTCCAACCCATTAAAGGAAATTTGGAAATATAACAGATTGCATCCATCACATATGCAAACAAGTAAAAAGGGGAATAAATTCTCTAAGAAACAGTTCTTTTAGACCGGTAATTCAAAATGGCCGTGGCTAAGTTGTCAAATAATATCTTAGCCCAATCCACAACAGTAGAATTAACAACGACATTCAATAATGGTAGCCATTCAAATGAAAATTTATTAATGTCTGACTTCCCAAAAAGCCTACAGAGCATAGCAGCAGCAAAGCAATATGGGGAGGTGAGAGAACCAGTACTATACATACCATGTTTATCATTTTTTAGTGGTTCGTCCCTCCTTGACCAGTCCTTGGTGCATTCTACCAGGTTTTCATTTTCTTTAGCAAACTTTTCCATGAACTGTTTGTTATAAGTCGCCTGTGGCTCCAGTAAATGATACATGAGTCTCAAATCTTGTGGAGTGAATGAGCCAATGAGTTCTTGACCCTGAGTCTTAAATTTTCTGTTTGTGATATCAGTGATGTCCAGTACCCATTTAACCATGTCCGTGTATGAAAGAATTTTGGGCCTCGACGCTATCTGGTGCAAAAACAATCAAGCTAGCTCTGTAATAGACGACTTAGAAGACCCATGTGAGCCGGCTGTAGTTGTAACCTCCATTACTCTGGGATTCTCTTCCTCAAGTATACTGTACATGCCTTCCCAAGTAGTAATACCAACATCTTTGTTACAAGCAGTGTCTATATACAAGGGCGTCATTTCTTTGTCCTCGGAATTCGGAGTTTTGTCTTTCTTTCCCATAATATCTTGAATATTGCTTTGTATAGTTCTTTGTTCTTCGTTCCTGCAGTTTACGAATGAAGTGAGAATAATGATAGGAAAAAAGGTGACAGGAAAGCTTTAAATGCCGAAGACATATAAAATATACCACCTTACGTGAAATGGCTCTTTGATCATAACAAAGCCATATTTCACTAATGATTGACAATAAATTCATTGACTAACATTAAAGCGCATAACTAGGCCTTGGTTTATGGAAAATAAATTTCGTACAATGAGCCCTAAAGATCTGCGATAAGGTGATCTGCGATTTGCTTCACAATATCGCAGATCGCAAAATTGCTAGATCGCAGCATATGACAAACCTTTGTTACTGTGTTTTCTGCAAAATGCGATTTACGATATGTGCCATCGCATATCGGTGGTTTTGCAGTTTTTCAGCGTAACATATGACATTTGAGGCATGCAATGCGATGAATATTTTTTAGTACATAGTTTCAGATCGCGATCTCACAATCTTAGAATTCCGCTTGTAAGAAGGTATTCATTAATTTTTTGTGATGCGATATTCCTTTAAGGAATGATTTTATTCTATATTATCATAAAACTTAAGCTTTTTAAATTATTTAAGAGGTATTTTCCTAAGTTTATGATATTAAGTTTTATTGAAAAAGGAAATACAAGCACTAATTGATTTTTAAATTTTTTGACTAAGAGCCCCCACTTATTTAGTAGTAGTGATAATACCAAATAAGAAGGGGGGTTGTTGCTGGCCACAACAATTCGTGATTCACTTGGAAGAACCAGTTATCTCTGCTTTTATTTTGAATTTTCTAAGCTTCTAAAACCGAAAATTTTCTAGAAAATCAAACTTTATTATAGAAAGACAAAGTACATCATGCTTTTATCTATCAATGATATTTCGTTTCTTCTATATTCAACATTGATTATTTACTTCCTCAAGCTATTCCTTGTATATACATCAGTCATTACTTGTTTTATAAAGATAAAAACAAAGGCTTCTCCGTAAATCAGTTTTAAATATGCTCATTTGTTGTACGTGGAGCCACTGCTGCCAACAGACGTTTATAGCCTCGACAGGGTTACTTGTTACCCAACAATGATCCTGTATCCTACTTAGAGAAATATACAATTTTCAAAGAGAAATCCATATCCACGCTTATCATTTTCATTTTCTTTTTAGCCTTAAAGAACAATGTCTTGGTTTGGTAGCCAATTTATGAGAGTTCCATTCACTTGATTTATAACTTTGCTGAACAAGCTAGCTCGTGATGAGACCTCTTGTCTTTTGATTGCAATAATCTTGAGTCATTGCCCTGTTGTGGTATGCAGTATTGGCAAAGTCAGCAAGCTATAATATCTATGATCATGATAAGTCAGCTCGTGATGAGACCTCTTACTCTTTAAGTTAAAGTGTATCATTGGATTATTCCCTGAACGTTGTAATTTCCTAGGTGGGGAGGAAGTCATTGTTACCTTAAGATAGCTCTGTACGACAATGGTAGAGTTTTTGGAAAGAACTTTTCTACAAAGAATCTTCGTTTTGTTATTGATACCTTTTATTGAACTGATATAAAACAATTTCCCACTAAAGGTCGTTTTTTATCAAAATTTACAAAGTTGAAACAAGTATCATTTCTAGGCTTAAAGCCTTTAAATGTATCTTTAAATAATAATGATCAATTCCCTAGAATAATTCTATTTATACAAGTTAAAAAACAAAATATAAAAGAGAATTTGTGTCTTTTTCATGAATTTCCAAATGTAACCATTTACAACTGGTTTTATTATGAAAAATAAAGAAAACTAATCTGCAAAATAGAAGAATGATCTCCTACGGAAAATATTTTTTGAGGATCTGTCCGTTAACAGGTAAAGACTCTCTTTTTCCTGTTAAATCCTGTAACATAAAATTAGATGGACCTATGACTTCTGTGATTTGGAAAGGGCCAAGCCACATTCGTTGAAATTTCATATGTTTCCCTTTTTCTTCATGGGACTTGTCCCATTTTAAAACTAGATCTCCCATCTGAAAGTATTTTCTATATATCATGTTTGAATCAAAAGAAGCTTTTATTAATGCTTGGTGATGAGCATGAGTTATCTTGGCCTATTCTCGTTTTTCTTCTGGCTTAATTATTTCCATCTGCCTTAGTTGTAAGGAAGAAGTTGGTGCTTCATCAATATATTGAACTAAGGCTAAAGAGGGAATTGCTAGATGAGTTGGAAGAACCACTTCTTTCCCATAAACTAAATTAAAGGGAGAAGTGCCATGGAGGCTTTCTGCGTTATTCGATCTGCCCATAAAGCATATATTAAAGACTTATGCCAATTTTTGTGATTTTGATCAATGGTTAGCTTAATGATTCTGATTAAGTTTTTATTTGTAGATTCAGCTAACCCATTACCCTGTGGGTAATAATTGGTAGAATATTTAAGTTTAAAACCCCTTTTGAGTGCAAATTTAGTCATAGCATTACCAGAAAAATATGATGCATTATCAAACATTAAAGCAGAAGGTAAAGCAAACCTGGTGATTATGAATTGATCTATGAACTCAATGATGTGCTCGGCATTAGCTGTCTTGAGAGGGACTGCTTCTACCCATTTACTAAAATAATCAGTTGCTATAAGGATATACCTATGTTGTTTAGAAGAGTGAGGAACGATCTCACCTATTATTTCCAATCCCCATTGATCAAAAGGCTGCTCAATGTTGACTGGTTGCAGCGGCAATGATGGTTTCTTTTGTCTCCCAGCAACGGTTTGACAAACTTGACATTTCCTTACGTAGCTATGTGAGTCTTTGAATAGTGTGGGCCAATAATAGCCTATGTGGAGGATTTTATGTGCAGTAGCATCTCCAGCATAATGTCCGCCTACTGGTCCATCGCGGAGTTCCTGCAAGAATTTTTTAGCTTCAGATTTCTCAAGACATCTAAGGAGAACAGAATCATAATTCATTCTAAAAATAACATCATTCACGAGATGATATTGTTTAGCCTTCAACCTTAGAGCTCTTTTCTTAGTGTAATCGAGATTTGGAGGAGCATATCCATTCTTTAGATAAAATATGATATCAGCGTATAATGATTCAACATCGTTTAGGCTTACCTCGTACATTTGTATCTCTGCAAATGATATTTCAGAAATAAGCAATGCTCCAACTAGCATTTTTCAAAAGCCTTGACCTTTTATAATACTTGCTGGTTTGATTTCTACATCATATTCTTGTAAGGCAGTAGCTCAATTGGCTCTTTTCTCAACCACATCTTTCTGTACTAAAAGACTTCTTACCACTAGAAATGGTACTATGATTTTTGTATGGGTTTTAAGTAGAAAGGGTCTGAAATATTTAATTTCTTTGAAAACAACATAAGCTTGTTTCTGTACATTTGAATAATTTAATTCAGCCCCCTGTAAATTTGAACTGAAAAAATAAATTGGGGCTTCTACCTTGTCTTGATTTGCTTGAGTGAGTATCATAGCATATGATCTATCAAAGGCAAATCTATATAAAATAAAAGGATCGGAAACATTTGGAGTTACTAAAGATGGAGTGTTAACAATTGCTTGTTTGATCAGATTGAATGCCTCATATTCATCTTGGCCCCATTTGAAGTTTGAGTTCTTTTTAATCATTGCTTGTAAAGGAGATACAATTATCGAAAAATCTGGCACAAATCTCTTTACCAAATTAATCTGGCCAAGGAAAGATTGCATAGCTTTCTTGTTCTGAGGTAGGGATATTTCGGAAATATCCCTGATTCTGTCAAGATCAATATGAATTCCAGATTTTGACACTATGAATCCAAGAAGTTTTCCTTCACTTAATGCAAAAAAAGATTTTTTCGGGTTCAGTGAAATTCCATAACTTTGACAACGTTGGAAGATCTGTCTTAAATCTCTAAGATGATTGCTTCGTTTCTTGGAATATATAGTTATATCATCTAAGTAAATTACCACTTATTTGTTAACTAATCCCTTGAATGCGATGTCCATGGCTCTCTGAAATGTGGCACCACTGTTGATCAGACCAAAGGGCATCTTTTGATATGCATAAGTGCCCCATTTGGTTCTGAATGTGGTTTTCAATTGATCATCAGGATGGACCAACACTTGGTTGTATCCAGAGAATCCATCCAATAAGGACATTAATTCTGATCTTGCAACTGCCTGCAATATCTGCTCCATAGAAGGCAAATGAAAATTATATTTTTGGCAAGCTTTGTTAAGATTTCGAAAGTCAATGCAAATTATAATGTCTCTGTTCTTCTTTCTAACGGGAACCATATTGGAAACCCATTTAGAATGTCGAACAGGAAAAATAATTTTGGCTTTCAATAACTTATTGAGTTCAGATTTGATCTGATTTTCTAGATTGGGATGGATCTTTCATAGCTTTTGCTGCACAGGTTTTTCATCGTTTATCATTGGGATATTATGTTGGATGATAGAAGTGTGATAAGTTTTGAGTTCATTGTAGTTCGAAGAAAAGACACTTTTGTATTGTTTCAAGAGACGAACATACACTAATTTTTCTTCAGGAGCTAGGCCAAGGCCTAGGTTGATATTCTGTGGTTTGGTATCAGTTCCTAGATTTACTAATTCATAGTTCAAAGTTGAACTTTCCAGTTTTGAATTGGTAGATCTTTTGAATCGATCTTTCAAATCATAAAGGTCTTCTAACTTGACTACTGACTTTGGCATAGCATTATTAGTGCTATCATTTTGCAATTGTCTGTCATGTTGGTCCTCATCAATTATCTGATTGGTGTAAAATCCTTCAGATGTGAGGAAACTTACGATATCAGGATCATCATTGAAAATACTCCAATTGGTAATCTTATCAGGAATCGAGGGTCTAAAGATTAATTCGATTGAAAATCAATCAGGGCTATAGTCTTTTGATGGAATGAGCTTGGAAGCTAAATTGGCTAGGAGGTCTGCACTAGCATTCTGGATTCTGGGGATTGATGAAATACTAAATGCTATAAAGTGTTTAGTCAGATCTTGAACTAAAGATTGATAATGCTTTAAATGACCTGATAAACAATGTATAGTATTCTGTACCTGTCTGATTACAATTTCAGAATCTCCGAAAACTTGTAGATATTTGATGTCTAATCCAATTGCTTTGTATAATCCTTGGACTAAGGCCTCGTATTCTACGGTATTATTGGTGCAATCGAACTCGAGTCTGCAAGTTAGCATAATTTTGTTTCCTTCTGGACTGATTAACACGCATCCTACTCCTGCTCCTTCATTAGAATTAGAACCGTCAAAAAATAACTTCCAAAATAAAGATTTATTTACATGAGCATCTATAAAATTAATCCATTTAGAACTATCTGTTTGAGAAAAAATTTCTATTTGAGATAAAACATAATGTTCTAAGTAAGGTGAATTATGAGCATTAAAATTTCCTAAGAAAGAATCAGCTGAGTAGTTGCCAATGATATTATTGTTGTATGCTACCGGTTCATTTTCTCCTTCCAGTTCTGTTACTATGTATTTTTAATGTTTTTCTCGCTCAACCTTTATCTGATTTAGTTTACCATTGTAAGGGAGTCAAATGTGTGACCAATCAGTTGCAAAGTATCCATGAAATTTTTCTGACCAATATCTACTAAGAATTAAGCCATAATATTCTGGAATATCTGCAACTAAAATGTCGATAACTTGACATACCTTTGGATTAGATTACAGCCTTATGGTAACCTGATTTAACTCACCAATTACTTCAACTTGTAATTGATCTAACTGAACTATGCGCGCACAATATTATTTCGGTTGAACGTTCAACTTTGCACATATTAATTTTGGTAAAATATTAGATGAAGCTCCAGAATCCACGAAGCAATTATGCAAATTTTTATTGAAAACTTCATAAGTAAGAAGAAATGGGGGAGTATGAGATCTTGACCTTCCTCCAATTAAAGCAATATTTTCTAGATCAACTTTATTAATCACATTAGTTGGAGGTCTTCCCATTTCATGGGAAGCTTGAGAGATTACAGGGGCAGGCAAAGGTTTTTCTGGTACAACATGTAATTCTTTCAGAAGTACCTTTTGCTGGTGTTTTAACTTGCTCAAATCATAAAAAGTGATGTTAGCCCTAGTCTTCTTCATGTCTTCTATGATATTATAATCTATTTCATCTGAAACAATCAGCGTTTTTGATGGATTTAATGAATCTGTTTGGATTAGGTTGGTTTGAATCACTTTAGATGTCGTTTTCTTGGATGCGACTTTATCTTTAGTCATTGAGCTTGCGCCTTTTGACTTAGGAGTAGGTTGAGGAGGATCAAGTTGATTTCTACTTCGAGTGTTAACCAGGAATGCCTCTTGATCTTCTTCATCTGGGAGGATGAAATCCCACATACCTTGTACCTCTACAACTTCTTCTTCATCGGTAGTTTCTTCAGTAGCAATCTCCTCTTCTTCTTCTTCTGAATCAGCACTTGTGATAGCATTTGGCAGCTTTGAATCGGTCGAAGTCTTTCTTCTATAAGGCTTGAACAACTTTTTAGAAGATGATTCTATCACTTGTTTCTTAATGTCAATCATTTTGTTGGACATGGTTTTCAAAACTTTCTGCAATCCTTCTAAATCGAATGGATCTTTCGAATGTTTTTTCTTGGGGTCTTCCTTAAAAGTAACCTTCTTGGATTTCCATTCCTCTATCGTGTTTTTCTTTTCTAGGGCTATGATACATTTCTATACTGCTATTGCTTCTTTCATATTGTCAGCTAAAGTGTTTTTGTTAGCCCTATCAACGAAGATTGTTATGTTTGATGGTAAAGCAGAGATGTACCATTCACTTCGCACTTCTTCGCTAGGCTTGGAAGCAGTAGGAATTTTATTTAACAGCTTATTGAAACGTGAATTAAAATATTTGACAATTTCTTTTGACTCAACCCTAAGGTTAGACAGGTCATTGATCAATGTCGTTGTAGACCTGTCATCACCAAAATTAGTCAAAAATTGATCTTGGAAGATATCCCAACTAGTGATAGATCGAGACGGTAATGAGAAATACCATGATCCGGCCGCTCCTTGTAGAGTATAGGGAAAAAGTCGGAGGAAAACGTCTTCATGGTAACTCCATTGAGATTTATGGACAACATAAAGTTATTTATATGTTCTTTTGCTAGCATGTCTGCTTCAAGATTAAACTTAGGCAACCATTTTTTAGGATGGGCTGGTATTTGACTCAAGGGCGCATGCATTAAGACTGCCCCTGGGTTATTCCATGGTGATTGGGCCACTGCTGAACTACCAATAGAGGAAAGTGCAGAAGATGATCCCTGCGGTTGGGAAGATGAGGATATTACAATTCCAGATGTTTAAGGAGAGGTGGAAGTTTGAGTGGACTGATGGACAGTAACCTGAAGTGGAGGGGTGGATGGTTGAATTCGCAGTGAAGAGGTTGAGATGGATGATGATGATGGAAGAGTCTCGCTATCAGACCCTTTAGGTGATTTCCTTGCTCTCTTCCTTGTAGGTAGAGGTAACTCGGTTGGCTGAACACCAAACTTTTTGCTCTGTAATCTGGTAAGAGGATCAGCAGGGTTATATTGCGAAGTTATGCTGCCTTGAGATTTATCAGATCTTTGAGGTGATATTGAAAATCGCTGAAGTTTCTGGATCAAAGATTCAACGTCAAGGGATTCAATAGTAGATTCTTCTGAAAAGTCATCGTTTGTGGCAGCGACTGTTGTTCCTTCGAATTCCGACTCTAGATTTAAAGATTCTAAGTGCTATGGGAAAGTCGGGGGAGATGGTGAGGGTGATTTACTCTCAGAATGGTATTTAGATTTTGACTTACTTTCCATTCATTGTTCGTGGCCCTCCTTCTGGAGAAAAATATGTTGAAGCCCTGAAAATCGGGTCTAAAACAAGGGGGATACCCACCCGGTCTGGACCTTGGTTAGCAGCTACTTTTCCGTTTGGTATAGTGGGTCCGATTGGGGATAATGGGACCAGTTTTCAAATATGTGTGTGTGTGTGTCGAGAATTGATATTTCCTTTCTAAAATTTCCTAAGTGAAATTCTTTTATTCTAACTCTAATTTAATAACATGCAATTGTATTGTAATAAACAAAAATATCTAATTCTATACTAACCCAGGATGTAATCTCCGTTATGCGATCTAAAATGATTTCAAATAACAATTCGTAATAAAGATCATTCAAATTTTATGAGAGAAGAATTCAATGGAGATAAACCACTTTCCATAAAAAGTTAGACGAAACAGTTGTGAAAAACATATCGCATAATAAGCTATTCATATATTAAGCATAAATAAATAGCTATCACCGTACAAAAGTGCCAAATAATAACTCAAGAATTCAAGCATCAATATATAAACAACTGAACATGAATATCACTTTAAGACAAAGGCAGAAATAGTTAAGAGATAAAAGTACCATTTATAACTAGTTCTACTCTTGAGCTTCAAGTAATAATGACTTATCTCTTCTTAATCCAACATCCACTAAGAGTACAAAAGTGCAACATCAGTAGTAGATATTAAACGCAGATATCAATAAATCTTGTTCCATTCATTCATTAAAACTTCCTCGAAGGCTGCAAAAGTGCATGTTCTGAGGACAAGTTTTTAACAAATTTCAGGACCCTTCTCTAAATGCATGAGAAGGTTTAAATACTACTAACTAAATCTAAAAATAATTTATTAAAAAAATGTAGGATACGGTTTAAATGACCGTCCTCATTTTAGGCTAAAATAAAGAAAAATTAATACTAAATCTAAAATTAAAACTAACAATTAACTATCTGTGAATCTGTTCCTTGAAATTGCAAGCGTTCATCATTTGTTTGAGAAGAGTAGGCTAGCCGACTTCTGACTTTAACTATCCTGTGAAAACGGAATTAATAATAGCAAGAGTTGGTGCCATCCTCTCGGCCGAATTAATAATAAATTTGAGAGTCATGCACTAGCTGTGTGGTTTTACCAAATATGCCCAGTAAAAATCCCAATTCAACTTAGTTAATCTTTTGATTTATTATGCCTTTTCTTGAGCCTTCTGTCTCCAGTCTGTCTGCAATTGTTGTGCTTTCGGTAGATACCTTGGAGTGGTTTCTGAGATCAGATTTTCCCTGTGCAAATTTTCATTTATGCAGTCAATAACACTATTTGCTGCTGTGGCTGCTTCTTCTGTCGCTTGCTCTGCTTTCTTGATTTGAGAATCCCACTTGTTAAAGAGAATTTCTTTTTGATTGTCGTTGATTATTGGTGCACCTGATCTTTTCCCCTCCTCTGTTTCTTGCCAAGCCAAATATTTGGTAACTCTTTTATTAATTAAATCATAATCATGTCGTAAGTCTACGACTTGATTAGTGATTTTATCGCTTATTTCACAATAAGAGTTCCACTATGATATTCTTTGGCATAATATTTCCTGTTGCTGTGAAGAGGTTAAAACCGGTTGCTATGAGAGCTCCTTTGACTTGGCAGTATCCTTTATTAACCCTTCACTTTTATCATGGTCACTTTCAAGCCTCTTAGAGTGTTCTGACGTTTCTCTCCCAGACTTAGATTTAGATCTGTTTGTGCCCAAACTTTAACTGAGACTAATACTGGGAGTTGGTTCCCTTAAGGGTTCCAAGCTTAATTTATCCAAAGGGATAGTAGCTAACTTTATTTCCCTGTATATCTTGAACTCTTGAAATTCTGCTGGAGGAAATCACATTTGAGATGAATGTAGAACCTCTTTAAGTGTCCCTTTCTGTTGGAACATGTCATCAAAAAGGTCATCTTCTTTCGAAAAAACCTTTACTTTGACTGCAGTAGTGAAATTTTTAGCAATATCATCAGGATCGAATGGTCTTCTTGGAAATTTGAACAATCGTAGACATGTTATTTTGTTTACTTATTTGAATGCATGGGATGAATCAAATAGTTAAAAGGCCCCATAGGCCACAAGAAATTGTGGCCAAATAGCCTTCTTTTTGTCGTTCAAATCTTTAGTCAAACCTCCTTTTCTGCAGGTTTGATAAGAAATTTCTCGTGCCATGAGTTTATGAGGAACATACAAAGGTAAAACATGAGGGGAAATGAGACTTTCAAATACCCTGACATATGTAAAAATTTCTTCTCCAAACCATCTTGCGACAGAGAGAATATCTACTTCTTCTTCGGGAGAAAATCTTGGAGCATCTTTATCATATAACATTTTGTACAGGGGCACCATAATTCCATGAAAAATCATGTAAAAATACAAAGTGAACTTAGAATCCCACAATTCTTTGTGATAAATATGAATGGGTAAGGGGTCTTGAGTCGTCCATTTCCAGCCAATTAAAGGAAATTTGGAAATATAACTGATTGCATCCATCACATATGCGGACAAGTAAAAAGAGGGATAAGTTCTCTGAGAAACAGTTCTTTTAGACCAGTAATTCAAAATGGCCGTGGGTAAATTGTCAGATAATATCTTAGCCCAATCCACAACAGTAGCATTAACAGCGACATTCAATAATGGAGCCATTTAGATGAAAATTTATTAATATCTAGCTTCCCAAAAAGCCTACAGAGCATAGCAGCAGCAAAACAATACCGGGAGGTGAGAGAACCAGTACTATACATACCATGTTTATCCTTTTTTAGTGGTTCGTCCCTCCTTGACTAGTCCTTGGTGCATCCTGCCAGGTTTTCATTTTCTTTAGCAAACTTCTCCATGAACTGTTTGTTATAAGTCGCCTGCGGCTGCGATAAATGATACATGAGTCTCAAATCTTGTGAAGTGAATGAGCCAATGAGTTCTTGACCATGAGTCTTAAATTGTCTGTTTTTGATATCAGTGTTGTCCAGTACCCATTTAACCATGTCCTTGTATGGAAGAATTTTGGGCCTCGCCACTATTTGGTGCAAAAACGAGCAAGCTAGCTCTGTAATAGACGGCTCAGAAGACCCATGTGAGCCTGCAGTAGCTGTAACCTCCATTATTCTGGGATTCTCTTCCTCAAGTATATTGCACATGCCTTCCCAAGTAGTAATACTAGCATCTTTGTTACAGGCTGTATACAAGGGCATCATTTCTTTGTCCTCGGAATTCGGAGTTTTGTCTTTCTTTCCCATAATATCTTGAATATTGCTTTGTATAGTTCTTTGTTCTTTGTTACTGTTGTTTACGAATGAAGTGAGAATAATTATAGGAAAAAGGTGAGGGAAAGTTTTAAATGTCGAAGACATATAAAATATACCACCTTACATGAAATGGCTCTTCGATCATAACAAAACCATATTTCATTAATTATTGATAACAAATTCATTGATTAACATTAAAGCTCATAACCAGGCCTTGGTTTATGGAAAAAGAAATTCGTACAATTAGCCCTAAAGATCTGCGATAAGGCGATCTATGATTTACTTCGCAATATCGCAGATCTCAAAATCGCTAGATCGCAGATCGCTAGATCGCAGCATATGACAAACCTCCATTAATGTGTTTTCTGCAAAATGCGATTTGCGATATGTGCCATCGCATATCGGTAGTTTTGTAGTTTTTCACCATAACATATGACATTTGAGGCATGCATTGCGATGAATATTTTTTAGTACATAGTTTCAGATCACAATCTCACAATCTTAGAATTCCACTTGTAAGAAGGTATTCATTACCTTTTTGTGATGTGATATTCCTTTAAGGAAAGATTTTATTCTATCTTATCATAAAACTTAAGATTTTTAGATTTTTTAAGAGGTATTTTCCTAAGTTTATGATATTAAGTTTTATTGAAAAAGGAAATACAAGCACTATTTGATTTTTAAATTTTTTGACTAAGGGCCCCCACTTATTTAGTAGTAGTGATAATACTAAATAAGAAGGGGGGTTGTTGCTAGCCACAACAATTGGCGATTCACTTGGAAGAATCAGTTATCTCTGCTTTTCTTTTTAATTTTCTAAACTTATAAAATAGAAAATTTTCCAGAAAATCAAACTTTATTATAGAAAGAGAAAGTACATCATGCTTTTATCTATCAATGATATTTTGTTTCTTCAATATTCAACTTTGATTATTTACTTCCTCAAGCTAGTCCTTGTATATACATCATTCATTACATGGTTTATAAAGATAAAAACAAAGGCTTATCTGTAAATCAGTTTTAAATATGCTCATTTGTCGTAGGTAGAGCCTCTGCTGCCAGTAGGCGTTTATAGCCTCGACAGGGTTACCTGTTACCCAGCAATGATCCTGTATCCTACTTAGAGAAATATACAATTTTCAAAGAGAAATCCATATCCACACTTATCATTTTCATTTTCTTTTTACCCTTAAAGAACAATGTCCTTGTTTGGTAGCCAATTGATGACAGTGCCATTCACTTGACTTATAACTTTGCTGAACAAGCAAGCTCGTGATGAGACCGCTTGTCTTTTGATTGCAATAATCTTGAGTCATTGACCTGTTGTGGTATGCATTATTGGAAAAGTTAGCAAGCTATAATATCTATGATCATGATAAGTCGGCTCGTGATGAGACCTCTTAATCTTTAAGTTAAAGTGTATCATTGGATTATTCCCTGAACGTTGTAATTTCCTAGGTGGGGAGGAAGTCATTGTTTCCTTAAGATATCTCTGGACGACAATCGTAGAGTTTTTGGAAATAAATTTTCTACAGAGAATCTTCATTTTTTTACTGATACCTTTTATTAAACTGATATAAAACAATTTCCCACTAAAGGTCGTTTTTTATCAAAATTTACAAAGTTGAAACTAGTATCATTTCTAGCCTTAAAGCCTTTAACTATATATTTAAATAATAATGATCAATTTCCTAGAAGAATTCTATTTATACAAGTGAAAAAACAAAATCTAAAAGAGAATTTGTGTCTTTTTCGTGAATTTCCAAATGTAACCATTTACAACTAGTTTTATTATGAAAAATAAAGAAAACTAATCTACAAAATAGAAGAATGATCTCCTATGGAAAATATTTTTTGAGGATCTGTCCGTTAATAGGTAAAGACTCTCTTTTTCCTGTTAAATCCTGTAACATAAAAGTATATGGACCCATCAATTTTGCGATTTGGAAAGGGCCAAGCCACATTCGTTGAAATTTTGTATGTTTCCCTCTTTCCTCATGGGCCTTGTCCCATTTTAAAACTAGATATCCCATCTGAAAGTCTTTTCTGGATATCATTTTTGAATCAAAAGAAGCTTTTACTAATGCTTGGTGATGAGCATGACTTATCTTGGCCTGTTCTCGTTGTTCTTCTAGCTTAATTATTTCCATCTGCTTTAGTTGTAAGAAAGAAGGTGGTGCTTCATCAATATATTGAACTAAGGCTAAAGAGGGAATTGCTAGATGATTTGGAAGAACCACTTCTTTCCCATAAACTAAATTAAAGGGAGAAGTGCCAATGGAGGCTTTCTGTGTTATTCGATCTGCCCATAAAGCATATATTAAATACTTATGCCAATTTTTGTGATTTTGATCAATGGTTCGCTTAATGATTCTGATTAAGTTTTTATTTGTAGATTCAGCTAACCCATTACCCTGTGGGTAATAATTGGCAGAATATTTAATTTTAAAACCCCTTTTGAGTGAAAATTTAGTCATAGCATTACCAGAAAAATACAATGCATTATCAAACATTAAAGAAGAAGGTAAACCAAACCTGGTGATTATGAACTGATCTATGAACTCAATGATGTGATCGGCATTAGCTATCTTGAGAGGGACTGCTTCTACCCATTTAGTAAAATAATCAGTTGCTATAAGGATATACCTATGTTGTTTAAAAGGGTGAGGAATGATCTCATCTATTATGTCTAATCCCCATTGATCAAAAGGCTTCTCAATGTTGACTGGTTGCAGCGACAATGATGGTTTCTTTTGTCTCCCAGTAGCGGTTTGACAAACTTGACATTTCCTTACATAGCTATGTGAGTCTTTGAATAGTGTGGGCTAGTAATAGCCTGCGCAGAGGATTTTATGTGTAGTAGTGTCTCCAGCATAATATCCGCCTACTGGTCCATCGTGGAGTTCCTGCAAGAATTTTTCAGCTTCAGATTTCTCAAGACATCTAAGGAGAATAGAATCATGATTCGTTCTAAAAAGAACATCGTTCACGAACTGATATTGTTTAATCTTCAACCTTAGAGCTCTTTTCTTAGTGTAATCGAGATTTGGAGGAGCATATCCATTCTTTAGATAAATTATGATATCAGCGTATAATGATTCAACATCTTTTAGGCTTACCTCATACATTTGTATCTCTGCAGATGGTATTTCGGAAATAAGCGATGCAACAGCTAGCATTTTTCAAAAGCCTTGAACTTTTACAATACTTGTTGGTTTGATTTCTACGTCATATTCTTGTAAGGCAGTAACCCAATTGGCTCTTTTCTCACCCACATATTTCTGTACTAAAAGATTTCTTACTGCTGGAAATGGTACTATGATTTTTGTATGGGTTTTAAGTAGAAATGGTTTGAAATATTTCATTACTTTGAAAACAGCATAAGCTTGTTTCTCTACATATGAATAATTTAATTCAGCCCCCTGTAAATTTGAACTGAAAAAAGAAATTGGGGGTTCTTCATTGTCTTGATTTGCTTGAGTGAGTATCACAACATATCATCTATCAGAGGCAAATGTATATAAAATAAAAGGATCAGAAAAATTTGGAGTTGCTAAAGATGGAGCATTAACAATTGCTTGTTTGATCAGATTGAATGCCTCATATTCGTCTTGGCCCCATTTGAATTTTTAGTTCTTTTTAATCATTACTTGTAAAGGAGATACAATTCTTGAAAAATCTGGCACAAATCTCTTTAAAAAATTAATCTGGCCAAGGAAATATTGCATAGCTTTCTTTTTGTGAGGTAGGGGTATTTTGGAAATCTCCTTGATTCTGTCAAGATCAATATGAATTCCAGATTTTGACACCATGAATCCAAGGAGTTTTCCTTCACTTAATGCAGAAAAACATTTTTTCGGGTTAAGTGAAATTCAATACCTTTGACAACGTTGGAAGATCTTTTTTAAATCTCTAAGATGATTGCTTAATTTCTTGGAATATACAGTTATATCATCTAAGTAAATTACCACTGATTTGTTAACTAATCCCTTGAATGTGATGTCCATGGCTCTCTGAAATGTGGCACCAGCGTTGATCAGACCAAAGGGAATCTTTTGATATGCATAAGTGCCCCATTTGGTTCTGAATGCGGTTTTCAATTGATCATCAGGATGGACCAACACTTGGTTGTATCCAGAGAATCCATCCAAGAAGGACATTAATTCTGATCCTGCAACTGCCTGCAATATTTTCTCCATAGGAATCAAAGGAAAATTATCTTGTTGGCAAGCTTTGTTAACATTTCGAAAGTCAATGAAAATTCTAATGTCTCCGTTCTTCTTTCTAACAGGAACCATATTGGAAACCCATTTAGAATTTCGAATAGGAAAAATAATTTTGGCTTTCAATAACTTATTGAAGTCAGATTTGATCTGATTTTCTATATTGGGATGGATCTTTCTTAGCTTTTGCTGGACAGGTTTTTCATCGTTTATCATTGGGATAGTATGTTGGATGATAGAAGTGTGATAAGTTTTGAGTTCATTGTAGTTCCAAGCAAAGACACTTTTGTATTGTTTCAAGAGACGAACATACGCTAATTTTTCTTCAGGAGCTAGGCCAAGGCCTAGGTTGATATTCTGCGGTTTGGTATCAATTACTAGATTTACTAATTCATAGTTAAAAGTTGAACTTTGCAATTTTGAATTGGTAGATATTTTGAATCGATCTTTCAAATCATAAAGGTCTTCTAACTTGACTACTGACTTTGGCATAGCATTATTAGTGCTATCTTTTCGCAATTTTCTATCATGTTGGTCCTCATCAAATATTTGATTGGTGTAAGATCCTTCAGATGTTAGGAAACTTACGATATCATGATTATCATTGAAAATCCTCCAATTGGTAATGTTATCAGGAATCAAGGGTCTAAAGATTAACTCAATTGAAAATCGATTAGGGCTATAGTATTCTGATGGAATGAGCTTGGAAGCTACACTAGCTAGGAGGTCTACACTAGCATTCTAGATTTTGGGGATTGATGAAATATTAAATGCTATAAAGTGTTCAGTCGGATCTTGAACTAACGATTGATAATGCTTTAAATGACCTGATAAACAATGTATAGTATTGTGTACCTATCTGATTACAATTTCAGAATCTCCGAAAACTTGTAGATATTTGATGTCTAATCCAATTGCTTTGTATAATCCTTGGACTAAAGCCTCGTATTCTATAGTATTATTGGTGCAATCGAACTTGAGTCTGCAAGTTGGCATAATTTTGTTTCCTTCTGGAATGATTAACACGCATCCTGCTCCTACTCCTTCATTAGAATTAGAACCATCAAAAAATAACTTCCAAAATAAAGATTTATTTACAGGAGCATCTATAAAATTAATACATTTAGAAATATCTATTTGAGAAAAATTTTCTACTTGAGATAAAACAAAATGTTCTAAGTAAGGTAAAGTATGCGCATTAAAATTTCCTAAGAAAGAATCAGTTGAGTAGTTTCCAATGATATTATTGTTGTATGCTACCGATTCATTTTCTCCTTCCAGTTCTGTTACTATGTATTTCTGATGTTTTTCTCGTTCAACCTTTATCTAATTTGGTTTACCATTGTAAGGGAGCCACATGTGCAACCAATCAATTGCAAAGTATCCATGAAGTTTTTCTGACCAATCTCTGCTAAGAATTAAGCCATAAAATTCTGGAATATCTATAACTAAAATGTCGATAACTTGACATACCTTTGGATTAGATGATAGCCTTATGGTAACCTGATTTAACTCACCAATTACTTCAAATTGTGATCGATCTAGCAAAACTATACACACAACAGATTTTTGCAGTTGAACGTTCAACTTTGCACATATTTATTTTGGTAAAATATTAGATGAAGCTCCAGAATCCATCAAGCAATTATAGAAATTTTTATTGAAAACTTCATAAGTAAGAAGAAATGGGGGAGTATGAGATCTCGACCTTCCTCCAATTAAAGCTATATTTTCTAGATCAACTTTATTAATCACATTAGTTGGAGGTCTTCCCATTTCATGGGAAGCTTGAGAGATTACAGGGGCGGGCAAAGGTTTTTCTGGTACAGCATGTAATTCTTTCAGAAGTACGTTTTTCTGGTGTTTTAACTTGATCAATTCATAAAAAATGATGTTAGCCCTAGTCTTCTTCATGTCTTCTATGATATTATACTCTATTTCATCCGAAACGATCAGCGTTTTTGATGGAGTTAATGAATCTGTTTGGACTGGGCTGGTTTGAATCACTTTAGATGTCGTTTTCTTGGATGCGACTTTATCTTTAGTCATTGAGCTTGCGCTTTTTGACTTACGAGTAGGTTGAGGAGGATCAAGTTGATTTCTGCTTCGAGTGTTAACTGGGAATGCCTCTTGACCTTCTTCATCTGGGAGGATGAGATCCCACATACCTTGTACCTCTACAACTTCTTCTTCATCGGTAGTTTCTTCAGTAGCAATATCCTCTTCTTCTTCTTCTTCTGATTCAACACTTGTGATAGCATTTGGTGGCTTTGAATCGGTCGAAGGGTTTCTTCTATTAGACTTGAATGGATTTTTAGAAGATGATTCTACCACTTGTTTCTTAATGTCAATCATTTCGTTGGACATGGTTTTCATAACTTTCTGCAATCCTTCTAAATCGAATGGATCTTTCGATTGTTTTTTCTTGGGGTCTTCCTTAAAATTAACCTTCTTGGATTTTTTGTTCCTCTATCGCGTTTTTCTTTTCTAGGGCTATGATACGTTTCTCTACCGCTATTGATTCTTTCATATTGTCAGCTAAAGTTGTTTTGTTAGCCCTATCAACGAATATTGCTATGTTTTATGTTAAAGCAAAGATGTACCATTCACTTCGCACTTCTTCGCTAGGCTTGGAAGAAGTAGGAATTTTATTTAACAGTTTATTGAAACGTGAATTAAAATCTTTGACCGGTTCTTTTGAATCAGCCCTAAGGTTAGACAGGTCATTTATAAGTGTCGCTATAGACTTGTCATCACAAAAATTATTCAAAAATTGATCTTGAAAGATATCCCAACTAGTGATAGATCCAGACGGTAATGAGAAATACCATGATCCGGATGCTCCTTTAGAGTATAGGGAAAAAGTTGGACGACAACGTCTTCATTGGTAGCTCCATTAAGATTTATGGATAGCATAAAGTTATTTATATGTTCTTTTGCTAGCATGCCTCCTTCAAGATTAAACTTATGCAGCCATTTTTCAGGATGGGCCGGTATTTGACTCAAGGGCGCAGGCATTGAGACTTCCCCTAGGTTATTCCATGTTGATTGGGCCATTTCTGAACTACCAACAGAGGAAAGTGCAAAAGATGATCCCTGCGGTTGGGAAGATGAGGATATTACAATTCCAGATGTTTGAGAAGGAGAGGTGGAAGTTTGAGTGGACTGATGGACAGTAACCTGAAGTGGAGGGGTAAGTGGTTGACTTTGCGGTGAAGAGGTTGAGATGAATGATGATGATCAAAGAGTCTCGCTATCAGACCCTTTAGGTGATTTCCTTGCTCTCTTCCTTGTAGGTAGAGGTAACTCGGTTGGCTAAACACCAAACTTTTCGCTCTGTAATCTGGTAAGAGGATTAGCAGGGTTATATTGCGAAGTTATGTTATCTTGAGATTTATCAGATCTTTGAGGTTATATTGAAAATCGCTGAAGTTTATGAATCAAAGATTCAACTTCAGGAGGTTCAATAGTAGATTCTTCTGAAAAGTCATGGTTTGTGGCAGCGGCTGTTGTTCTTTCGACTTCTGACTATAGATTTTAAGATTCTAAGTGCGATGGGGAATTCGAGGGAGATGGTGAGGGCCATTTACTCTCAGAATGGTATTTACATTTTGAATTACTTTCCATTCATAGTTCGTGGCCCTCCTTCTGGTGCAAAATATGTTGAAGCCTCGAAAATCGCGTCTACAACAAGGGGGATACCCACTCGGTCCGGACCTTGGTTAGAAGCTCCTTTTCCGTTTGGTATAGTGGGTCTGACTGGGGATAATGGGACCAGTTTCCCAATATGTGTGTGTGTGTGTGTTGAGAATTGATATTTCCTTTCTAAAAGTTCCTAAATGAAATGATTTTTTTCTAACTCTAATTTAATAACATGCAATTGTATTCTAATAAACAGAAATATATAATTCTATACTAACCCGGTATGTAATCTCTACTATGCAATCTAAAATGATTTCAAATAACAATTGGTAATAAAGATCATTCAACTGTTATGAGAAAAGAATTCAATGGAGATAAACCACTTCGCATAAAACGTTAGACAAAACAGTTGTGAAAAACATTTTGCATAATAAGCTATTCATATATTAATCATAAATAAATAGCTATCACTGTACAAAAGTGCTAAATGATAACTCAAGCATTCAAGCATCAATATATAAAAAACTGAACATGAATATCACTTTAACACAAAGGCAGAAATAGTTAAGAGATAAAAGTACCACTTATAACTAGTTCTACTCATGAGCTTAAAGCAATAATGACTTATCTCTTCTTAATCCAACATCCACTAAGAGTATAAAAGTGCAACATCAGTAGTAGATATTAAACGCAAATATCAATAAATCCTGTTCCATTCATTCATCAAAATCTCCTCGGAGAGTGCAAAAGTGCATGTTCTGAGGACACGTTTTTGACAAATTTCAGGACCCTTCTATAAATGCATGAGAAGGGTTTAAATACTACTAACTAAATCTAAAAATAATTTATTACAAAAATGTAGGATATGGTTGAAATGACCATCCTCATTTTAGGCAAAAATAAAGAAAAATTAATACTAAATCTAAAATTAAAACTAACAACTAACTATTTGTGAATCTGTTCTTTGAAATTGCAAGCGTTCAACATTTGTTTGAGAAGAGTAGGCTGGCCGACTTTTGACTTTAACTATCCTGTGAAAATTGAATCGACAAGAGCTAGTTGCATCTTATCGGCAGAATTAATGATGCATTTGAGAGTCATGCACTGGCTGTGTGGTTTTACCAAATATGCCCAGTAAGCATCCCAATTCAACTTAGTTAATCTTTTGATTGATTCTGCCTTTTCTTTAGCCTTCTATCTCCAGTCTGTCTACAATTTTTGTACTTTTAGTAGATACCTTGGAGTGGTTTCTGAGATCAGATTTTCCCTGTGCAAATTTTCATTTATGCAGTCAATAGAATTGTTTGCTATTGTGGCTGCTTCTTCTGCCGCTTGCTCTGCTTTCCTGATTTGTGCATCCCACTTGTTAAAGAGCATTTCTTTGTGATTGTCGTTGATTATTGGTGCATCTGCTCTTTTTCCCTCCTTTGTTTCTTGCCAAGTCAAATATTTGGTAACTCTTTTATTAATTAAATCATAATCATGTCATAAGTCTACGACATGATTAGTGATTTTATCGCTTATTTCACAATAAGGGTTCCACTATGATATTCTTTGGCATAATATTTCCTATTTCTGCAGTAGTTGATCATTTAAGGAAATGGATTCTGTGATGAATTATGTAAGTTTAGGATCATCCTTGTGCATCTCTTGCATAACCTGTAACTATTTTTCTCTTTCAGGCAAACTGTTCTGGTATCCTATCTGCATTTGTTGGAAGTCCTACTGTAATTTTTCAAGCTCTTTCTGTGCTTCGTTGTTGGCGTTGGCTTGTTGCAGATGTTGTTGCAAAACTTGTACTTGATCTTATTTCTCATTCAGTAATTGTCATACCTCAGATGCTTTATCAATGGCCGCAGAGGCGTATGCTCCTGTGATCTGAGATAATTTGGTGAGATTTTCAGTGGGATCAGTGGTAGGATCTTGCCATAAGATGTCTAATTGTTCTACATCATGAGAGAGCACGTTTTCAATTTTCCTTTTCTTTCTTTTTCTTCTCACTACTACCTTGTGTTGTGGACTATAAAATACATCAAGAGGAGGAGTTTCCTCTATTTTGAGCATAAGTTCAGAGGATGGGGTAATGGGAATATGTTCCATTTCTGCGACATTGCTAATTGTTTCTGTGACTATATCTTTTGTTGTCTCTACATTACTCACAGGTGTCTTTGTGCTTTGTCCTTCAATATTGATTAAATCATTGAATGTCTCCCATTCTTTATCTAGCTTGGTTCTGACTGATGGTGACTGGACGATGAGAGGGGGAAGATTTAACTATGACGAGGTTAAAACCGATTGCTGTGAGAGCTCCTTTGACTGGGCAGTATCCTTTATTAACCCTTCACTTTTATCATGGTCACTTTCAGACCTCTTAGAGTGTTCTGAAGTTTCTCTCCTGGACTTAGATTTAGATCTTTCTGTGCCTAAACTTTCACTGAGACTAATACTGGGAGTTGGTTCCCTTAAGGGTTCCAAGCTTAATTTATCTAAAGGGATAGTAGCTAACATTCTTTCCCTGTATATCTTGAACTCTTGAAATTCTGCTGGAGGAAATCGCATTTGAGCTGAATGTAGAACCTCTTTAAGTGTCCCTTTCTGTTGGAACATGTCATCAAAAAGGTCATCTTCTTTCGAAAACACCTTTACTTTGACTGCAGTAGTGAAAATTTTAGCAATATCATGAGGATCGAACGGTCTTCTTGGAAATTTGAACAATCGTAGACATGTTATGTTGTTTACTTCTTTGAATGCATGGTCTACATCAAATAGTGAAAAGGCCCCACAGGCCACAGGAAATTGTGGCCAAATAGCCTTCTTTTTGTCCTTAAAATCTTTAGTCAAACCTCCTTCTTCGCAGGTTTGATAAGAAATTTCTCGTGCCATGAGTTTATTATGAACAGACAAAGCTATGACATGAGGGGAAGCCAGAATTCCAAATAACCTGACATATGTAAACAGTTCTTCTCCAAACCATCTTGTGACAGGGAGAATATCTACTTCTGCTTCAGGAGAAAATCTTGGAGCGTCTTTATCATATAACATTTTGTACAGGGGTAGCATAATTCCATGACAAATCTTGTAAAAATACGAAGTGAACTTAGAATCCCACAATTCTTTGTGATAAATATGAATGGGTAAGGGGTCTTGAGTCATCCATTTCCAACCCATTAAAGGAAATTTGGAAATATAATAGATTTCATCCATCACTATGCAGACAAGTAAAAAGGGGGATAAATTCCTTGAGAAACATTTCTTTTAGACCGGTAATTCAAAATGGCCATGGCTAAGTTGTCAGATAATATCTTAGCCGAATCTACAACAGTAGCATTAACAACGACATTCAATAATTGTAGCCATTCAGATGAAAATTTATTAATGTTTGGCTTCCCAAAAAGCCTACCGAGTATAGCAGCAGAAAAGCAATATGGGGAGGTGAGAGAACCAGTACTATACATACCATGTTTATCCTTTTTTAGTGGTTCATCCCTCCTTGACCAGTCCTTTGTGCATTCTGCCAGGTTTTCATTTTCTTTAGCAAACTTCTCCATGAACTGTTTGTTATAAGTCGCCTATGGCTTTGGTAAATGATACATGAGTCTCAAATTTTGTGGAGTGAATGAGCCAATGAGTTCTTGACCCTGAGTCTTAAATTTTTTGTTTGTGATATCAGTGTTTTCCAGTACCCATTTAACCATGTCCGTGTATGGAAGAATTTTGGGCCTCACCGCTATCTGGTGCAAAAACAAGTAAGCTAGCTCTGTAATAGACGGCTCAGAAGACCCATGTGAGCCTGCAGTAGCTGTAACCTCCATTACTCTGGGATTATCTTCCTCAAGTATACTGTACATGCCTTGCCAAGTAGTAATACCAGCATCTTTGTTACAGGCAGTGTCTGTATACAAGGGCTTCATTTCTTTGTCCTCAGAATTCATAGTTTTGTCTTTCTTTCCCATAATATCCTGAATATTGCTTTGTATATTTCTTTGTTCTTTGTTCTTGTAGTTTACGAATGAAGTGAGAATAATGATAGGAAAAAAGGGGATGGGAAAGCTTTAAATGCCAAAGATATATAAAATATACCACCTTACGTGAAATGGCTCTTCGATCATAACAAAACCATATTTCATTAATGATTGACAACAGATTCATTGATTAACACTAAAGCGCATAACCAGGCCTTGGTTTATGGAAAAAAATTTTCATACATTGAGCTCTAAAGATCTGCGATAAGGCGATCTGCGATTTTCTTCGCAATATCACAGATCGCAATATTGCTAGATCGCAGCATATGAAAAACCTTCGTTAATGTTTTTTTTGCAAAATGCGATTTTTGATATGTGCCATCGCATATCGGCGGTTTTGCAGTTTTTCAGCGTAACATATGAAATTTGAGGCATGCGATGTGATGAATATTTTTTAGTATGTAGTTTCACATCACGATCTCACAATCTTAAAATTCCACTTGTAAGAAGGTATTCATTACCCTTTTGTGATGCGATATTCCTTTAAGGAATGATTTTATTCTATCTTATCATAAAACTTAAGCTCTTTAGATTTTTTAAGAGGTATTTTCCTAATTTTATGATATTAACTTTTATTGAAAAAGGAAATACAAGCACTAATTGATTTTTAAATTTTTTTACTAAGGGCCCCCACTTATTTAGTAGTAGTGATAATACTAAATAAGAAGGGGGGTTGCTGCTAGCCACAAAAGTTTCCCAAAAAATAACTTTTGGACACAATTGTTGACTAACAAAAAATCCACATTGATCTGAATAGATCGGTAACCTTCTCAGATGGTAATTTTAAGGTTATTCTCAAGTGATAGTAATTTCACTACATTGTTGCTGGTGGAACCACAAATTTGAGCAAACACCCACAAAGTTATTAATCTTGTATCACTAAACACTCCTCCCAGTCCTATAATCCTGAATTTTCTTTTGACACACCATCAAAATTTAGCTTAATGAAGTCACTCTAAGGGGGAGTGAATTGATCCATCAATAATTTAGACATCCCTAAGATCAAATCCTTGTGATGGGTGCACATACATTGATCCATATTTTTTTTTTAAATCTCCATATCTATACCCTAAACCTTCCAATATTATACCAACCAACAACCTACCAAAATTGTTTCTATAATTTTTTGTTTTATCACTGTACAAACCTCCTTCACCTTCCTTTTATTTTTTCAAAAAGTACTAGCATTTATTTCCTTCCAAATTGTACGAAAGAAAAATCCTCTACACAAGGTCCAGGCTCGATTGGCTACAAGATTTACAAAATTCATTATATTCCATTTCTTGAGGATGGTCACCACATATTCCTTGTTTTTGTCCCCTTTTGTAAACAAGTTTCAAACAAAATCCTATGTATCATTTTCAAACATATAACAATTCAAAATGTGTTCCATCATTTCTTCCTATGCTTAGCATAGGAAAAAAAATGGCAAACCTTGAAATCCTTTCCTCCTGGTGAGATCCCAGGTTAAAATTCTCTTCCTTACCACCAGCTAGAGGTAATACCTCACTTTATGCCACAAAAAACCTACCTATATCGACTCCCAAATAGTATCCTTCTCTAAATCATTATGCCCTACCAAAAATGAGTACACTTCTTTGAGAATGAATGAGCTAATGTGTTTATATCCACACCTCAACTTATCCTGGTCATAAGTTATTTGAATCATCCATTCTTATATTTCATCATGCAACTCCTCCCAGAAAATTTCCATATGGTTTTCTTCCTAATCCTTTCTAGTTTTCTAATCTCTCCACTTAGAAGGTCCTTGATCTTCTCTCTAGAGATAAAACACCTTACGCCCTAATTTCTCCAACATCCATATTTTAATCTCTCACCATTTTATCCTTTCTTTCAATATAGGAATCTACAACCAAGAATATTCCTAGAAAAGAGTCTCTTCTCCTCTTCTTATATCCCAAAAAGCATCATATTTAATTATATTTCCATTCGCTTGCGGCCATAAGCAAATGGCCAAACTAGGGTCACAACATGAATGGTCTTAAATTTTTTTTTACCTATAACTCCAATGTGTTGTATTTCCTAGACCAAATTTGTTCCATAACTCGTTTCATCACATCACCCATATACACCACAGTTGATCTCCTAATGCACCACTAAGTAGCTCTAGGCCCCTAAATCCCAAGCCTCCTACCTTCTTAAGAAAGAATAATTTCTCCGAAGCCACTAATGACAAATTTTTCATTTTTTTTGCATCCCGTTAAAGGAAATCCTTCTAGATGGTGATGAGTTCATTAGAGATCAATTTGGGAATATGCATGACCACCATTTAATAAAATTTAATCATTTGAATCACTGACTTCATAGACACTTCCCTTATAGCTAAATTTATAGCCCTAAAACCCCAACTATTCACTTTGGAGGATAGCTGCATTACAAACTCTTTCCAACAATAATATTTTTTTGCATTGAAAACTAGGGGAAATCCAATGTATTTTGAATGAAGAATGGAAATATGGAAGTCTTATCCTTATTTATAACTACACCTACGGATTCCATATAAATTAATAACAGAGAGTTGATAGCTCTTACTTCCTTGAGGCTTGGGTGCCCAAATAAACATATATCGTCCATGATTTCCTAATGTGTGATATTAATATCATTTCCAAAATTTCTAAACTCTCTAAATTACCCATCTAAGCAAGCCCAATTTAACAATCTCCCCAAGAATTTAGCTTCCAAAATTAATAAAATCAAGGAGAGAGGTTCTCCTTGTAGTAGCCCTCTCAAAGGATTGAAAGTGTAGGAGGGTGACCCATTAATCAAAATGGAAAAAATGGGGTAGATATAATTTATATAATCTATGCAATACATTTCCATAAGAAGTCAAAAACCTGAGAACCTAGTTGAATAATCCTAGCTCAAGCTATCATAAGCTTTCAAGAGATCAAGTTTAATCACCATCACTGGATTCTTTGGACCCGACAGAGTGAATGATATCATGATTTCTAATTATCCAATTAGTAATTTTGCGACATTGCACAAAACTTTTTTTCTCTGGCACAATAATATATTTCCTCTTATTTGTTTAAAAGACTTCATTTTAAAATAAGTGTGAGAAACTATACTTGGTTCAATTAACTACTAGAGCTAAAAAGGAAATGAATGAGATTTCCAAAATTTGACCATGAGATAATGATAATGTTAGAATAATTATAAGCCTGAACATAATATAACTTACTTCATGTGATGTTATTATTGTAATGAATTAGTTTAATGAGGATAATGTTGTCTTATATTTCCATAATAAGGATTTCACATATTTTGATGAGGAAGAAAGAAGAGGATAGTTGAAGAAATTCCTACAACCATTATTACAAGGAATATAAGATCCTTATAACTAAAGATATTTCTCGAGAATGGATGTTAGTTATATGTAAATTATCTTGAAGAACCAAGAAAGTGGATAAGCCCAAACCTTGAGGACTTTCCTATCCAATAGGAATATATAGATATAATTGTAGAAATAGTATGTTTACCAACAAAAGGAGATAGTGGTTTCTCTATTAATTTCATGCATGTAGATACTCTAGTATAATACTTCATATGGAATTAGAATATGTAAATTAAATTATTTGTAAATGTGATTAGAGTAATATTTATTGAAGGAATATATATGTCTAGGTGCCTTTCATTAGGGAATACTATTACTTGTTACAGAGAATAAAAATGGGGCTTTCCCACTATGAATTGATTTTAGAAAGATGAAAAATGTTACTATGATAAATAAATATCCTTTGCTAAGGATTGAATACTTATTTTATTAGCTAATAGGAGTAACTATATTTTCAATAATCAATGTGAGGTAAAGCTACCATCGGATAAGGATAAAGGATGAAGAAGTCAATTAAAAAACTTTGAGAACTAGGAATGAACACCATAAATTTGCAGTGGTGTTATTTAGATTGAAAAATTCAATAGCTACCTTCATGTGTTGAATGAATGGAATACTTAAAAAAGTTTCTTGGCTAAGTTTGTCATCATATCCATAGATGACATTTTGTTTATTCAACGTTAGAGAAGGAGCATGGGGATCACTTGAGGTTAGTACTACAAGAACTAAGAGATCATTATCTATATTATAAGTTAAGAAAATATTCATCATATGAAATATTGATTCACCACATCTGAAACATCATGTCTAAGGAAGGAATAGTGTTACATATAGATAATATTGAAGCTATGAAGGAATGGCATACACCTAAGAATGTAGCCAACGTAATTTGATTTATAGATATTGTCAGATACTAAATATGACTCATAAAGATATTCTTCAATAACTCTCATCCCGTTGTGTCTTTGCAGTAAAAAGGAATTAAATTTGAATGGACACCAAAGCCTAGAGAAATTCTATAATAATTAAAGGAATTTCCCATTAATTCACATATTATTAAGATATCTAAATGAAGATTTTGTGGTATGTATAGATTATTGAAAAGGAATATTTATGGATTTCTTACTCGGAATAGATGTGTCATTTGTTATGGATCCAATAAGCTTAAGTAGCATGAAAAGAAATATGTCACACACCACTTATAAATTCAATATAAGCATATATCATAATGTTTTAATTTTAATTTTTTTTTGAATAGAAGAATTTTAATTCTAGGAAAACATGATCGTTGGAATTTCTTGGTGAATATAATTTTGATGTAAAACATATTAGAGGGAATGAGAATAAGGATGTTCATGAACCTAATATGAAAATACAAGTACTGCATGCTACAATCACTAATGTGTGCAAATTCGAATTCAAGAATAAAATTCTTGATGATGTTAATTTTGATGAGAATTATCTTCAAAAAAATAAAACATACAAGAAGCGAATGTACAAAAAAAGTGCAAGGGTTCTCATTTGGAAGAGAATGGAGTAATTATCTATAAATTTATATTTTATGTCCCAAATTATTATTAATTAGGAATGTTTGTATTAAAATAATTGCATGATGTTCCATATGCCAAACATCATGATTATCCAAAGGCAATTGTGAGAGTAAGAATTTAATATTTTTTTCAAGAATGAAGAAGGGTGTGCTTGATTATAAATCTAGGTTTATAGAGTGTCAAAGAGTAAATGATGATAATAGGCATGCAACAAGTTCAATATAACCCTCACCAATTCCAAAATTATGGAAGTTGAAAGTGGTAATCGTTGATTGTATCAATAAATTGTCCAGTACAATAAGGTAAAATGATTCAAGCATATTAATAGAAAACAAATTAACTAAACCTATTGAGTTTATTCTAGTTAAGTTGGCTCATAATTCTACTAATATAGAAATGTATTACTTGAAAAATATTAATAGATTGCATAGATTACTTAAAGCAATTATTTGAGACATAGATCTAAAATTTGTCTCAAAGCTTTGGAAAAGATTATTCAAGGGTTTTGGTAAAAATATAAACTTCAATAAAATTTATCACCAATAATAAATGAGAAATTAGAAAGAATCAATTCAATACATGTGAATAACATATGTCATGGGTAATCCATTCAAGTGGAAGGATTACTTGCAGTTACTAGAATTTTCCTACAATAATCAATATCAAGCTTCATTGAATATTCAAGTTTTTTTGAGTTGTATGTAGGATATGAAGCATTCCAATGAAATAGTAAAATCCAATGGATAAAATAATAATTTTTCCATAATTACTCAGAGAAATTGAAGAGCAAGTGGTTAAGATAAAGTAGAATTTAAAGAAAGCACTAGACAATTAAATTATGAGATAATGGGAAAATATTAAGGAAATTTAATTTTTGAGAACGTGAGATTTTTAAAGTGAAACCAAAGAATTTTTTTTTGAACTTGGATAGTTGCACTAAATTCAACATCACTATACATTGTGGTAGTTTTGAGATCTTGGATATGATAGCATACTTTGAGAACATGCTTGCATTGCCTAAGTACTAGCATAAAAAGTTATAATGTGCTTCATGTGTCATTGATGGAAGAACATGTGCATGATTCTAACCATTTAATTTATTGGGATGTTATTCAAGTATAACTAAAAGCATAGTTATAAGTAAAACTAGTGTGTATATTGGACATGAAGTTTGTTGTGCTCAAGAATAGAGTTATATGGAAGGTAATGGTCCTTGGACCCACTATGGTTCTAAATAGGCAATATGGGAGTTTAATGACATCATGTGGAAGACATATACATAATTATTTTAACATTTTTATTTAAAAAATATCGTATATAATGATGATGTTCATTGAGGATATTGAAAAATATAGAGGGAGAGGAATTTAATACTCTAGTTTTCAATCCAATATTAGTATTGTGTATGTAGATGATGAAGGGATTCAAATATTAATGGTGTGATACATAACATTATATACTAAGTTATTTTAAAAAAAAAACATCATGGGATGTGAAAGAGAAGGAAAAAGGAATGGGGTGATATCACAGAACAAGAGGGAAAAAAGAATGGAGTTATGGGGATCATGGGGGTCAAGAAAAATATTTGTATTTTGTTAACAAGCCTAAGTACTTAACCTTGCTTAATCATAATCCGTGGGATTAGTTATTAGAGAGGAAAAATGTGTAGTTTCCATGCATATATGCATTTCCCACCTATATAGAATCTTATCTAGGTCTTTCAAGCCATGTGGGGTAGAGAGTGTTCAAATGTTTTAGGGGAAAGTTTGAATATTTTTTTATTCCATTAAAATTAATGGAGATTTAAAATTACTATGGGTTTGAGTGACTAATATATATGAAGTACCACTATTATTTTAAGCTTCATGCTATTCAATTTATCATTCAACAATGGAATCTAATCTATTAAATTTGGGAGAGTTTAATTGGATCCTATCTGTGAATTTAGAGACAGTTAATCCTTGAGCTAGAATTACAAAAGACATAGATAAATGGGTTATTGAAAGGTATGACCACGAATTATGAGATAATTGTCAATATATAGAATCGTATAATTTCTATTGAGGAGTTTATTATAGCTGATAATCCTTGTAAATCTAGCAGTGAGGTTTCCTAGATAGACTATGCTAGATACCTGATGGGAAGTGGGATAACATAAGAGACTATTCAACAAATAAGGGCATCCCATTTTTGGCTTTTTTAGTATGATGGGAAAAGACAGGTATAGATTGAGACTACTCTTGAGTAAATATTGAATGTGAATCTAGGAATGTTTGAATCATGATTTTTTTCACACCAAAACCCACATGTATTAGTAAACATATGCATCGCCAGAGTTAACATATCCTTAAGAAGTGGTTAAGCACATGTCGCAAATTACATAGGGAGTGTTACAAAGTACAATAATCTCCCCCCTTGCATCAGCTAGGGGTGTTTCAAACTTGAAACTCTTGGCTCTAATACCACTGGTTAGAATCACGATTTCCATTACACCCAAACCTATAGGTAATAGTAAAAATATGGCTTTACAAAGTTAACATATCCTTGAGAGATGATTAAGCACATATTCTGAAACACATGGGGGGCGTTTTCATGTCCAGTAAGGAATTGGGTTTTCAGAAGAGAATTAGAGCCAACCATAGGAAAATATTACCCTTGTGGACTCATAGTATCAACTCATGGGTTACCTCTATTATATAGAGAATTGATGTAGTAGGGATATTATGGTTTTCCAAATATGAGTACTTATAGAATACTTTCTAGTGAAGATATTCCTTCATCCACTCCTAAAATGTAAAAAATATACAAAATTATGTGTTTGATAAAAGGAATAAATATTTGTTGATACAATGGTCACAAATGGAGGAAGATGTTTGTGGATAATGAAAATATATTTATTTATGAAGTTATTATGTTTAATTCCAAATAAGTTAGATTGAAGGTACTCATATCTATAGGGTTAGCATTTAATAAAGTAACTATAGATTTAGTTGGATCAACAGTAAAGAAAAAGAGACAATGATAGGATAAAATTCCAACTCAGAGAACGGAGTAAACTATTATTGAACCAATCAATGTGATTGTGCCAATTTCATCAATTACTATGTTGAAATTCTATAGAAGTCAAAGGTCATTTAGAGAAAATTTCTATTAAATTGAAGGTACTTATATCTATAGGGTTATAATTTACTAAATTAACTATAGATGTAATTGATCAACAGTAAAGCAAAAGAGACAATGATAGGAGAAAATTCAAACTTTGAAAACGAAGTAAACTATTATTGAACCAATCAATGTCATCATGCCAATTTCATCAATTACTATGTTGAAATTTGATAGAAGTCAAAGGTCATTAAGAGAAAAATTCTATTAAAAGGTGAAAAAATTCCAAAAGCGAATAGATACCATCCTAAAAATTCAAAAACACATTTTTCCTTGGAGAATTACACAATAGGAGGTGAAATCACAACGTCACCATATTAAAATGTTTTAGAAATACATGAAAACATTTGATCCAAAGTTACCTTATTTAGTCGAAGATGATATTATTTATATTGGTTGTAGTTTATATTCTTGGTTTATTTAGTGTAATAAACTTGGGAGAACATGTAATATGAGAGTGGTGTAGCTAACTAGATGCGGTGTTTCATAAAAAAAAACTGTATCTAAATGCGAGTTACCTTCTTTAAATTCCATTAATGATTTCATTCAATGAGATTAGGTCACCAAAGGATTGAAAAACACCATTGCTCATGAGACTCAATTTGGATTATTTTTTCTAGTTATTAAGTAATTAAAATACTATGTAGAAGTTCATTAAAAGGATCCCATCATGCTAAAGGTCATTTTTCCTAAATTGGAGAAAAATATTAAAAATATTAAAAGTAAAATTTCTCTACTGAAGGTTATGCTAGATCAACATTGATTTCCGAAAACTAATCGTGTTAGTGATACTTTCAAAACTTAGAACGAAAACAAATAGAGAAAAATTGAAAAGAAATATTTTGATAATTCCAATGGATGATTGAGACTTATACATGGAAAAAAAATAATACATATATAAAGATAAACATAGATATGCATTAGAAATAAAATTTAATTTCATTAATATAGAAGAATTAGATTATGCTAACATACATAGTGGAAATAAACTAGCTCGAATGATGGTAGCTTATCTCTGAGAAGAGATGTGGTGGCTACTTGCCTATGAACTATGTTAAAATGAGGGTCAAGGGACTTTTTATTATTGAACATCAAGGGAAAACCATAAACAAACAAAACCTTAACCCAAAGAGAT
Source organism: Pinus albicaulis (assembly GCA_034641835.2). Lineage (NCBI taxonomy): Eukaryota > Viridiplantae > Streptophyta > Pinopsida > Pinales > Pinaceae > Pinus > Pinus albicaulis. Next base: position 874,926,731 of record CM076574.1, on the reverse strand, counting down.
GGAACACCAAGAGTTTGTGGGCCCCGTTGGGGTTAGTTGGGCAACCAATTTCTTGAGGCCATAACTTGGTCATATGATATCCATTTCACATGTGCAATACCTCATTGGAAATATTTCTCTGAGTACTACAAGATTTTTAGCAAGCCCCTTCCTATAGCTACAAGCCTAATGCGGACCTAAAAAAATTCCGTTTAAGGGGTCAAAATAACTCTAGAAGTTCAAGACTCAAAAAACTGCTAAAAAAAGTAAATGCTATTATGATAAGGGAAACTGATGAAATCAACTAGAGCTCTAGGTGGCATAGGAAGCTAGCCACCAATATCCACCTGGATCAGTCCTCTCCCCTTTAGGAAGAAATGTTCCCCATTCCCTGTAGAGCCTTCATGAGGGGAGGAAATTTTTATTGAACCTGGTCCCTAATGAACCATTTTCCCTAGTGAAGGAGTTGGAATGCTTTGACAACTCAATATAACTAGATAATATATTGGAGAGTGTTCTTGATATGTGTTTCCATGATCCTATCAGTTTTTTCTTACTCAATGCAACTTGGTTTGAGCTCTGTTGATGCGATATGCTCAACAACGTCGGATGTGTCCAATAATGGTAGAAAACATGGTCGCAGTCAGTCGACATTAAACATTGGGTGCATACCAAGGAACTATAGAATGTTAAGCTCAAAGGAATTTTCCACTATAGCCTTGGTGATGGTGTATGTCCCATATAAGAGTGGGAAAAGCTTTTGGCGGAGCCCAGCGAGACACTGCCTCTGCAAATAAAACCAAATTTTGTATCCCACCTGGAATGTGTGTGGTACCCGATGACGATCATGACACTACTTGTACTTAGCATTGGCTCTATCCAATATCTCATGGAACTACCAGTGGATGTGTTTAATGCATTGAATGAAGTTGTTAGCCTTATCATCTTTAGAATGGACTTGAGTTGAATCCAGTTGAGTGGTTGCAAATGGTATGGACACATCAATTGGACATAGTGGCTGGAATCCCAACCCCACCTGAAAGGGACTATGGTATGTAGAGCTATGGAGGGCTCTATTGTATCTGTGTTAGAAATAGGTGAGGATTTTATCCTAGGTGCGTGTATGCTTCGATTTTACATGCACAAAATGTGCACGATCCTCTTGTTGACGACCTCTGTTTGGCCACCAGTCTGGGGTGGAAGGCAATGGACTTAGTGAGATTGTTAGCCAACATCAACCAGAGGCTTGAAAAAAATGTACTCAGGAATGTGCTGTCCCAATCTAAGATAATGAACTATGGGATCCCAAAGTGTACCAACACTCTTTCAAAGAATAACTTAGTAGTGGCTTCTGTTGTGATGCTCTTCTTACAGGATGTTAGAATGGCCATCTTAGAGAATATGTAGACAACCATGAAAACACATTCGTTTCCATGCTTAGTAGAAAGAAGGCTCAACATGTAATACATGGATATGGATTCGAAGGCTGAATAGCATTAGGTAGAGGAGTATAGAGGCCTTGCTTCTTGATGGTCAGTTTGGCAATGACACAGGGAGTGTAGGATCTTATGCACTTCTGAACATCCTGTCAAAGGTTTAGCCAGGAACTCCATATAGTCTTGAATGTACTTGTGTAGACAACTACAATACTTGAGTATGAAATTAAGCTCATAATCCTTTATTCTCAACTTCATGTGAAGGGTATGAAAAATATTTGTGAAATCTAGCATGCCTTGGTCCCTTCCCTACCATAGCATGGTCCACTTCACGCATTTATCCTCATAAATCCTAACACGATTATACTGCTACTCAATGGAATCTCAAAAATAATTCCAAGCATGTGCAGTTGGAAATAGTGAGGGCTCCTTCTAGTCCCTCTTCTCACGGTAGGTTTCCCACCAATCCTTGAGATGGGGGGCGACTTTGAGGAGTGAAGAAGTAATATTTTCCTCATTGGAAAAATGATGAACCTAAAATATCCTTCTAACATATTTAACCATCTATGTATGGAATCCACATCTATCTAGACTTCAAATATGGGGATGTAAAAGTTGAATTGTAGCTTAAAGGGAGTGGCGCCTCTAGAGTGACTGCTAGATGCAGATGTGTCGCATGTGGGTAGTCGCTGAAGGATCTGGGAAAAGTTACCCATCATCGCATTCCTCTATTGCTTGAGCACTTATTCTAGAAATATTTTTTAAAGGATATCCTACTCCCTCATCTTTGTTTTCTCCCACTATAGGAGGTCGTTAGGGTTTACGAGGTTGGTCTTGCAAAGGTTTAACTACTTCGAGCCCTAACTCCTTATACCCTGACCATGTTGGGGACATGAAAAGAAAAATAGAGAAAGAGAAGAATGCTATGATAACATTGATCTAGAATTATATAGCAACACAAAAAAATACAAATATAAAAATAAAAATAGAGATGTAGTAGAAATACAAATTCTTTTCATTAATATCAAAGAACTGAAATATGCTTACATACATAATGGAAATATAATAGTTCAGGTGATGGTAGCTTATATCTGAGAAGATATGTGGCCACTACATGCCTTTGAACTATGATAGAATGAGAATCAAGGGCCTTCTATTTTTGAACATCAAGGGAAAAAATTAAACAACCAAAAGCCTAACTGCAAGAGATGGAACATAAAGAGTTTGTGGGCCTCTTATTTTACATAAGGTGTGCATATCACAAGAGGTGTACATTGCAACTTTACATTTAGAACAAAATACATTTGTATGGTATTGATGGCTTTTCTCCCATAAAAAATAATCACTTGGTCAGTTTTTACATAAATGATACAAATGACCAGAAGCTCCTTCTATATATAGGAGTCCATGGGGTCACAATATAATCCTAGCTGACCTAACAATAATAATTTAAGGGCACAATAATAACAATATTAGGGTTACAGGGGTACAACAATAACAATAAGGGGGTTACACTAACAAAAATAAGGGACCATACTAGTAATATAGGGACCTTATAGGAGATGTGGCCAGTTGAGCTATGGAGAGCTCTGTTATAGATGTGATGGAAATAGGGGAGGATTTCATCTCAGGTGTGTTGATGCTTTGATTTGTACATGCGCATAATGTGCATGATAATCCTGTTGACGACCTCAGTTTGGCCATCAGTTTGGGGGTGGAAGGCCGCATAATTAGTGAGCTTGGTATCTAGAATTGAAATGAGGCTTGACAAAAAGGTACTCAGGAACCTGCTGTCTCGATCTGAGAAAATGGACTGTGGGATCCTACTGTAGAAAAAACAACAACCCCCCATTTTTTAATTAGTATTTAATAAATAATTGGGACCCTTTATTCTTGAACATTTTAGTTTGTTTAAATAAAGGCTTTGTTTTATTTAAGGGGCATAAGAGAATTAATAAAAAACACTTTTCTCAACAATACATTTATAAACTTTAAGTCTTGTCCTTGATAAGAACCCATCATCTACGAGTTTCATTTAAAAATGTTACAATATATTAAGGCTATGATGGACCCACTCCCATAGTTCTCTTTTTATCAAAGTCTCTTTGTTACTAGCCTTTCCCATTGCGGAGGATTTTATGAGTAGATGTTACGGAAATTTTTGTCCCCAATGCCCAATCTTCTGATGCCTTTTTATATTTATATTAAACTTTATTTCGGAAGTGAATATTATGAAAAGAAACATTTCTAGTATTTCGACCCCGAGAAATTAATATAAAATAATCCTATTAGAACTTATTTTATTGGAGGTTCATTTAAATTACTTCCCTGATAACACAATCCTCTGATAATAAAGTTCTTCACATACATTCATCAAGCCTCTTTCATCCAAAATTATTTATAATTAAAAGCTACGATATATGATGCTATGATATATGATTATTAATAAAACATTGAATTCCGGAAAATGTTGTATCAGAGAATTATATTAAGTAACCTTCGGATAATTATTTCTCCCGATAAGCCTTATATAGAATCCATCAAATATCATATTTCGAGATTATTTTCATAACCATTATATGATAGGAAGCCTTTCCTTTTGGAATGTCAACAAATCATAAGTTTATTTTAAATTACTTTCCAAAATGACGCCTACGATAATCTAACGTGGCATAGTCACTATTGGGGAAATATATTTCTACAAATTCACCAACCTTTAATATCAATCTGGGCTTCTAAAATTCGAGGGGCAAGCGTAGATAACATAGGATTAGAGCATCTAACCTAAACTAGAGTATGAATTCAATTTATTGTTTAAGTACATAATTTTTGTTTCTTGTTTGAAACTAATCAATTGATAGAAACATGTTCAAGCAATACCAATCACTATTCAAGCAATTCTAATAATTGTTCAAATGAAATTAACTCTAATCAATCACAAAAAAAGAAATAGAAATTATCGTTCAAATGATTTTAATCTCAATCCAAAAAAATAAAAACTATTTAATATAAGTACTTGGATCAACCAAAACTAATTCAAAACAATATCAAACTTATGCTAAATATCAATCCCAATAAAATTTACTCTCACTCAAATGGTTTTAAACTAAGGAAATAAACAATCCAAACAAGACTGCAACTAATATAATTCTTGGGATGCATAAAAAAAATCAACAGGAACTAACCTATTGATCTTTCCTAGCTTATGCATTCATTTCTGCAAATAATTTTTAAAGTAATTAAATGACATTTTCAGATTAATATTTTTATTATGATGCCTTAATTAAAACACTCATATTTAAAATACTCAAATATCAAATCATATTCTAAATTAAAAATACTACAAATAAACACAGAAAATCATTCCTACAGAAGAGCATTAACTTACAATTTTTCAATTCAATCTTATTATGATTATGTTGTCTCAAAAGTAAGCTACAAACTCACTCAATAACGAACGTTTTTTTCACTACTCCTAGGTATTCACATAGGCATGACATTGCAGAACACACTGCTGAATAGGACATGAACAGAGCATAAAACCAATTTCATTTCCAAATGTATGATATGGGAATTAACCCTTATATGTTTCCAAATTAAAAATACTCTTTAAATATTCTGTGTTATGCCATTTTATCAAAGAAATCATTCACATGTTAAGAGTCATTACTCAATGAAATCATTGCTAGTATTTACAAATTGAGAAATGAAATCTATTAAATTCGGTTCAGATCTATTAAACATAGTAAAGAGTGTGAGTATGGAATGAGGATAGCGATTCTGAAATCCAAGGAATAAATTTCCTAAACAAGATTCACACTACTAAATGGTAATAAAATATAATTCCTATGATCTATACTAGTTGCAGTACCTGTTTCCAGGTGGTGGTGGGCCGTTGCCACTGTTGGAGCAAGCTTAATTTAATCCAATACTAATAAGAAGTAAGGAAAAAACATGATACTCACAAGAGATTTAATATTGGATCGAAATTATATTAAATTTCAAAATGAAAATTGAAATGTCATATACATCAGTGTAATGTCTCCTAAGTAAAGTGCTCCTTCCTAAAAACTAATCAATAATCTTCTTATTAATCCCTTTTCTCCTCCCCTTCTGTAAAAATCATATAACTATCTTAAAACAGAGGTTGTCCCTCTAGAATAACAGTAATTTCCTATCTATGTAGTATAGAGGATCTAGGTGATCTGCCTGGTTAAGCCAACGAGATTTTCATGGCTAATTTACACAATATTCACAACAAATTCTCGATAATCCTGGAGGACACAATCCTTGACTGCTGGCTGAGGTGGGTGGCTGATTGGCTGAGTTGGGTTATTTTGTAACAAAACCATTCCTTTTTTTAGCATGAAGCAATTCATTCAAATCGTGGATGTGGTCGAAACAGTCAAATCTGAATTTTGACCCCAATTATGTACTTAAGATGTTGTTGGAATATTCCCCTTACCATAAATTCCTCATAATGTATAATTTTTTCAAACCGTTTCTGGGTTGCCTGAATGAGGGTTCTCTGAACAAAACCTGTGTCTCATAATTTCAAGATTATTCATATTTTGATCAAAAAATTTAAATTTTCACCTACAACAATTTTTGTTCTATACTCAACTTGCAGTAACTAACTTGTGGAGAATTTCGGCAATAGAAGCTTGCGACAAATGAACTTATTGAAACCAGCATTAGAAATCATGAATAAATCATCTCTAATCATATAAATTCTTAATAAAACTAATGATAATCAACCATGAGGCGTAGGATGAGATTTGGCGATAAGTGATAGAATTAAGATGTGAAATGAATGTAAAAGTGTCTGAATTTATGTTATGAATAGTGGTAAGATATAATGGAAAATTGGGCATATTAGAGGCCCAACATCCCCCCATGCCTGGGGGTTTACATGTCCTCGTGCAAAAAAATATCTTTCTCATTGACAGATTCTTGACATTTTTTTATAGATGTTTGTTCATGTGGGACAACATTGGTTGGATAATTGAAGGTGCTCGTTCTTGTCGAGGAGCACTGCTTTGAGCACTTGGAGGTGTTGGTTCTTGTAGAGGAGCATTTTTCACATTTAGTATGTCACACAAATTTTTCTGAGAAATATAAATTGAGGACAAGAAATATATGGATAAGGGAGAGAGGATGGATGAAATGAGATGGTAATGGAGATGGTGAATGGGTGGTTGCATACTCTATCATCGTAAGGCCAATGTCTATAGGTGGTTTCCTTTATCATTTCATGGATGTAATGACTTCATCCTTATTCTTGGTATCATGGAAGGATAAGAGACCTAGAGACTGATGTGATTAATGCACCATAAGGCTTCGCTTTTACATGGCCTTGTTATCAGAGTTTATACATACTAAATGGAAGGAAATAGAAGGATAATAGTTTATAAAGGCTGAAATCTATGGAATAAGAAGTGGTGAATCATTATATTCTTTAGCCTTCTAATTAATTATAGGATCATAAGCCAAATTTACCTCAAGTTTTACCTTTTTCGTTGATGTACCAGGAGCTACAAGATGAAGTGGAGGATGAACTGGATGGAGCTGATGTGCCTAGTAATATAATTGGCTGAAGAATGTTGAAGGATGAGATAAAAGTATGAAGAATGAACTGAAGGTTCCCTTCTCCTCCATGAATGGGGAGTTTTATGTCCCCAAACAACTAAGGAAAGGTGACTGCTACTGGAAATAATAATGGAAATGATGATACAAAATTCCACACTGCTAGAAATTTGTGTTTAGATCTAGAAACCATATAGTCTTCAATTGCTACACACCCATGTGCAATCTTGCATATATGAATAAATGGTGTCAATGTCAAATATAAGCAAGAATCATTGGATTACCAACCATTAAGTAGGGTCGCTAACCAATGCGACATATCCCACCTTTGATGTCAATGGGAATGAAGGCACTAGGTACATTCTACTAGCCATGAATGGGTTTTTTAGAGTTGAATGGAATGCATAATTCATCCACCAAAAAACTTTGATGTATTTCCTTAGTAGATGACAATTATACCTACCATTAAGGCATGCAGGCTCCTAGGTACCTTGTCTAACCCTAACCTTGGTCACAGGTAATGTGTTGATGTCGATGGGACAAGGCTCGTTGGCAGGTGGGCCTTAAGGAATCCCACATCAGCGAACTCAAGTAAAAACATAATGACTTGAAAGATACATGATTTGAAGAAATCATACAAATTTACACACTTTATTGGGAACCTTTCCCGCCAGTTACCTGGTTTTCAAGAAAATTCCCTATCCAGTTGTGCCAGACAAGATGGTTTTCAAAAAAGGACTTATTTTTTTCTTTAATATTTTCATTTATTTATTTATTACAATACAAAATTTCCTACTACACTAAAGAGAAGATGTCCTTCTTCGAGTGAAATATAGCTTCCAATGAAGCCATGTGTGGATCAAGTACAAGGATAAATTCATGCTCACATTTTAACATATAAAATTAGAATATACATGAGCATGAAAGATCGGCAGCTTTGAAAGATGCAATACAAAGATTATTTGAAGATGGGAGTGGTACTTTGACTAGATTATGATCTGTAACCCATGCTTGATGTAATCCTGGTGGGCTCATTTCTTCTTTTGGACCACTTTGACAGTCCTCCTCGGTCGTGCTAGGAAAATGTGGATAATTGGTCTCTGGAATGCATACAAGGCTTGTTATTGGTCATGGTGAAATTTCTTCAATCTCAGGTTCAATTGGATGCTCCCCTCCAGATTTGGTACATGATTTCTCAATCTCCTTTGTTGATAGGAAGGAGGAATCAAGGGAGACTTCCAAATATATTTTTGGTTGTGGAGAGATAGATAATTTCCTGAATGCGGTCATGTTGAACTCTTCCTGAGAAGAAGAAACCCCTGCTACTCCTAGGATTTGAGAAAGTGATTCGAGGGAAATTATACAAGCTTTCAATCATTCTTAAAATTATCCTACTGGTTGATGATCCCTATCTCGCAACATGGATTAGTAAAAAGGGTTCTTACAACACCCCAAAATTTTTTTTTCTTTAAAGAGCTTGAAATTTTAACCTAAACAAATTAAAACTAATTGCAATAAAACTCACCAAACTTTCTTACTTGGACAATAAAACTTTGGATAAACCTCGCCATGGTGGATGCATGGCTCTTCACTAACGTTTTACCTTACACTCTCTGCCCTTTGATTGTCCTGCAACTAAGATCACACAAAAAAAAAATTGTCAAATAAACTAGGCTCTAATCCCTTTAGCGCCTCCCCAGCATTGACACCAAAATGTTGGGGAAATATATTGCTACAAACTGAACAAACTTTAATGTCAATCTGGGGCTCATAAAATTCGAGGTGCAAGTGCAGGTAACATAGGATCAGAGCATATAACCTAAACTAGAGTATGAAATCAATTTACTGTTTAAGTACATAATTTTTGTTTCTATTTTGAAACTAATCAATTGATAAAAACATGTTCAAGAAATACCAATCACTTCTCAAGAAATTAGAATCATTTTTCAAACGAAATTAACTCTAAATAATCACAAAACAAGCAATATAGATTATCACTCAAATGATTTTAAACTCAATCTAAGTAATAGAAATATCAATCCAGAAAAATAAAATATATTTAATCTAAGTACTTGAATCAACCAAAAGTAATTCAAAACAATATCAAACTTATGCTAAATCTCAATCAAAATAAAATTTACTCTTACTCAAACGATTTTAAGCTAAGGAAATAAATAATCTAAGCAAGACTGCAACTAAACTAATTATTTGGATGCATAAAAAAAATCAACAAGAACTAACCTCTTGACATTTCGTAGCTCATGCATTCAATTATGCAAAGAATTTTAAAAGAAATTAAATGATAGTTTCAAATTAATATCCTTAGTACGTTGCCTAAATTAAAACACTCATATTTAATACTCAAATATTAAAGCTTATTCTAATCTAGAACTATTGTAAATAAACACATAAAATCATTCCCACGGAAGAGAATTAACTTACAGTTTTCAATGTTATTATGATTATACTATGTCTCAAAACTAAGCTACAAACTCAGTCAGTAACCAACGTTTATTTTCTCTACTCCTGAACATTCCTCAGGTAGACATGACATTGCAAACCTCACTATTTAATAGGAAATGAACAAAGCATAAAACCAAATTCGTTTCCAAATGTATGATATGGTAATTAACTCTTGTATGTTTCCAAATTAAAAATAATCTTTAAATACTCTGCGCTATGCAATCGTATCAGAGAAATCATTGACATGTTAAGAATCATTACTCAATGAAATCCTTGTTGGTATTTACAAATTGAGAAATGAAATCTATTACATTCAGTTTAGATCTATTAAACAGAGTAAAGAGTGTGAGTATGGAATGAGGATAGTGATTCTAAAATCCAAGAAATAACTTTCCTAAACAAGATTCAAACTGATAAATGGTAATCAAATATAATTCCTATGATCTATACTTGTTGCAGAACTTGTTTCTAGGTGGTTGTGGGCCCTTGCTACTCTTGGAGCAAGTTTAAATGAATCCAATACTACTAGGAACTAATGAAAAATCATGATACTCAAAAGAGATTTAATACTAGATCAAAATTATATTGAAGTTCAAAATTCATCTTCAAATGTCATATACATCATTGTAATGTCTCATGAGCAAAGCGCTCCTTTCTAAAAACTAATCAACAGTCTTCTTATTACTCCCTTTTATACCCCCACCCTGTCTACAAATCATATAATTATTTTAAAATAAAGGTTTTCCCTCTCAACTAATAGTAATTTCCTATCTACGTAGTACAAAGGATCCGAGTGATATACCCGGTTAAGCCAAAGATATTTTTGTGGCTAATTTACTCAATTTGCACAATAGATTCTCGACAATCCTGGAGGACGCAATCCTTGAATGTTCGCTGAGGTGGGTGGTTGGTTGGCTGATTTGGGTTATTTTGTAACAAAACCATTCCTTGTTTTAGCATGAAGCAATTCATTAAAATTGTGGATGTGGCCGAAACAGTCAAATCTAAATTTTGACCCTAAATATGTACTTAAGATGGTGCTAGAATATTACCCTGACCGTAACTTCCTCATAATGTTGAATTTTTCCAAACTGTCTTTAAGTGACTTGAATGAGGGTGCTCTAAAAAAACCCGCATGTCAGAATTTCAAGATTCTTCATAATTTGATCGCAAAATTTATATTTTCACCTACAAGAATTTTTGTTCCGTACTCAAGTTGCAGTATCTGACTTGTGGGGAATTTTGTCAAGAGAACCCTGCGAAAAATGAACTTAGTGAAACCATCATTAGAAAATCATGAATAAATCATCTCTAATCACAGAAAAGCTTAATAAAACTAATGATAATCAACCATGAGGCGTAGGATGTGATTTGGTGATAAGTGATGGAATTATGATGTGAAATGAATTTAAAAGTGTCGAAATTCATGTTATGAATATTTGAGGCCTAACAGTCACATGGCTTCCCGCATGTGTACCTAGTGGGTCTTAATGATTTTTAATGGTCTCTAAAACATAAATTTTTACTTAATTCACTTTGATATTATAATATTTTTTCAAAAAAGGGGATTTATTGTTGTAAAGTGTATTACATATTCAACCTAAGTTCTAGTTAAGTAACTATTTCCACTAATATCTTGTCTCTTCATTACATGCAAGTTCTAATTCCTAGAATCTTCAAGAAATGATGAAGGGAGGAAAAACCAAGAAAAAGGCTTCATCAAAACAATCTTCCAGTCCTTTCATTTAAGATATTGATGAAAATATCCCAATATCTGGACTATTATCTAATACAGTTTGCACTAAATATGCATGAAACTCCTCCCACGAATCAATTTACAACTATTTTAAAGATGAGAAGCCTAGAATTACTTATAGGATGAAAACTACTAATGATAGCGTCACAATTTCTTAAACTACTTTCAGTAATGTTACGGATTATTTTATGCATATAATAACAGCCAAGCCACAAATTCTTCCTTATACTGATATGGTTCAATGGGTTGCAAAAAATTTGAGTATTTTCAACAGGAAAATTTTTACTAGCAAGGGCACACTTATTGGGTCCTTTACCGACAAGTATTTAAAGAAAATGTACCATATACCTAATCCATAATAAAAATATAATAGAGAGTATATTGAGGATCTCATAAAGGAACATGGGCACTATTCAGAGAAAATTACACAATGGAGAAAAGATTCAAATAAACATAAAGTGGAAGAAAGTGCTATGTATTATGTTGAATCTCTTGATGGTCTATATTCCCAAGTTGTTTCTATGATGTTTAAGTTGCATGCACAACCTAATGTTTCAAAATTTACCGATGATTCGATACGTTTGATAGATGGAGCCTCAAAGGTATTTATATTTGATTGGGCTACTATGATTTCCAATAACCTAGCCGTGCATACTCTAGCCTTTAGGAATGAGCACAAGATTTCTGAAAACAAAATCTCTCCTTTTTACATGTCCGCATATATTATGGATGCTTTGTGTTTTCCATTGGATTTTTCTTCTATGTGCTAGAAATGGACTCTTGGGGATCCAAAACCCATTCTTGTTTATCATGATATCTTATGGGAGTCGAAGTATCATCAACATTTTTTTCAAATCTGCCACATAGTTATATTGTTGATTTATCAAGTTATTTTTGGTTCAAAAGCACCTTATATGTCCTCAGAGGCTCAATCTGATCTTAACCAAGTTAGAAATTGGTTTGGTATGGAATCCTTTACATATATCATGGTTTTTTTAAGTTTAGCTAATCCTCATGTGTTTCCATTATACATTCCCGATAAACTCATGAGTAGTCAGGTAGCTTATCAAATTGTTGGACTGTGAATTTCTAAAGTTCTGAAAGGCTCGAATAAGAGAATATGGCCTACCTTTATAGCTAAGTTTGGTATATTCTCTTTAGATAGTACAAGCATGAAGAGATATAAATTCAGGCTATTCGAGCCCTTAGCCTTCCTACTGCACCTAATAGACAGTATGCACCCAATTTTGTGGTTAAGAAATTTACAACTTCACAAAATATTAGACAATTTATTCATCAGCATGATAAATTAGATGATTTATTTGAATAATCTTACTCTTATTACCTAGTGTTAAAAAGATCATGGGAGCAATTGAACCATGAGGAAAAGACCCAATTTTCACAATGCAAAGCCTCCAAAGTATCCAATCTCATTATGGATTCATTGCAAATACCACAGGAGAAAATTACAAGTGATGATGTTCATATTATTGGCTCTTCTTAGTCAAATAATCCTCCCTAGCCTAAAGGAGAACTGGCTTCATCTTATTCTCATGAATACGAGTTATTGATTGATCCCATATTAGATGAGATTTGGAAAGAGTTTAGCCAAACTATAAATTTCAAAATTGATGACCCTCAAGCTACTAAAGTTTCACAACAATTGAATGTTTAGGATACTCCAAATGATCCTGAACAAAGCTCAAAAGTAAAGAATATTACTAAAAATATATTGGTGAGCAGGAATTTGATGTTATTAATGCATTTCCTTCCTCCGAAATAATTTTAAATATTAAGGATATCCCTACATTAGATATTTTCTACAGTCCTAGACATAAGGTTGTAGTGAAAAGAGGAAGGAAAAAGAGAAAACTTGATCACTTACAAGCATTAGTATCTTTAAATGTCTCCTCCTTTGAGTTTTTATGGAAAAGATCTACAACAAATCCCACAGAGGAATTGGGCAGGCTCACTCAGTTTACCGACGCTTTTGCCTCAACCATAATTGATAAAGCTGCAGAAGTGCAACAATTTCTAAAGGAGAAAGAAGAAACAATCTCCCTATTGGAAAACAAACCTTGAAGATGAAAAAAAAAATGTTACTCAGCATTGGCAGTCACAGGTAATAGAGATTCAACAAAAGTTTGAATCCCTTAAGGTCCAGTACAATACATATGTATAGGCCATAGATGCATATATTCAAGAAATGCAAATAAGGATTGAACAATTGCATACCAAAATTGAGTTAACAGAGTTCAAGAGGGATTCCAACGAGTTAAATGATCTTCTTGAACAACAACAAACAATATTTTTCCATAAATTGGAGATAATTCAAGACCAATGAAAGACTGTTGATTCCTTGCTTGATGAGTTATCATACACGAAGAATTATTTTGAAGAGATCGATGAAAAGCTCTTAGGTTTCTTAAATTGGCATGATAGTGAAGAGGATAGATCTACTAGTGTAAATAATGTAAACTTTGAAATGGGAATGAAAACACGTACCCGTGTTTTTTAGGTAGAAAAAAATCATCTGATTTTGAAAAGTGTTGATTTAGAATACTCTTAATTTTTTCTTAGAATATATTTGACACATTAAACTTTCTTATGTACCAAGTATAAACATTATTTTTAAAATGTTGGTGATTTTTATCTTGATTTTGAAAAGTGTTGATTCTAGCATCATCCCCTTTTTTTAGAAGACTTAGCTTTTACTTTAATTTTTCTAATGTATTAAATTCTAATAATTATTTTCTAAATTTAACAATTTTTGAAGTACTCGTCTTCTTCTTCTTCACTTACATATTTTTTTAAGTGTGTTTCAGGTTTGTGTTTTTTTGTTTTTCTTTTCATTTTTTTTTTGTAGTGAGATCTTAGATTTTTTGCAATGTTAAAAAAATAATTCCAAAATGTTAAAGTTTCAATCTTCTATATAATTAGTCATTGTTAAATAATATTTCATTGAACATGAAATAATTGTCACTAAAAAATAAAGACTTTTTAACAATTTACATAAAAATACACATTTTGAATATAGATATAAGATAAAAAATACACATTTTGAGAATTTTTTACTAAAAGTGACATATCAAATAAACCATTTTTAAAGAAAAAAAACTAACAAAATTACAAAAATTATAATTTTTTATGAATTTTATATAAAAAATTAATAATAATAACAATGTTTTTCAAAAATTAAATGATTCACGTAAAAAATGAAGTGAAAATCATATTATAAAAATATTAAACATCTAATAAAAACAACTGAATACTTATTATTATCATAAAATGTCAAAGTCAAATAATTACAAGTATAACTTATTAATAGTTACAAAGAATGAGCTTCATTTGGAAGCTTAACTGAAATTTAATCAATAATATTACGTAACCCAAACTCTTCATCTTCAAGGGTTTCATTATTGTCTTCTTCCACAATATTTTCATTATTGATTTTAATTTGGTTTTTTTCCTCTTCTGATGGATCTCCAATGTCTATGAAACTCCCAAAGTGTGCCTTTCCAATCATTCCATCTAATGGTGGTTGAGGTTGCTTTTGTCTTTTTCCACATGAGATTCATTAAAATCCCCTTTCCTCAAACCAGATTCTTGCATTTCATCTGGAAGAAATTGAAGAGCATTAATTCTTTGCTGAATAAATTTTCATTGTAATGTGTCTTTCTCAATGGAAATTTTATTTCATCCCTTTTGTAAGAAACATGCTAGTGTTGTACCTAATCATCAAGTACAAAATAAATAATTAAGTAAATTAGTATAAACATTGTTGGTGTCTGGATATGAAAAAGATTCAATCCTTTTTCCACATAAATTATCAACCCGAGGGAATTAGTTATTTGAAGACTAACGAAAAAGTATATGCAGATAAAAGCACATGGTCCGTTGTAAATCACAGGTCTAATCTATAACACAAATACCACTGTAACAGCAATGAAATGAACTGCATAAATATGAGGCATAAACAACAATTAATGCGATTGTACAAAAATTAAATAATCACACCAACACAACACTCTAAAGAAAAGAAGGAAGAACGCAACACCTAATCACAAGAGTGGGCCCAACTCTTGGATCAGGGCTACGGAAACTCAAATATTACAGGAGAAATAACGAGCTAATATATATTCAATTAATGATGGAAAAGATTAATTAAAAAGTCTGTGTATCCCCAGAAGGGTCCCCCAATTCACAGCCCGTAGGCCTATTTATACAATAGTCCTGAAACCCCCAATTTCCCCCAGCGACTCAATTGTTACAAAAATACATATTTCTACAACGGAAACAAGATTTCCCAGCAAGAAACCGTAAGAAAGCCAAATATAGCGCTGATACGCCCATGACTGTCACATTGTAGCAAAAAATAAGGAGGACATTGGAAATGATGGGTTGTGCCTTGACTTGCGGCCACAACGCACTTGTTGTAGCCAAATCTGAAGAAATATAGGATTTAATTTGTGAAAAGGTAAAAGCTCCATGAAAAATACATCATTAATCGAATATCCCATAAAATTTAGGAAGAAGGGTTTTACCTCATGCTTTTAAGATAAATAATGGCACAAAGAGATAGAAAGATAGGGTAAAAATGAGGGAAGAAAGTATACAAATCCGGTGCCCAACATCTCCCCCCAACTGGTCTATTTTCATGTCATCATGCAGCTCATTGTCTCCTAAGACCTGGATTGGACTGAATGTGATCATCATGAAGCTATGTATGGTCATATTCTACAGCCATCTTTGTTCCTAGTGGCTTATATCCTTCTGTCAAAACAACGTCCTTCCACCAGTCAGGTTCAACGTTATAAGAAGGAGTATACTGTTCAGCTGGCAGCCATAAAGGGGGAATTGAAATCTTAATCCCATCCATCTAACCCCACAGGTATGAATACATGCCACATAACGCGGCATATTTTCTAAGGCACGTGGAAAATTAGGTGCCCCAAATGGCTCTCTTCCCCTGACACTTGAAGAAGACAACATCCATCTTTTCTGACAACTGTCTAGGGCTTCCTTGAGAAATGTTGTAATATGGCCAACACATTGGTCAACACACCACTTCTGAGTTGCCGTCATGTGTTCCTTATGACCCTTAATCTATAGAAAGGTATAATTCTGGTTGTAAATGTTCGTGGACTGACCATGCTCTCTTCTCACCATTAATGGCTTTCCGGCTTGATTTTCTTCAAATGTATCCCATGCATTTCTCCATTTAATTTGATTGATGGTATAGGAGGTGAAAGCCCTTAAGTGGATGTCCCTCACGAATGGAATGGGGTTAAAGGATTGATCGTGCTTTAAATAATACCCATGCATGTAGAGCTCACACATTAAGTGTTTTCCTATAAGATCATGAATTTTTAAAATATGGAGAAATTGAATGGGGTCCTCAATTTCATACCAAATCTCCTTATATATGCTTTCAAGACAAAAGAAAAGAATTTTTCCATGAAGGAATAAGGCATAGCTATGTGCATGAGGTATGCAAGCCATTACCTTTTGTGTTAGGGAGAACATCTCCTCCTTATCTATCTTTAGCAACTAAACTTGTTCTTCCAACTCTTCTATCCTAGCCTTCTATTTGGCTTGCATCAGTCATGCCTTGAATAATTGATCTATGTACCCTATAACGACTCCAACAGCCTGTTCTTGAATCCTAGCTATTTCTTTCTTGTGGTCGCTCGCCACATACTGCCACTTTTGAATTTCAGCGGCCAATACAAATTCTCGACCTTCAAACAATTCTTCGATCGGGCCAGTCTGGGTGGCTACAGTGGAGACTTCAATTTTCAGCTTTATTGCCCCCCATCTGTAGATTTTTACCTTCCTTTTTATACGTGAAACTTGCTTCTTAAAATCCTAAACCTATCTTTTCAGTCTCATGGTTTCACTGAACTGCAGCTGATACCTCTTTTGGAGAGGTAACCTTTTTTCTGACATTTTTCAACCCATTCCCATTTAACAGTGAATTCAGATTCTAGACCTATGACAGGCTCAGAAGGCAACAAAATGCTACCAATATCCTCTCTAAATTCTTTCGTCAAAACCTCCTGGTCGGGCCCCCGATCCACAGGTCCTTCTTCTTCTACATTTCTTCTAGAAACTCCCACTATTTGGTCGGAAATTTCATTGACCCCTCTACGTTCCGATGTTTCTACAGGAACTATGTCTTCCTGGTGAACCTCTAATTGTTCTAGTTTAGTAGTATCTAGGCCAACATTGATCGTGTCAATAAATTTTAGTACCGAGGGAACAATGACTTCTTCCATTAACCGTTTGGGTGAGCAAAATCCCCTCGCCCCTATGGGAATCATGACTGGAATGGAGAATAGGTAACAGGCCCATCATCATCATTCCCGGTTTGGATTGGGAATTCATGGATTACTACCACAACTGGATTCAATGCTGGTTCTTGTGGAGTAGTATTGATTCCGTGGCTCAATTCCCTTCTTTCCTCTTGCCCTTTTCTTACCACTTCTTTTTCATGGGTCAATACTGGTTCTTGTGGAGCAATATCAACCACCTGACTCATTCCTTCTTTAGCCTCTTTTTCCTCAAGAATCACCTTTGTTTTCACAGTTGGTACTGATTCTTGAGATCCAACATCGATTTCACGGGTTGACTCCTCCTATTCTAGCCGAATTGGGGGTGGTTCTTGTGTAACACCCCCAACTATATCAACATCCATTTTTATTTGGGTAGGTGATGTTGTTTCTTGCGAAACATCATCACTTGCCATTTCTCTATCCACAATTCCATTTCTTTGTTCTTCATTGGCAAAGGTTGCTGACTGTATAACAATATCAATTTCCTGCATAATGTCCATAATCCCTTCCTATGTGGGTTCCTATAGCGAATCTGGTTCTTGTGTGATAGCCTCATCTGTGCTGCTAATTAGCTCTTCCATTCTTATTTCCTCTTTTGTGGTCTTTTCCAGCGAGGTTGGTTTTTGTGTGATAGCCTCGGTCGCGTCGCTGATTACTTCCTACATACTCATCTCTTCAGGTTCCTCCTGATCAATCATCATCTCTTCTTCCTCAGGTTCTTCCTGACCAATTTCTGTTTCCATTTCCTCGGGTTCCTCTTGATCAATTTGCCCTAAAGGTTCTTCTTCCACCTAACCAGCCGAAGAGGTTGGTTCTTCTTCTCTAGCAACAATCATAGCTACTATCACTTCTTCTGAGGATCCGCAGAGTTCCACCCAAGAAACCCACACTCTGCCTATTACATGCATGACCAACAATCACACCAATCCACGGTTAGAAAGTACTGCCATCATCTGGTGAGAGTGTTGAGCAGACTGTACAATATTTTGTAGTTTTTTCAATAGGAAAAATGACATGTTTAGGGCATGCTCCTAATTCTATGGAAATTGGAGGTGTTTTAGAATTTTAAAGTGATAGTTGAATAGAGCTAAGGCCCGACCCTCACAGGTAATGTATTTTATTACAATACTTTCCACTTCGTTCCAAGGATACGGCACAGTTCTACGCTCATACCCCCTGCCCAATTGAACTACACTTTCTCCTTCCTGCAAAAACAATTCGAGAAAATCCAGGAGAGAAACCTTCCAAGAAAACCATTGCTGCCCCTACTGTCTCAGCCCGCTAACCTCTGCAATTACTTCCTCTGTAACAGGAACTTCCAGACCTATAACCTATGAATGATTCTCCTCTAAATTGAGTGTGAATTCCATTGTGATGCCTCCATTGAATCCCTGCAATATGTCAAAGTAGATATCCCATCTTGCGTCGACAAAAGCTTGCCAAACCTCTGGATTGTTGCGAACTGAAACTATGTTTTTAGGCTCATGCCGCACATCCAACCCACCCATACTGTGGAGACTTGTATCATCACTTCCTGTAGCAGTAGACTTTTGGGAAAGGTGGTAGTTACTGAATTCAGAGGAACATCATAGTCAAAATGGATAGGTGGTAATGGTAAATACTATTGGTAATTCTCAAAAACTGTGAAAAATCATAAAAGAGTATGGTAAGTGTGGTAGGATAGAAATAATAATTGTTCGTACAGGAAATATGAGACATATTGCGAATCCCAATACAATTTAAATGATGATACCACATATTGATGTGATTCTTAAGGTGTACTATGAGCGGAATGTCATTCTTAACTTATGGGGCAATTATCACACAGTCCTTGGTGTTAGCAACCTATAATATAAGGGTCATAATTTTGACTTGACTATTGGTAATTTTGTAAATTTGTACATACTTTTCCTTCTGAAAGTTGTATTCACATATTTTGTAAAAAAAAAGTCAAAAAAATCAAAAAATAAAAAAGAGGGTAAAAAGTCCTAAAAGAATAATCAAAGGACTTAGAAAAAATAAGATACCCCAAAAGAAAAAATGAATAAAACATGAAAGTGAGCAAGCATAAATGCCACTACTTCTTTTTACTTTTTGACTATGGTAGAGTGTCAATAAATGCCATTAGTCCATGATGAGTTAAACAGTCAATATTAACTTATCATTGTTTCAATTTCCATTGTTGTAGATAGAGAAAAATGAATTGTTAGATAGTTTAATCCTAACAATTCAGTAGTTATGTAGAGAAATAAAGTGAATCCAACAGTTTAAAATAGATTCATGGATGAAATAGGTGTAGAGTTAGATATTTTACTTGCTTTCAGAAAAAATAAATGCTGTGAAGGTTGCTAGCTTAAATGTACCTATTTACAAAAGAAGAAAAAATGTTAGCATGGTAAGATGGGTAGGTAGAAGAAGGTGAAAAGTCTCAATGTAAATATCATTCATCATCAGCTTTAGAATAACTAACTTCCCTTTCACATAGTCATGAAACATTCTAGACTCTCAGTCAAAAAGGCTCAAGGCATTTCCTTGACTTTTGTTGAGACCGGACCCAAGGCTCTATGACTGATTAGTTAAAACTATGAAATGTCTATATTAATCCCTTAATCACATCATTTACCATTCATGCACTCATTTCCCCTGAAAAAAACTAAGTAAAACTTCATTTTTACTTAAAAATACTCTAATCCTCATTTGATTAACCTCCTATATCATTTCAAAGCATAAAACCCTCAAAATCACATGTTATCCTAAGTATAAGTGATGAAGTTATTATAACGCAAATTTTCTTTTTAATCTTCACTTTCTTAGATATATTAATGTGCTTTTGAATATACATTGTCCCCTTGTCATATTAACTTTAACTTATGTATTAACTCTCTACAATTGACCTTTTCCTATTATATAACTCCTTTTATAAATAAATCCCATAAAACCCACTTATTATAACTTAAGCCAAAGTATTTTATTCCCACATGCTTAAATAAAACCCCCCTTATAAACCCTTTGGCTAAAATTTTATCCATATATTTAATCCTGCCCCTATGGTAATTAAGTCTTTTTGATTTAATTTATCATATAAATAAAATATGAAGAAAATACATCTTAAAACATGTATTATGCGAAGTTTTGTTAAAACTAAACTTCAACAAAAATAAACATTTCCTTGTATATTCCCACTCCAAGTCCCTTAACCCAAGGTCAAAACCTTAACTTATTCCTCTTCCTCCCATACATTCCTTCTAATCCCAGTCCCTAACCTCGGTTAATTCCTCGATTAACCCTCCCGATCATTCGATTTTTCATCAAAATAGTCATTTCTATATAACTTATCGGAGTCACTACTGACCGTCCGATCCCCAGAAGACCATTTGATCCTACGGTCGACCACTTGCACGAAATATCGCAATACATTTATCCTACTCTCATCGCGTAAGATTTCCACTGTTCGATCTTCTTTCTATTCCCAAGATCGACAGCTCTCGTCCAACCCGATAAAACATTATCCCCACGCTTTCCCTTTTAATCTATACCGTTCGCTCCCAAGCGCCCGATCCAATGGTGATTGTTTATTTTCGCGCTCCAAACATAAACGTTTGATATTTTGGCAAAGCTGCTCGAAATAGGTGGTTTTTCTAAACCACCCCATGCCTACGTGTCGCAACCACGTTGTATCGCATTCGAAATGGACTATACCACTTACCACCCTTCACCAACGTGAATACCACTAGCGATATTCCCTAAATCTCACCTGCTTAACCACGATTTAATGTTATTTAACTATGGTTTATACCATCGGTTCAATACGTTAAAGTTTAGAGTTTTTATTCAAATTTTCACCATTTTCCTTTAAACCTGTGACAGCATACATAAACCCTTTTTCTTCAAATTTGTGCCATTAAACCATGAGAAAACACGCAGAGCCTTTTTTTCAACCAACCAGAGCCATTTTTCGATGCCCATTTCCCTGAATTTCGACTACAAAGTGCTACATTGCCCTCTGAAAAGCCATTTTCGAAGAATTGAAGACTGAACACCTCTACAACATCTTCAACCAAATTCCGCTAGTTCTCCAGGTACTTTTCTTCAAGCTTTCCCTCTAAGATTTCAAAATTTCTGTCGTTTTCCAATAATTACCAAAGTTACGCCAATTAAACTGCAAAAAAGTGTCCATTTTACAGGGGAAAATCTATCGAAATTTCCCTAGAATCCCTAATTACCCTTTCTCGCAGTTTTTCTCATACCACTGGTCTGTTTTGTTGTTGAATTGATCTCAATATACATTCTGAGATTTAAATCCCTTGCATTTCCCAAAAACTCTACTCAGAAACCCCATTTTCCAGGAGAAATTCATCAAGAAACCCATGTTTCTCACAAAGGAACTTAGCAAACCATTTAAGCTTGCTTCGTTCATATTAAAAATGACCAAGAAATAGGCAACCCCTGAGAATGGAGGCCCAAAATCTCAAAAGAAATCTTCTGCAAAGATTCCTCAGCCTAAGTCCTTCAAAATAGACAAGCCAACTCCTGCACTCACCGCGGATTCTACAGAAGTGGTCAGACCAGTCCAGCCTCCAGTCATTTCTCCAAAGAACAGCCCTTTAGTTGATCTGGACTATAGAATACTAGACCATTATGTATAATTTAACCTGCTTGATGTCTATACTTGGTGCTATGGAAAATCAGTGGAAAAAGGTGACAAAGATATTCCAATTTGGGAATCCAATCTGCCTAGATATATTGTCCCTCTCACTCATTCAGTTCCTGACTTTATCAAATTATGCCAAGCCTATTATATGCCAGAAAAAATATGTATTGTAAACAAAGAAAATGAGATCCTGTTTTATATCACTAAAGAATTAATAAATTTCATGCTGCAAATGAGTCATGACCCCAATTCTGCTTCCCTATCAATAGAAGATTTAACCCAACTATATCTTGACTTGGATTTCAATACCAGATTCAAAATATACCAGAATTTTTGTCCAAATAAAGTTGATATTCCTAAGTTAAATCCCTCTTTTGACACCTTTTATTTCCCATATGAGACCAAACAAATTGTCTCAATGCTCTCCTTCATACTAGGATACACCAGTGATGAATTCATTGATATGCTTCAGGAGTCCATGAAAATGCATCTTTCTTCAATAATGTTGTTAGAGGTGCTGCTATTCTCCCATAATTCTTAACAAACTTGCGATAATACCCTGTTAACCCGAGAAATCCTCGCAACTGCTTTATGGTTGTGGGAACTTTCCATTCCTTAATGGCTTTAGTTTTGTTAGGGTCCACTTTAACACCCTCGTGAGATACAATATGACCCAAATATTCCACCTCTTGTACTCCAAAGAAACATTTGGACTTTTTTGCATATAATTGTTCTCCTGCAATAGTTTGAACACCCTGTCAACATGTTCAACATGATCCTTCCAAGACCTGCTGTAGATTAGTATATCATCAAAAAATACTAGCACAAATTTTCTAAGGAAGGGTTTGAAAATGGAATTCATCAGCCCTTGAAATGTAGAAGGTGCATTGGTAAGGCCAAAAGGCATGACCAAAAATTCATAATGACCCTCATGAGTTCGAAATGTTGTTTTTGGAATATCTTCAGTCTTCATTCTAATTTGATGATATCCTGAACGAAGATCCAACTTGTTAAAATAAATTGCTCCATGTAATTCATCCAATAATTCATCAATCACAGGAATGGGAAATTTGTCTTTAATGGTGAGCTTATTGAGCTCCCTATAATCAGGACACATTCGCCATGATCCATCCTTCTTGTGTACCAATACTATAGGAGCAGAGAAAGAACTTTGACTAGGTTGAATTATACCCGCCTCTAACATTTCCGCAATCATACGTTCAATTTCGCTCTTTTGGAAGTAAGGATATCTATAAGGCCTGATGTTTGGAGGAACACTTCCTGGAATCAAATGAATAGCATGATCATGATCACGAATAGGTGGGAGTTCTTTGGGAGTTTCAAACACCTTGGAATGATTGTCCAAGACTTGTTGGAGATCTGCAGAAATAGATGATTTTGATGTTGGAACTTCCAGTGAGCATAATTGTGCAATTACGCCTCGTTGTTCTTTCTTTAGAAGCTTTGTCATGACATTAGAGCTTATTATCCTTCCTGGCTTCCCTTCAATACCACGTAATTCGACTTCCTTTCCTTCTGAAAAAAATTTCAAGAAAAGTTCTTGAAAATTAAAAGCTACCGTCCCCAAAGATTGTAACCATTGTACTCCTAGTACAACATCAACACCTCCCATAGGAATGGAAAGCATTGGAATATTCAATACATATTCCCCATGGTTAGCTTGATATTATGGCATTTTCCAGAGAAATTTATAGTTCCTCCATTTGCAACCATCACTTGACATTCTGGTGCTGGGTATAGGAAACAATTTAATTCCTTGGCTACCTTACAATGAATAAAATTATGGGTGCTACCTGAATCAATCAACACTATTACCTTTTTCTTCTTGATTTGTCCTTCTATCTTGAGAGTTTGGGGAGTGGTAATTCTTGCCAGTGCATTACATGATATGGTCGGATTCATTTCTTCCTCTTCTAGGGTTGGTTCCTGGTGTATATCCTCTTCTTGTTCATTTTCTTCTTCCTCTTCACAATCTATGTAAAATGATTTCTTCTCAGCACACTTATGACCTTTAGTGTATTTGCTATCACAACTATAGCAAAGCCCTTTTGCTCTTTTTTCTTCCAATTGTTGTAGTGTCAACCTTGTAGGTTGTGGAAATCTAGGCGTAGCAACACTTCCTTCTTTATAGAATTGAGTGGTAGGCTTCCTTGTCGCCATAATTTTACATTCAACTTTTCTTGCCAACCTGAATCCCTTCTCCAATGAATCAGGTTCCAAAACGCGAACTTCATGTTGGATGTTATCCTTTAAAGTGCCTAGGAAGAGATCAATCCTGTGTTCCTCTGTAAGATCAGTTACCCTTATATTCAATTTTTGGAATTCCTCAATGTGCTGCCCCACTAAACCCTTTTGTTTGAGATTTATCAATTGGGTGAAGAAGGTGTTGCTCTTTGTATCCTCATAATGTGCTATCATTTCCTCCGTAAAAATTGACCAAGTGACAATTTTTTTACGGGAGCAAAGCCATTGATACCATACAAATGTATTTTGTTCTAAATGTAAAGTTACAATGCGTACCTTTTGTGTGTTTTGTACGTTATGGAGATCAAAATATTGCTCCATCTGTAGTATCCATGTTACAGGATCCTTTCCATCAAACTTCCTCATATCCATTTTTGGAATATGGTGGTTCTTCCCGCCAACATTCGAGTTTATGAAATCATGATTAACATTTATTTTGTTCTCATCGGGAGGTTCTTCTCCTATATTTCCGCCATTAGGAATCATTTCTGGTTTTAAGCTTGTCATCAAGCCTTCCATGTATTCTTTTAGATCATTCTTCATGTTTTCCATGTTGTCTTTCATGTCATTCTTCAAACCGTCCATCTTCACTTCCACGCCATCCATTTTAGCTTCCATGCCTTTCTTCAAACAGTCCATCTTCACTTCCATGCCTTTCTTCAAAACTTCCATTTCATTTTTTGTTGCTTTTTGCGAGAGTGAAATTTGTTGCACTTGCTCTTGTAATTTTGATAGATCATGTTGCAATTCTTCATCTTCATGAGTCATAGTAGAGCCTTCTGAAGGCTTAATGGGTGTTGAGTTCTTTTTTGGGGCCATTTTAGAATCCAATATTGATATCTATTCTACAAGATTCCCTTGGAATCAATTCAACTTGATTCTTCAAACAAGACTTATGCAATTCGGAAAAAAAATACACACCTTTTACTAGCTTTTAGGAGATCGATATTGAAATTGAATTATCTCTATAATTGAAAATCTTCGATATCTAAAATTTAGACCTGTAGTAGCCCTCTGAAGCTTCTTTCAAATGCCACAGGTCTGACCTGATTTTGATTCTCCAAGACAAAGTTGTGTCCAATCTCCCACAATGACCTAATTCTGGACTGGTTCAGTAGAGCGAACTTGTACGACTTGCCACGTGTCACTGTTTTGTCCTTTGTCTCTAAAATTGATAGCCAATAAACTAAAGGCCGTGTAATTGTGACCAATTTTGACGGCACTCCAATCCAATCTCCAGAGAGAGAGTTATTGAACTTTTCCCACGATCACCTCTTTAAGATGAAATTCAGGAGCCTGAAAAAGCACTACCTTCCACAGATCATATCTCTAAAAATATTGCGAACCAAGCTCTGAAATTTTTTGATGAATTTCCTCAGGATTTCAGCTTCGCACCATATGAATTTCAGATTCTGAACCTTCGTAGAAAAATTTTTATAGCGCAAATGCCACGATGACCTGTTTAGGAGCCTGAAAAAATACCTGACTTCCACAGATCATATCTCCGAAATTATTGCGCACCAAAATCTGAAATTTTTACACAAGCTTCCTTAGGATTTTTTCTTCGCCCCTTAAAAATTTCAGCTTCTGAAACTTTAAATGAAAAAAAAGTTATAGCGAAAATTCACGATGACACATTTGGGACGGCAAACCTAGGTAAAATAATACCAAATGTTGAAAACTTGACTCAAAAAGAAAGGAGAAAGAATATCAACGAAATAAACCACTGAGAGACAAACAAATACATTACATAAATGCACAATTCTTGGATGATACAATATACAAAACCTCCTTTCTATATATAGGAGTCCATGGGGCCATAATGTAATCCTAGTGGGCCACAATGTAATCCTAGCCGACCTAACAATAATAATTTAATGGCACAATAATAAAAAAATGGGGGTTACAAGGGTACAATAATAACAATAAGGGATTTACGCTAACAATAATAAGGGGCTATACTAGTGATATAGGGACCTAACATGCTTCCTTATCAATAGAAGATTTAACCCAACTATATCTTGACTTGGATTTCAATACCAGATTCAAAATATACCAGAATTTTTGTCCAAATAAAGTTGATATTCCTAAGTTAAATCCCTCTTTTGACACCTTTTATTTCCCATATGAGACCAAACAAATTGTCTCAATGCTCTCCTTCATACTAGGATACACCAGTGATGAATTCATTGATGTTGATATCCTAGGTTTTCTATCAACTCTAAGCCCTTGTCAATCACCATCCATTCAGTTTAATTTTGCTAGATTCATTGTTGAAATTATGAATTATTAGTTATCCCGGTTATCTGAAGAAGGAGTCTTCAGATACTCTTCTTATCTACTCCACCTCTTCTTATATTATCAAACAGAAAAGTTTCCCATTGAATGTCATAAAGTGGATGCAGAAGGAAAATTTCTGTCAGTATTATTTTGGTCATCTATTCTAAGGAAATGGAACATAGAGTATAGTTTTGCAGATTTCAATGACTCATTTATAGCTCCTGCTATGTGTCTTTTGGAAAAGGAGGAAATCCCCAGGATTAATGATGAGACAAGAAGATTTCTACAGCTATTAGAGAGCCATAAAATTGGGGATTGGTATTTATATAAAGATCTTAGAGAAATAAAAGTGTATGGCTCATCCCTGGCCCCATATAAATTACCAATATTTGTTTCTACAAGAATATTTGCTTTGGAATATCTAAGATAGCTATTTAATGTAGATGAAATGAACTTCATAGCTTCCAGAAAAAAGGCCCAATTTACGCTGAAAAATCAAATTGGGCCATTCATTGTGAATAACAGAGAAGGTGTCAATGAAATAAATGTCAAACTTAAAGAGTACAAGTTCCCATGTAGTTTTACATGGAATTATGACCCACATGGTATTCTGAGTACAATGAGGGTAAAATGCAAGTTGCTTGTTTACTTGCATGATCCTAATCCCCATATTGAAAGATATGCTAATAAAATTGAATGGAAGCCAAATACCCTATTTGATGATGATTCACAGGCAGTACAGGTGATACAGGAAGACAGTGGCAAAGGCAAGCAGATTGAAGAGACACAAGTAGCTTCCACAAGCCAAGACACTAATAATGTACATAGAAGAGACAGGGAAGGAGATAGTTTCGTAGCTGACACTATTGAGGACAAAAAATTCAGAATTCCTTATAGTAAGAGAAGCAAGATAACATAAGAAGAAAGGGATAAGGCTATAAATATTGAAAATAATGAAACAAACGATGAAGCTACAAGAATAGTCACTGAAACATTAAAAGAGCTTCAAAATGTAAAGATTGGAACACAACAAAAAGATACATTCATGAAGGAAAACTAGGATACTGTTGATTTGTCTCCTTTTTCTAAGGAAACTGAAAATACAGAGTCAGAGATTCAGATTAGATTCAGATATATTAAAGAGAAGAATGAAGAGATAAAGAACCAAGCATATTCTATATTTCTTAAGGAAAAGCCTGGAAACAAAGACAGGCTTCTTTCAGCATTTGATTATTCATCTAATAAATTTGTAATGTCATTCTTAAAGCCTACATTAGCTGAGCCAAAATCAGTGGCATATTATTCTGAAATATATTTTGAAGTGGATGCTGATGCCATTCATGAATTGGATCAAATTGAATTTCATAGGAGCAATACTGAAATGCTATATTCCAAAATTGTTAGTAAGACTATGAAATCAATTAGGCTTGAGAAAACAGTGCTCAACCTCCAAAATCAAATGAAGTTGGACAAGGCCTCACTATATGCTAATAATTTGAGAATAAAAGAACTAGAAGATATAGTGATTGAAGCAGGGGGTGACCCAACCAACATTGAAGGGGAAAAAATCCTAATTAAACAGAAAAAATGAGGATATAGCTACTCTTATAAAATAGCTAAAGTTGCCTCATAGTGAAAACTCTCAAGCAAAAGGAATTCTACTGCAAAAAGCAGAAAATGATGAATTAAAGCAGCTTGAACATCAAATGACAGGTCAGATAAAAACAATGGAAAGTCAAATAGAAGCTTTAATGAAAGAGAATGAAGAACTAAGAAAATCACAACCGGTGGTCATTCCTACAGTGGTCCCCACTGTAAGCACTGATATACCATCTACTTTGGCAGAACACTTGGCACCAAAAGGAGTATTGGCAACTGCAGTGCTAATTACTTCTCAGGAAATCTCTACCTCTTCTTCTTCATCCTCACAGATGAGCACACCACAAGACCAAGTAGTTGTTATCAAAGCCATGGAGGACATATCTATTAAAGATAAAGAAATTCTTAGTTTGAAAGGCATTGTTAAAAATTTAGAAAGTTCCAAAAATGATGCCTTGATTACTTCTAAAGGGCATGAGCAAAGGGCCGATCGACTACAAGAACAGGTGAAGATTCTGCAAGCACAAGTAAATCTTACAGATCAAGTGGCCTATATAAAAAATCATTTATGGACCAAAATAATTGAAGGCATTCATTCTCAATGGCCTTCAATTCAGATAATTTATGAACAGAGAGAGTTAGTTCAAGTTGCTAGTGCAGAGATTGACAAGACTAAGAGGGAAATTGAGAATAAACCAGCCCAAGCAATCTAACTCATAGCTTTTCTAAACAGTAAAAACAGGGAAGAGTTGGAATAATTGAAAATTATTGATAGGAAAAAAACCACTCTTCAAATCAAAAAGGTGTTGAACAAAAGAAACATAATGAGTAACCTAGAGGACAGGTTACAAAACATTATCAGAAGCAAGTTTTCCTGACATACATGCATTGAATGACAAACTGATGCCTCAAAAATATTATGATCTAAAAATTAGAAATCATGAAAAATAGCAAGCTAAACAGCCTCTACCACAAGGATCACCAACAGGAAAAATACTTCTTCAGTATTTTGAAAATTTGTTCTTTTTAGATAATGAGATCAAGCATATGTTCACTATCAAGCCTAAATTTTCCAAGTATACAGAGGAAGATGAAAGTTATAGAAAATTGAAGACTATGAATATCCCCTCTATAGAAAAGTGGCAAGAATTCACAGATCTGTTGTGAATTTGATGGATAAAAATAGGAAAATCACTTGGAAATTCATATTTTACTGTTACCTCAAAGGTAAAAAACACAGCATTAAAGTGTATCAGTAGGTGAAAGAGTATCAATGAAAATAAAGTTACTATTGGTTACTTTTTAATTACCACAGTAAAACAGCTCAAATCAGATGAATAAAGAGTATCAGCGTTGAAAGTTAAAGGAAGGAATGTTCTTCAACCACTTTCCACAAAAAGATGTACCTAATGCCAGCAGTACTCACAACACATCAACCATCAGTTCAAATTGGAATAATCAGTTCTATTTTTTCTTGTAAAAAGGTAACATCTTGCAAACTGTTTTTCAGTTGTCCCTCTTATTATGCTCTTTTTCCTATTTTTTATTAAAACATTATCTCAATCTCTGAGATATTTTGTAAACAGTTTTTTGTATAAATACTTCACAATTCGAAGTATTCAGTGTGAATAAAAAATTCTCAAGACAAATGTAGTCTTATTTGCTGGTTGTATTTAAGTTGGTGAGTCAATTAGCGAAAGCAGTATACTAGAAAGAGATTAGAGACATCATAGCTAAGGATTCTCGTGGTGACAAGATAAGTCTCATTCTTTCCTTGTTTTCAGTGTATTTCTCTTAAGTTTATATTCATTCATATTATGTGTTTCTAGTCTATAATCATCAATTAAGGAAAAATTAAACAGGATTAGTGATCATAAGCTCCCTATTTCGAAACTTATTGGCATTTTGATGTTTTCTACTTGATAACCAGAACATAGAATTCTTAATTTCTCTAGGTCCCAATTAGATCCCCTTATTCAATATTCTTATCTGTAGCTTAAGGATTCTTCAGTGCCCTTTTGCTCAGATTCCACCCACTCCATCAAATCAAGCCTATACATAGCCTTAGAAGGTCACCTATCTTGCCCTTAGCACATTTGCATCTCTGAGCCTTATTTCTTAGTTCTTCTTGCCTAGAGAGTTGACTCTGTTAGACTCCTATATCAATAGGTGTCATATTTCATGATTGACTTGATGAGCTATGCAATATGTTCATACATTTTTCTTGTTGCAAAGGTTTTCCATATTATCAAAAATCAAAAAATTTAAAAAATGTAAAGAGGGTATACCCTAAAAGAAAAATCAAAGGATGAAAAGAATAAAATGGTCAAAAAAGTGAAAGAAATGAACCCCAAACAAAAATAGACCAGGAAAGTGTGCAAGTCTAAATGCCACTACTATTTCATTTTCTGTAATAAGAAATTGTGTGCAGCTTGTTAAACTTTTGCCACAATTTATGAAGAGTCAAACTGTTTAAACTTGACTCATTCATCTTTCAATTTTCTGTTTTAGAAATAGAGAATAAAATCTGACCAAACTGTTTAATCTTGGCAGATAAGTAGATAGGTAGAGTGAATAAAAGGAGCTCAACAGTTTAATCTGATCCCTTGGATGTAATAAGGTTAGAACTAGATAGATTTCCATATGTAAAAGAAAAAGTGTGATAAGGGTTTGCCAGTCTAAGTGCACCCTAACAAAGAAGAAA
Organism: Pinus albicaulis; assembly: GCA_034641835.2. Lineage (NCBI taxonomy): Eukaryota > Viridiplantae > Streptophyta > Pinopsida > Pinales > Pinaceae > Pinus > Pinus albicaulis. The sequence goes on along the minus strand of CM076574.1, from coordinate 874,895,677 downwards.
AAATGGTAGAGTAAAGTAGGTAGGGTAGGTAGATGTTGTTGTAGAATTACATGTGATGAATGATGGTTCTAAATGTGCTCAATTTTACTTTCATCACAAGTGCAAAGGCAGATACTACATTGGAAAAAGTTCACAGCAGAGAAAAGTCAAGATTATTAACTTCCCCTTAATTTTTCGCTAAAAAATTCACTAATTTCCCTAGGTACTAAGGTATTTGAAGATTAAAGGGGCTCAAGGCATTTCCTTGACTTTTGGAGGGACCAGACCCTCGGCCCAATAATTGAAAAAAAACCTAAGTACTTAAAATCATTCATCATCACACTCATTTACTTCCAAAAATTATTTTCCTAAGTAAAATTCCATTTTACTTAGGAAAATCATGACATATTTCATAAAAAACCCTCAAAATCACATTTTATCCTAAGTCTAAGTGATGAAGTGATTATAATGCAATTTTCTTCTAATCTTCACTTTCTTAGTTATATTAATGTATTTTGAGTTTACATTGTCCCCTGTCATATTAACATTGATGTTATGTATTAACTCCTTATAGAAATGACCTTCTCCTATTATATATAACTCCTTTTTATATAATATCCCAAAAAACCCATGTATTATAGTTTTAACCAAAGTATTTAATCCCCACTTGGTCAAATAAAAAACCCACTTTATACCCCCTTTGGTTAAAATATATCATTATATGTTAATCCTGCCCCCTATGGTAATTGGATTAATCTAATTTAATTATCATATAATAGAAATACATTAAAAATGATTCAAAACATGTTTTATTACGTGTTTAAAAAAAAAAAACCATCCCTTGCGTATTTTTCCTCCCCGACCCTTCATCGTACACAGGAATTAATTAATCCCCATGATTAATTAAGAACCTAACATGCCAATCAAATCGCTCCCGGTGTGATTAATTAATAAACATCACGTCGGGCCCGCCCTATTAACTCCCCGTCAACTTCATGCCCCAGCCACTGTTCAATCAACTGCTATTGATAATTCCATTGGCCATCCTGATCCGAACAATAACGAGCAAAAATCTGGTGGTTTTCAAACAGTACCATGGCCACGCGTCATTCATTCTCTGGAATCGCTGCCCATCCGCTCAATACCGCCCTCCCTCAAAAGCAGTGTGAAAGAAAACACTTATCGCCTGCCCTCTGTGACGAAACCACCGTACCTGCTGACGCCATCATTAAAACCGGCCAACCTTTTGACTTTGTGAATAAAACAAATCTGCCCGCGTCGTTTTCATTATCTCGTACACGAACCAGTCTCCCATGCAAATACTTTCAAAAATCAACTGTTGAAGCCAGCCAACCGTTACTTTGTTGAAGATAATTGCAGTCGAGTATTCCAAGGTTCTTCCGTCATAACCAGTACCTGTTCAACTCACTGTTCATTCAAAGCTTACCCACCAATATCAACCGTTTACCCGTTTAAACACAAACACCCTAGTATTTCTCATTTTCACCTGATTGTGCAGTAAAACCCTTTGTAACCCAGCTGCGCCACCTGAAGCCTCTGTTAACCAATTCGAGCATGGTTTACCTCCCAAAAATAATTCTAGATTCACTCCACAGACCTCTCAAAATCAAATGAAACCTTTTCGACCTCCCCTGCAAACCAATGATTTCTTAACAATTTGTTTTGCTTTACAGGTGATCAGAAGACCACATCCTTGGATAAAAAGTCTTAATACTAGTCATAAGACTTGTTTACTCCAAGAGTGTTATCAAATCTATTTAAACAGAGATGGAAGATAAAACATACAGTTGAAAGACAAGCAAAGGAAACAGGATATTAAATAATTTACTGTTGAAACAGACAGTAAAAACCTAAACTTCACATTGAAGGTAAAAGGACACAATAAAGAACAGTTAAAGAGTATCAGGATTAAAGAGTATCAGATTGAAGACCAAGTCAATTAAATCAGCTAGCATGAAGATAAACAGCAGGGAAGACAGTTACAAAACAGAACATACAAGTTCATGACAAAGTGAAGACAGATAAAAAATAGAGCGGTAGAAAGTAAAAGTAAACAGTAAACAATGAAAATAAACATGAAGATATTAAGGGTTAAAAAGAGATGAAAATACTTTCACCAACATTGAAGTTTATCTAAAGTGAAAGTAAAATAGTTAAAAGAATAAAAAGGTGAAAAGATGAAAAACACAACAAGAAGGAACATTTTTGCAGAAATTTCATGTTTTAGTCATTGTTTTGCAGAAAATATTGTGATCAATCCAAGATGAATTTTGCACAACTGAAGGAGGTATATGTTCTTAAGAGGACCATCTACAAAAACCTCTCTCACTTTTCTAACAGCTATTATGGTTTTGGAAATATTAAACAATGTTGGAAAGAACTTTTTGCAGAAAATTCTAGTTAAGTCATAATTTTGTAGAGAATATTGTGGCCAATCAAAAATACATCATACCAAAATGAAGGACCCTTCTTTTTCCTAAGAGACCCATATACAAAAACCTATCTCACGTTTTGTACATTGATTTCAGAATGAGAGATACATGCACATATTTACAGGTTATTTTTCAGACTCTGTAAAACTTTGTTTTACACATATTTTTACAGAGCCTATTGTGCACAGCTGGAGAGTAATTTTAGGAAACCAAAATATTTTTATCTCACCAACATATTTATCCACAATAACCTCTTTCAATTTTTACATATCTATTATGGATTGAGAAATACAAAGATATCATTGGACCCCAAGTTTGCAGAATTGTTGGAGCAGAATGCACAAAGAAAGGAAGCAGTTAGTGACTTGGATGCCTCATCATCAAATAAGAGTGGGATCAAATTCTAATTATCCTCTTTTTCATCACCTATCTATAATAAATAGTGCCAAATATATGCATTAGTTTGAGTGTCCTTTACTTAAGTTCTGTTTATGTAAAATAGTTGGAGAGATTTGTGAACTAATCTTGATATTTTTTCAAGATATTTTAGTTTAGAAATTGTATAAATACTTCACTCTTAGAAGTATTTTGGGGTGGATTCTTAGAATTTGATGTAACATTGAATATTTTGGAATAAATAGCTTTGTAGAAATTTTTCGTGGCAAAACTGGACAAGGAATTGAGGCAGAAGACTTTTCTCAGGATTCATGTGTCAAATGAAGGATCAATAAGTCATCTCTATCTCATGTTTTGAAGTTTAATATTTGTTTACAATATCATTTGTGTTTCATTATCTTAATATTTAACGAAAAGGATTAAATCAGAAAGTACTTAGGTGTAATCTTATTTCTGTCGTTATTATTCTAAATGTTTTCTTCTAAACTAGTTTAAATAGCGAATTCTTAGTTGCTCCTGTTTGTCTAGTTCATACATTTTTGGTTATTTAGTAAAGAATACTTAACTGATATTTATTGATAATCAATCTATTTCTCTTCTCTTGAATGTGTTGAAATATCCTTCGTTGCCTTTCATCCGTTTGAATTCCATTCCATTCACTTTAGATCTATAATTGTTTCTAGTTTGATTATCTTTCCCTGATAAGCCATCTTTTGTTAAAAAACTTAAGCCAGTGCAGCCAATCTTTTGACTCCATTAGCCTAATGGACTGAAACTACTTGATCTTAATCTCAGCTAAAGAATTCCATCAAACCAAACAAAATCAAAACCCCTAGACTTTATAACTAGCCTAACATCCTTTAAAACAAAGCTAAAATTTATAGAGAGAGCCCTCTCTGGCTACAGATTGGCTAGATTATGTACCTGAAGGTTGGTTTGTGGTTACCTCAAACCCCTTTCCTCTTCCGACAACTTCAAGGAAAATTTGAGTGATAATAGACTCCATTGCCAAACATTCTGGTGGTTCGTTCTAGTTTACCTTGAAATATTTTTTTCCCACCAATATTTTAAAATCAAACCCAACTGCACAATCATAGCTAGCCTAATATATTTTACTAAAACAAAGCTAAATCATATGGAGAGATCCCTCTCTAGAGTTCAAGAAGGCTAGATCTTGAATTTCCCAAAGTTGTTCTTGGTTACCCTTAGTGTTCTTAACTACAAAAATCCTTATCCCACAACCTGATAATTACTAAGGTGAAAACACTTGGCATGATGACAACCCCCCCCCCCCTCGACTTAAATTCTTACCGTTCGCAGCATTAAAATCTTCACATGGGATATTTAATTAAATCAGTAAAAGTCACATGGAGGCCTACCTGACGGCCTACCTGGATGGCGCCAAAATGTTGGTGTTCAGGTATGAACAAGATTCAATCCCTTTTCCACATAAATTATCAACCCGAGGGCGTTAATTATTTCAAAACTAACGACAAAGTATATGCAGATACAAGCACATGGTTTGCTGTAGATCATATGTCTAATCTATAACACAAATACCACTGTAACAAAAATGAAATAAAATGCAAAAATAAGAGGCATCAACAACAATTAATGTGACTATAACAACAATTAAATAATCACACCAACACAACACTGCAAAGAAAATAAAGAAGAACACAACACCTGATCACAAGAGTGGGCCCAACTCTTGGATCAGGGCTATGGAAACTCAAAGATTATAGGAGAAACAACGAGCTACTGTATATTAAATTAATGATGGAAAAGATTAATTACAAATTCTGTGTATCCCCAGAAGGGTCCCCCGATTCACAGCCCGTAGGCCTCTTTATACAATAGTCCTGAAACCCCAAATTTCCCCCAACGACTCCATTGTTACAAAAATACATATCGCTACAACGGCAACCGGATTTCCCATCAATAAACCATAAGAAAGCCAAAGATAGCACTGATACAACCATGGTTGTCACACTATAGCAGCAAATAAGGAGGACACTAGAAATGATGGGTTGTGCCTTGACTTGCGGCAGCAACGCACTTGTTGTAGCCAATTCTAAAGAAATATAGGAGTTAATATGTGAAAAGGTAAAACCTCCATGAAAAATACATCATTAATCAAATATAGCATAAAATATAGGAAGAAGGGTTTTATCTCATGCTTTTAAGTTAAATAATGGCACAAAGAGATAGAAAGATAGGGTAAAAATGAGGGAAGAAAGTATACAAATCCGGTGCCCAAAAAAACATAAAAATTAAAATGAAAATATTGAAAATCATTTTTATATAATAAAACTTACCTGAGCCTGAAAATAAATACAAAACCCAATCTCTTTCATTTGAACATAAATAAAAAAGACATTTATTCAATTATTGTGGTTTTTTATATATGTTAAATATCTCTTCTTTTTCTTCTTCATCTTCACATGTTATTTCTGTTACAACAATATCATGGACCAGTACTTGACTATGATTATTTCCATTTACTTGATTGGAAAACATAGGCTTATAGCTATCATTTTGTTTCCAACTTTCAACATGAATGAAATCACAATAACTGATAATTGGTTGATCTTTGCAACCAATAATATTTGACCTTTTCCTATAACATGACATTGTAGAAGTTCAATTAAATTGTACATAAATGAATTTTTTAACATTAATCAAACATACAATTTCAACGTCTTACCATGTAAGCTACATCCTTGAATTTGATTTTCCATTGAAGCTTGTTAATAACATTGCAAATTGTATGTCTGAATGAAATGTCACAAGTATTCAAAATGGTGATGTCGTGACTTCTAGAAATCCTGCAACCACTTTACCAAAAGCTTGATAAGTATAAGGGTCACTATCATATTCACTGTTTTGGATATTGAAACCATGAGAAATATCTATAATAACTAGGGAACAATCCCTTTTAGGTATGAGTTTTGCAATGTCTTCAAAATCACCTAATATTATTTGATATGGATAGTGTGGAGCCCATTCCAAATGAAATGATTAAGATTGGGATCAATTTCAACATCACTAAGACGTTTTTTTCTCATTCTTTCCATTTTAATTTTTTAAAATAAATCTTCTGAAACTATTTGGTGCTCCATTTGCATTCTTCATCTTTAATGAAATAAACAAATATATGTATAAGTTATAAAATAAAAATAATATACATGTCAATAGAAATTATTGTATAAATCAACATACTTTTTTTAGTTCAAGATAAAAATCTTTTAGCACTGATGTAGAACTTGAATTGGGGTAGTTGTGTACAACATCATCGCAACTATCTTCATTCAAAAAATTAACCATTTGTTCTTGTATTCTCATATAAACCTTGTGAATGAATAAATAAAGTAAAATATGTTAATATAGTGATATGTATAACAAACACTACAAACAACAATATATTATATTTAACATAGAATTATAATCCAGAAACAAGTAAAAATAACAAACTTACTTTATAAATTTCTGACACATTTCATCCAATGATAATTCTCCTGAATTTACACAAGATAATATTGTTTTGACAATTTTTTCATCATTGACTCCTTGCATTTCTCTCCAAGGTGTGATAGCCATATCTTCTAGAAGGAGCTTCATTTTAGGACCTGCTTTACTACTAGTACATATCAATGGTTTAGACATTTTGACCTTCTGGCTTTTTATGCCAACGTTCTCCCACAACTCAAAAATATGATCAATCAATTCCCATATCTCTCCAATTCTAAATGCCAACTGCAAGATGTTATCCATACCTATGAATATTTCAAAATTTACTTTGCCAGCTTTTGAATTGATATTTTCCTTAATTTGATAACCTATTTCCATACAATATTCCTTCCGAAAGGCATGATCAACCTTTGTCTTATCCCCACCACATTTTTCTTCAAATTCACTATGAATAAATATAACTCTTTTGATGAAAGTCATAGAAATCCTATACTCATTACCTGTATTATGATCCCATTCCAATAACTTTGATGATGTATTTGTTAAACCAGCACAAATTATACATTTCATTGTTTCAAAATGTGAGTTACTAGGATATTCCTCCATAAATTTTCTTTGAGCTTCTATAGGATGCTTTCCCCTAAGTACATAATATTTGTACTCAAAACATTTTGACTTGTCAAATTCGTCTTTGTTAGGAACCTGAATTGGTTCAACAAGAAGAACAAAATCAACCACATGTGCAAAATGGTTTTTGTCTTCGTCAAATGATGTTGAATGACATTTTTCTTGTTTTAATAACACCATCTTCTAATTCAGCTCTTGGTGTAACGATTTCCCTACTTCCTTTTGAGTTTTCACTAGGACCTTCACTATTGTCCATGATTTTTTCAGAATGAGAAACTTTTACTTTATTCCTCCTATAGGTTGCCATATTTTCTTCAATGTAAGTAATCTCATCATCATCAACGAAATACATTCTTATGCATTTTTTTTCTTACTCTTTTATGGCTCTTATCCTTTCTAACATCAGTTCTAATCTGACCGTCAGTAATGGAAACATATTCTTCATCTTCAACTTTAACATCAACTTCCTCCTCTTCAAAAGTAACATGTCTACCTTTACAAGATTGATCCCTTTGATATAGTCTTGTAGCATCATGAAGTACCTTTTTTTTGCTTCTTTCCCATGTCTTCTTCTTGATGTTCATGGAAAATGCTGAAAACATTCATAATATCTCTCTTTATAAAATAGAACCCCCCCAACATAATTGAAAGACCCTCAGAAAAAAAATTTCAAATAGAATATAGAATTCCAATAATAACTAAGTTATTAGAAATATAATTATACAGTTAGAATAACGCAAAAAACATATAAATATAAATACTTAAAATTTTCTCTGCAATATCATTTACGATTTTTTTTCATATCCTTGAAGAATCTTCCCCCATGTTATACATCACCAATATAAAATTATATCTAAGCATATCATGTGACTTGGACGGTTTTGAAAGTATATAAAAATTTTCAGTATTCGGCCTAATATATGGCTCTAGTACTTTTCCCACCATCTCATAAATTTTGATAGGAAGGAAGACTCTAGGCTCGGCCAGTAGCTTTCCTGTAGCACAACGACAAAGTTTGTTGTGTTGTGGGTAGGCACCCACTGGAGCCCAACATTAGTGTTGGGCTTAGGCAAGCGATCGCCCATGGGCACTCCCACTCGAGCCTGGAGGTGGCCCCCTTGCCTAGAAATGGGTCAATTCTGAGAGTCAGAATGGTAGGATTAGCCCCCAACTAGCCAGGGGGGCTGACACATGGGCACGTCCGCCTAACCAAGCTGCCATGACCATGATGTGGGAAGGCTCCTGCTCGCACCACAACAGCCATGAGCGATCACCCGTTAGTGGCTTACCCGTTGTGGCCTATTTTGGTGTGCCCACCATCCCTCGTTGTTGTTGACGACGCTAGTGGTCATGTCCATCGGGGCCACAGTGGCCAGGGGCTGACCCCAGGTGGGCCTGTCCCCCATGTCCATGTGAATTTTTTAAATTTTTATATAATAAAATTATTTCAATTGGTTTTTTGTGGTATTATGGATTAACGTACCAACGAAGTCTAAAGGTAAATTCTAGTAAACTTATAGGGGTTTAAAATATGTACTCAGTGGGATTTGACCTTGAGTCTACTTTATTTTAACAATTTCCTAATTTTAGAAATAATAAAATAAGATGATACTAAAGATTTTTTTTTTTGTTAAATTGATTTGTTGGCATCTAATAAATTATTTTTGTCAATTTTCTCATTCAAAGGTCAAATTAGAAGGGGAACTAACCTTTCAGATGTGATAATCTCCCATTGACAATGTTGTTACTCTAGAAAATCATTCTAATCTTTTAAAGAAAACCTCGAGAAATCTTAATGTAATGTGAGGAATAGTGACAATGAAATTTCTTATATAGCAGAAGTTACAGAATCAATTTACCCCGAGGGAAATGTGGGATAAAAACTATAATAAACATTTAAAAAAAAAAATCTATAATGAAGTAAATGTTATATAATTTAAGTAAGATTTATTTTAATTTGGAAAAGAAATATTAAAATTAAAATTGTGTAGGAAATATGAATCGAAATTAGGGTTAATATTCAACAAAATATTTTAGTGAATTTTTTTTAAATAAATCGTAGAAGTAAAATTTTGAGGGACATACTTCAAGCGAAAACTTTGGAGGGTTTTTCAGCAAAAAAGTTTAGAGGGAAATTTCAATTGTTTCAGCTATATATTGTCATTGGGAGAGAGATCATTTTCATCATTCAACATATTTTTTTTGAATTTTATGGATTCTTCTGATACTGAAGTTTCTTTTTACGAAGAATCAACATCTTCATTGCGTAACAATTGTATTCATATTGATGAATATAACGAAAATTTATTCACTATGAATATCGTGTCAAATTTGCCACTTTGTCCTAATCCTAAGGACTATGAGAGCAGTATGACGAAGGGCAGGATGAAGAATTTAAAATAAATAGGGAGTCATATTTTCCACTTAGTCCTAATCCTATGGACTATGATAGCAACAGTGATGAAGGCCAGGATGAATAATCTCCAAAAAATAGAGTCACAACTTCCACTTAGTCCTAATCCTAAGGACTTTGAGAGAAATGGTGATATGGAAGGATGAAGAAATTTCAATGAATATAAAGTCACATTTTCCACTTAGTCCTAATCCTAAGGGCTATGAGAGTAATAGTGCTGAACGGTAGAATGAAGAATTTTTAGTGAACAGAGAGACACAATTTCCACTTAGTCTTAATCTGGAGGAATATGAGAGAAATAGTGATGAATCACAAGATGTAGAATTTTTAGTGGATAGAGAGTCACATTTTTCACTCAGTCCTAATTCTAAGGACCATGAGAGAAATAGTGATGAATGGAAGGATGAAATTTTTTTAGGAAATAAAGAGTCACATTTTCCATTATTCCTAACGCTGTAGACTATGAGAGCAGTAGTGACGAAGGCCATGATGAATAAATTGTGAGTCACAATTTCAGCTTAGTCCTAATCCTATGGACTATGAGAGTAGTAGTGACAAAGGCCGAGATGAAGAATTTCCAATAAACCAAGAGTCACAATTTCCACTTAGTCCTAATCCTATGGACTATGAGAGAAATAGTGATGAAGGGAAAGATCAATATGGTGAATAATATCCTCCAAGTCATTATTTCAAAACCACAAATGATGGTATTGAAAATTTTCTTGTCGCCAAAGATGGTAATGAATTTTTTCAAACAATAATGGTGGTGAATTTCATAACTATATTCAAAATGATCATAGTAACAATAGTATTCCTCCTAATGATGATGGAAATGATCGTTCAGAGAATGATGAAATGATGGAGATGTTTCCAAAAAATATTGTATACAGGATTAGGAGTAGAACCTTTTGTACTAATCCAAGATGTTCTAGTTATACAAGTGATAGAGCAGAATATCTCGCGAGAAGAATTTCTATCAGTGATCTCAATTCAAGTGACTGTTGTAAAAAGGATTTCTTGAAACATATGGATTTCAACTTTTCTTTGGAGAAAGGAAGAGCTAATTATTCAATGGATAAAAGCATGAAAAAATCATATTTAGCGGGGTGCATGCAATATCCACTAAGAGCTTATGATTATCACATTGGGTCTTTATTTCTCTGTAGAAAGGTGCTCGAAATTTTTCATTCAATTGGTAATTTTTGTCTATTAAGAATCCAATATAATTTGGAAAAATATCATACATATTATTCACAAGTTCATCATAAATGAGATTTTCGGACATTAGAAAACACTGCAATGTCATGAATGCAAGACTTGTTTTCAAAACATGGAGAGTTTATTCCAAATAGTGGTATAATACATATCCAGATAATTTCTCAAGAGGAGAAATGTACAACTTATACAAGGAATATGCCGAAGGTGTTGAAGGAAATGGTTGTCTTATTACATATAAATATTTAGTGCAGATATGGAGGAGAGAATTCAACAATGTTCGTATTCCTAAGAAGACAAGGATGGAGGTTTGCAGTACATCTGCTACGCTAAAATAAAAAAAGTTATAAATGTGAAGGAGTAGAAAGAGGTAAGAATTCAAAACATTATTGTTTTAAATTATATAGTGATACACTATGAAAATGTATTTATTAATAGGTTTAGTTTATGTTATGTGTAGATTCCATTGTCAAAGCACTTCAAGAGCATTGCGAAAAACAAAAAAGTGAAAGTAAAAAGTTGTAAAAGCATCGAAATAAGTGTTATGATAAACAAAATAAACATTTGTGTTTGATAATTGATGGTATGGACTAGAAGAAAACACTTCTACCACATTTTGTTCGCACACTCAAAATTTTTCATGCGGAAATTTTTATCAAGTTTCACTTTGTCAGATGTAAGGTCTTCAATGGGAACATGTTGCCAAGGGTTTAGTTCAAAAATTCAAATATTCATAATGATGGAAATCTGAAATAATCATAATTCATGATGTGATTTATAGTTGATGTGGTAATCTTCTTGAAATTTTGTATCTACAATTGGACAACACTTGTCATGAAAACAAAAATCAGATTATTTTTGGATATCTAAGTAGGCTTGTTGAATTGAGAATTTTGCATAAGGTAAAGGTTGGTTTCATTCTTGTTGGGCACACTCACGACCATATTGATCAGATGTTCAGTCATTTTTCAGTAACATCGAGGAGGAAGGATGTTGGGAGCTTTCCATCATTAATTGAATGTATTAAGAAATAATATATGACATAGCCTATTTTTCACGTGTTAGAAGAAACTATTGACATGCGAAGTTTTATTCTAGGATCACATGGTGAGGAGAAATTCATTGAACAACTTAATGACATTTACTTCTAACGTCAATTTCGTATAAAAAAAATTGATGGGAAAACACTTATATGGGGCAAGAAGTATTCAACTACTGCATAATGGGCATCGTCTCGGGTTTGGCATTTTTGAAGTTCATTCCAGATCATCCAATATTTGCATCAAATATATTGTTGTTACAATCAGTTGCTAAATTTCATAATGCATGAAGGTAGAAGAGAGATAAATATTATTTTGAATGCCTGGAAGAAATAAAAAAATGAATTATATATACATATGAGTACTTTGATGTTGTTGATTCAGTTTGGTGGGAGTCATTTTTCAATGATCATAGTGATATCCTTTCAATATCAGCAAAATAAGATATTCTTTTGAAGACTCCATTTATTTGGCCACAAAATATGTCAAATGAACAGGAGGAAAAAAACTTGTTGAAAAACAACAATATCAAGGTATTATTAATTATACGCGAGAAGGGGAAAGAGAAATGTATATTGGTTGCAGAAGATATCATGGAGAGTGTGAAGCCATGGAATACTTTTACAAGGGTTCAATACAGGGTATTAAGGAGGGTTGCATGATCACGTTGTTAGCATATGAAGATCCAAATGGCTATGCATTATGAGTTTCCAAGGATATAAAGGTCATTATATAAAATAAAGATGTTAAAGGTGTGAAGTACATTAGTATGCCATAGTCACACGCCAATTCAATGAAATATAAATCGTCACCACATAGACCTCTTAAAATTTGAGGAAGTTGACGTGCTTTTTTATGACTTCAATTTAAAAAAGAGAGGAATTCTTCGCTCCAGCATGATAGATATTTTGAAGAAATTGCTACCAAAAGAAATAGTGTTGAGATGGCAGTCTGCTGAACCTAGTGGTAGATATAGAAGAATTTTGAAACCTCAAATGGTGGGCATGCATGTTGACTCAGATGGGGCACTAGTTGATGACAGAGAAGAACATGGAACATCTTCATCTACATCTAGTCACTCATCCGGAGATGTGAATTCCGATGGTGTGCAAGAAAATATGAGTGATTTTGAATAATTGTGTAAGACAATTTATATATATGATGTTTGCATTATCAATGAAAATGATATTTTAACTTCCATATGATCTTACATGAAGTTATGAGTCATTTTTATGTATGTTGGACTATATGTTTTAATTATGATGAATTCATTTATTTAAAATATTCACAACGCAACAATAACTTGGAGAAATAATTTATGTTTCATTGTGTTATTTTATTCATATAATTTGTTCATAATATCATGGTTGAAATATGTTGAAAATTTATTGTTTTCTAATTGTATGGGTGAACAATTGTGAAATATATTTTATCTTGAACATTATGGTTAAAATTTTTTAGAATTTTAGGGATTTTTAGTGTGATGATATTATATGATAAACGACATGGATAAAAATTGTTGGAATTTTAATCTATTTAAAATCCAATTATTTTATATTTACTGTTGTTACTAAAAAAATGTTGAAATTGAAACTGGAAAATAAAAACGATATTCTAGCAACAACATTAGTGTGTTTTTTCCATTTATTTGGCACTAGAAAATTGGTTTTACTGCCATTTTTAAAAAATGTTACAAATTAACACTGAAAAAAATAAAACCTTGCTCTAGAATACACATTTTTCATTTTTGTGTTGTTTTTCATGTTTTTTGGGGGGTTTTTTGGCTAGATTTCTCCTTTCCAATTTATCGTTCTCGTTTCAAATTTTACATTGTTTCTGTTGTACAAATCAGCCCCTCCATTCAAATTTTGGCCAGTGTCTCCTCTTTCCCTTTTATCGTTGCCCTTTCCCGAGCCGGAAATAAATTGAAAAAGGCTAAAATCCACTCTTTAAAGTCATATAAGGCCTAGCTCCTTTCTCCCCTAGCTCCGCGCCTCCTTTCATCCATATAGCCAAGCGCTGTCCCTTAGAGCGTTTATCGCAAATCGCATGATCGCGCCATCGCACTTTCTCCTCATCGCATATTTCGCCAGCTCGCTTTCTGCCTTTGCGATTTGCGCACCCATCGCAGATCTGCCCCATCGCAAAAGCGCAATTTTCCGTTCATGCCATTCTGCGCCATCGCACTTTTCGTTTTTGCGATCTGTGCTCGACCGGTTACGCCCATCGCATAGCGCAGACTCTTGTTATTCCATCGTTCCCTCCATCGCATTTTCTCCACTTGCGAATTTGTGATGTGCGCTTCGGGTCCCACTTCCAAAGCTCTCACTCCATTGTTTTGTCATGTTTTCCTTTGTAATATCTCCAAAAGTTAACCTTTGGGTCTTTAAATTGTTAGCGTTTTTCCGCCACTCTTCGTCGTCTGCCCACGTGTTATCTGCTTCTCCCTCCACCATCCACATATTCCGCTTAGGTGTCACATTTCAGTGTGTTTGTTTTATATTTGCGCCTTCGTCTACTCATCCATGCCTTCATCTTCACCATTTCCATTGGCTCCACCATGTTCGCCGTCTCTGTGCTGGGTTTTATTTAACAGGTTTCGGTTTTTGCAGGTTTATTACGGCAAATAATTACCATGACTCATCATTTCCATTACAAAGGCCGAGTATGCATTGCAGGACTATGTTCCGGGAGGAAAATTGGTGAGGAAAGATCCGGAAGTAGCTATGATATGACCACCATTAAAGAAGGCGAGGATTTGAATCTGTAGAACCCTCCAGAGAAAATCAAAAGGAAAATTTGGGTGGATGAAAACATTAATGCATCAACAGATTATTAATGAAGAGGCTATGAATTCATTGTCCGGTAGGAAAGGTTTCAAATTTGAAATTCAAAATTAGAAGGCCGAAAGTACTATGTAAAGAAACAAGCGCCTCAAGGTTTAATTGCCGCAGATCTCCCTCCTCCAGCAAAGGGCAGAACATTTGTATATTTTATTATTTATGTCTTGTTTATGAGGAGATTTTCATTTTCAGCATTCATTTCCGAGAGTAAATTGTAAAGTACAGTCATTTATGTTTAGTCATGCATAGTATGGGTGTGAATTTTTTCCGCCATTTTATTCAAATCAGATCAATAAATGTAGGATACCTACCCCACACTCTGGAGCTTTCCATCTTCTCTATAAAAGGTAGAAAGAAAGACATTGTAAAGGTTCCAGATTTCTATCAGCAAACTGTGCAGTGAAAAGGTTTTTGTATACATTTTGTAATACTTCTGTATGAAGGTTCAGAGCCCGTAGGGTCTCAATGAGGTGGAGTTACAACTGTAATGAGGATTTTGGTCTTTGGTATCTCACAGTATGTAATTTTCTCTCATGTGTTAATACAATATCTCCTTTCATGATATTTATCTTCTTGTATCATGTTCTAGAATGCGAGTGGCTCACTAGTTTGCAGTAAGGATTCATCCTTGTTGATGCCCAATCTGGAGTTAGTCAAGCGCTTTAAATAGGCCTGGTCATGATATATTGTTCCATGTTCATCTCTTCCATATTTTCTGTTATATTAGTTACTTGAGGAGGGTTCTTTTAAAACGCCATTTTCATATAAGGATTCATAAATTAATATGTCCTTATGTGGTTCTGTTGTGTATCTGGGTATCAGTCTCATGTTAACTAATATCTTCTCTATGTTTCCTCACTGCACTCACTTCCTGATATTTGATTTCTGTGATATATTATTTTAACTGACCCTCTTTACAGTAAGTTGTCTCTTAACTGTCTGATGCCTTTGTATTGGAGTTTTACATGATGTCCCTACACTATTCTTATCTTTGTGTCAGCTTCTGAGAGAGTTTGGTCCCATTCAAAACTTATTTCCTTGTTCAAACAAGAGATAGTAAGTGAGCTCTTGGACTGAAAATCCAAACTATATGAAGGACTCCTTGCTATATTAAGATGTCCTAGGCACTGGTCTATGGCAACTCTAGACTGTCTCTAGGGGGTGACAAAATTTTCCACAACATCTTTATGGCGCCGTTGCCAGGGATCGAATTCAAGAATATCAGTTTCCCTGGGTCTCGAAAAATTGTTTTCACTCTCTAATCAGGTGAGCACAGAGAGTTGAAGAGTTGCATATCTCTCACCTTGGCGACTCCACTGTTCTTTATCTGATAAATTTTATTGGTAGTCCTGGCTTCTCGAAAGCCACATTTGAGGTCAGATACATCTCAGTCGAAAACACCTTACGTGTCTGACCCAGAGAATATCATTTATAAAAGATTTTGGAAGGAGAGGAAGTCAGTTCGTGCTGAAAACCCTGAATATTCCATTGAAGATTATCCGCCCTCTTCTTCTCAAGAGATCAGAACAGAAATTCCCAAGTTTTACTCAGAAACTCCACATATAGGAAGTGTCTGGATTGAAGAAGACTCTCATCCTACTCCCAAGGCTGAGGAAATTAAAGAGGTCACAGAAGTAGCCACTGTTAGTCATGAATTATTCCCAGCTACGCCTCAGTCCTCCAGATCATATTTTCCCATTGTTATTCATACTCTGCTTCCTCCTACTCCTCTCCCTTCATTTGTATCTCAGACTGTTGTACAACCCCCACCTCCCCCAATGGCTAATGTTCCTGCCTTTCTATTGAACAAATACGCGCCACTGGCCTTGCCCCAAGTGCTAAATGATATGCCACAGGATTATCTAAAGATTCTGCCAAGATTTAATGGTGAAAATGAAGTTTATGCTCAGAAACATCTTGAGACCTTCTGCTCTTTTACAGAGAACTTAAATGTTGAACATTTGAATGTGGTCTTGAGATTGTTTGTACAGTCTTTGGAAGGTGAAGCCAGAAAATGGTTCAAGACATTGGGAAATCGTTCTGTGACCACCTTGGACCAGATGGAAAATATTTTTCTCAGGAAATGGGGGGAAAAGAAAGATCATGGTCAATGTCTTACTGATTTTAATACTATGAATAAGAAACAGAATGAAGGGGTATCATAGTTTCTCAAAATATTCAACAAGTTATATCTGAGCCTGCCTCCTGAAATGAAACCCCATGAAGCTGCTGCCAAGATAATTTTTATAGCAGCCTTTGATTTTGACTTTGGATTCTCGTTGAGAGAAAGAAAACCTGCCACTTTAGATGATGCACAGTCAGACGCTCTGGAATTGGAAGCAAACTTTGCCTCCACTGGGAAGCTGAAGGGAAAAATTGAACAGGATACTAGGAGGAGAGGCAAAGAAGAGGTTTCCACCTCTAATCAGGAAAAAGATTCAGATAAAATGGATGAAATAAGAAAAATGATAAAGAAGATGGTCAAGCTTGAACTGGAAGCTAAAAATGCAGCTCCCGAGAACTATTACAATGCTCCAAACAGAGGATACAATCCTCAGTACAGAAGACCACCATTGCAGATATTGCCGAGAGAAGCAAAGGAACAACAGGACCAGGTACCTCATCCCTTGTACCTGGAAGGACCAGCAGATGACTCCACTGGAGATGCAGCTTATGGATTAGAAGATTCAAATCTAGCTTTTTCAAATAATGATGATATGGATTGCCCATTGCAAGACGAAGACGAAGAAGCAGAGATTGATCATTATTGTAAGCAATTTGTTGATTTCATGCAAGCACAATTCAATGTCAAATATGATCTTAGATCTTCAAGGAAGAGGACCAGGACTCAAGATCAAGAAGAGGAGCCACCTCAGAAAGAAGCATCTGCTCAGAAGGAATCAGCAACAAAGAGAAACATAGAAAAAGGTAAGAATCTTCTAAATACTCCCTTGCAGCCTAATGATCAGATTCCTTCTTCAAAAATAGTCAGTCCTCCTAATGTTGAGCCAGTGTAAAAAGAAGTTGAATCTTCAGTTGAAAATAAGGAGTCAAAAGAAGTAGTGATAGAAAAACCCCCATCTGCTTTCAATTTGCGAAAAGAGCTTGAGAAGATTAAGATTCCTGTCCCCCTGACTGAACTACTAAAACAGCCTATATACCAGTCTCAAGTCACCTCCTTTATGCTTCCTCCTGAAATACCAATCGCGCCTGATAGTCTAAACCTTCAAGAAGAAATACCCATGGTAGTATTTGGCCTACATGTCGAGGAGATAGACCCTTCTACTCCTCCTTTTTACGTGTCTCTAGTTATACATGACCTGCTGTTGCATAATTGTATGTTAGATTTTGGGGCTTCCCATAATCTTATGCCTCTGTGTATCATGGAAAAACTAGGACTGCAAATTACAAGACCATACAAAGACTTATATTCATTTGATTCTAAAAGAGTTAAATGCTTGGGAATGATTAAAGATTTAGTGGTCAATTTGGCCCAAATTCCAACAAAGAGTGTGGTCATGGACATTATGGTTGCCGATATCCTAGCCCGCTTTGCCATGCTGCTGTCAAGGTCCTGGGGTACAAATATTGGGGGATCAATTAAATTGTATTTAACATATGCTACTATCCCAATCTTTGGAGGTCAGGAAAGGAGGTTGTACCGGGAGACTAGATTTGTTAAAATGGTAACTAAGGCTGACTGCTCAGAGAATTCTCCAGTTTATAACAAAGAGGGAGACTTCTCATGTTTGATGTTAGAAGAAAATCAAAATTATGTTCATGAGCCTCTCTTTGGTCATTTTCAAGCTGAGCAGCCTAAAGGAGATCAGGAATAAGAAATTTGGACTTTGCATTTTGACGGAGCAAATTCAAGAGAAGGTAATGGAGCTGGGGTGTTACTAATTTCTCCTACAGGAAAATGGATGCCACTGTCCTTTAAATTAGAGTATGAGGCTACAAACAATGTAGTTGAATACGAAGCACTAGTATTGGGATTACAGACAGCTAGAAACATGGGCATCCAAGGTTTAAAAGTCTTGGGAGACTCTGAGATGGTGGTAAGGCAGATCAAAAATGAATGTCAAACTAAGCACCCTCGGCTCAGAGCATATAGAAACGAAGTATGGGACATGATAGAAAATTTCTTCTCAGCATTTAACATACAGTTCATGCCCAGGGAGCAAAATAGAATAGCAGATTCTCTTGCTGTAGCTGCCAGTACATTCCGTCCTCCTCAGAACAAGCTTTTAAGATATGAAGTGGAGGTACATTACAGACCATCCATTCCAGATAATATTAAGCATTGGCAGGTATTTGAAGATGATGAACAGATGAAGAGATTCATGGAGGCAGTGGGAGAATTCTCCAACATGGATATTGATGATAATGAGGAGGAAGAAGTTGGAAATATTGTAGAAAACAAATGGGAAGAAAGAATAGCAGGTAACAGAGTGCTGCAGCTGAAAGGAAATGTTATACCTAGAGGTTTGGTGCCTCCAGAAAGGTTATTTAACAAAGATGATATTCCGTTGCAGCCAAACAAATTGACAGAAGAAGATCAAGTGGGAGATCTGAATCTGGGTACTTGTGCTGATCCCAAAATTGTCAAATTATCTAAAAGAGTCCCAGACAAATATAAAGAAAAATATTTGAAGTTGTTTCAATCCTACAAATATGTATTTGCTTGGTCCTATCAGGACCTAAAAACTTTTGATGTTAGTATAATGCAACATAAGATTCCATTGAGGGAAGATGCAAAGCCATATAAGCAGAAACTCAGACAAATAAATCCTCTACTACTTCCCTCTATTGAAAAAGAAATTAAGAAGCTACTGAAGGCCAAGATAATTGTGCCATTGAGGTACTCAGAATGGGTAGCAAACCTTGTTCCTGTTCGAAAGAAAAACAGAGAAATAAGGCTCTGTGTGGATTTCAGGAATTTAAATATAGCATCATTGAAAGATAATTATCCACTGCCTAAGATGGACCACATCCTACAGAAAGTGGTGGGAGCATCCAAAATGTCAATGATGGATGGATTTTCTGGTTATAATCAGGTAGCTGTATTTCCAGAAGACCAAAAGAAAACTGCATTTACTACACCATGGGGAACTTTTATGTATGCTAGGATGCCATTTGGATTAATTAATGCAGGAGCTACTTTTCAGAGGGCAATGGACATAGCCTTTGTTGGAGAACAGGACACGTTTTTGGTGGTATATCTTGATGATATCACAGTGTTTTCAAAGAATGATGATGATCATATTGAACATTTAAGAAGAACTTTTGAAAAATGTAGAAGGTATGGCCTTTCTCTCAATCCTCAAAAATCCTTGTTTGCATTAGATGAGAGAAAACTCTTAGGGCACATTGTAACTAAAGATGGTGTGAGAATAGACCCTAAGAGAGTTGAAGTAATAAACAGTATTCCTCTACTGAGGAATAAGAAGGAAGTACAAGTTTTTTTAGGCTGAATCAATTTTTTGAGAAGGTTTATTCCTAACTATGCTGAGATAGTTAGGCATATAACTGATATGTTGAAAAAGGAGAATGAAGTAAAATGGTCCCAAGAGTCTAGAGATGCATTCACAAGGATAAAACAAGCATTTTTCTGAAGCTCTTGTGCTAGCTGGACCAGATTACAACAAGCCATTTATGATCTTTTCATTTGCTTCACCTCATACGATTGCTGGAGTATTATTACAGAAAAATGAAGAGGGATATGAACAACCTATAGCTTTCTTCAGTCAAGTGCTTTATGATGCTGAATTGAAATATAATATATTGGAGAAGCAGGCATATGCCCTGGTAAAGTCCCTTAAAGCTTTTAGAGTATATGTTTTTCAATCTCACATTACTGCATATGTTCCCACAGCAGCTGTCAAAGACATTCTTGTTCATGGGGACAGCGAAGGTAGAAGAGGAAGATGGATTGCAAAAATACAGGAGTATGATTTGGACATAAGGCCTACTAAGTTGATTAAAGGACAAGGACTTGCTAAGATGTTATCTGAATCAAATCATCAAGCCTTGGGCATTAATTTATCCATCACAGCAAATGAAGAATCTGAGAAAGGAGAAGAGCAGCAAGGACTAGAGATGGCCACTCAAAAGATACATATGAAATATCTAAGTAGTCCTTGGTACAAAGAAACAGTTGAATATCTTTTAACACTTAGCTGTCCTCCGAGTTGTGATAAGATAAAATACAGAGTTGTAAGAATGAAATCACAGAAATATATAGTTGCAAATGGTCAATTATATTGGAAAGATCCTTCAGGCATACTATTACTGTGCCTTACAGAAAATGAAGTGGAGAATATAATGACAGAATTTCATGAAAGAATTTGTGGAGTACATTACAGCTGGAGGGCTACAGCTCATAAAATTCTCAAGGCTAGTTTCTACTGGCCAAAATTATTATCAGATGTTTTTGCCTGGGTCAGAGCATGCGATAAGTGTCAAAGATTTGCAGAAAGACAGAAATTAGCTGCTCTGCCCCTAATTCCGGTACATGTAAATGCACCATTTCAGAAATGGGGATTAGATTTCATAGGAGAAATACATCCCCCATTAAGTGGCCAACACAAATGGATACTAACAGCCACAGATTATTTTAAAAAATGGGTGGAAGCCATACCTACAAGGAATGCTACAGATGATGTGATAATCAAGTTTATGGAGGAAAATATCATATCCAGGTTTGGCTGTCCTGCTAGAATTGTAACTGATAATGCACAAGCATTCAAGTCTACCAGATTTGTAAATTTCTGCCAGTAGTATAACATTGTATTAAATCATTCAACAACCTACTATCCACAAGGGAATGGCCTGGCAGAATCTTCTAATAAAACATTGGCGAGGGCCTTGAAGAAAACAATCAGTGAGAATCAAAAAAATTGGGACTCCCAATTAAAGTTTGCTCTATGGGCGAATAGAATAACCAGCAAGAGAGCTACAGGGAAGTCCCCTTACGAATTAGTATACGAGTGAGCAGCTGTGTTTCCTGTGCAATTGGCATTGCCAGTGGCACGTTTCATGCAAGAAAACCAAGAAGAATCAGATGATATGGTCAGAAGGATAAATCAATTGGTAGAATTGGAGGAGACGCGGAACCAGGTGAATCAGAGATTGATAGAGTATCAGAAAAAAATGAAAGATATCTTTGATCAACACACTAAGGATAGAAAGTTTCAGATTGTGGACCTAGTGCTCAGATGGGATGTCAGAAAAGCTGAGAAAGGAAAACACGGGAAATTTGACCCCCTTTGGTTTGGCCCATTCAAAATTGTGCAACAGGGAGGAAACAACACATTTATATTGGAAAATTTACAAGGTGATTGGTTAGATGCCCCCGTGAATGGACGATTCCTTAAATCCTACTTCCAGTACTGATTCAAGCATACCAGGCTTGATGTATTATAATGTATATGATTTATATAAGTGTGATTTCAATTTTAAATGTAAATAGTATGGATAAGCTGATAAGTTTTGAAGAAAAAGCAAAGGGATCGTAGAATAAAATTCACACACAAGAGGGTCTGAGGTCTGCGCATTCTCGACATGTCCGAAGACAGACATGCCGTCCCCAGGTGGAGGCAATTTTGTACAAATCAGCCCCTCCATTCAAATTTTGGCCAGCGTCTCCTCTTTCCCTTTTATCGTTTCCCTTTCCCGAGCCGGAAATACATTGAAAAAGGCTAAAAATCCGCTCTTTAAAGTCATATAAGGCCTAGCTCCTTTCTCCCCTAGCTCCGTGCCTCCTTTCATCCATGTAGCCAAGCGCTGTCCCTTAGAGCATTTATCACAAATCGCATGATCGCGCCATCGCACTTTCTCCTCATCGCATATTCCGCTAGCGCGCTTTCTTCCTTTGCGATTTGCGCACCCATCACAGATCCGCCCCATAGAAAAAGTGCAGTTTTCCGTTCATGCCATTCTGTGCCATCACACTTTTCATTTTTGCGATCTGCGCTCGACTGGTTACGCCCATCGCATAGCGCATAGCGCAGATTCTTGTTATTCCATCGTTCCCTCCATCGCATTTTCTCCACTTGCGAATTTGCGATGTGCACTCCAGGTCCCACTTCCAAAGCTCTCGCTCCATTGTTTTGTCATGTTTTCCTTTGTAATATCTCCAAAAGTTAACCTTTGGGTCTTTAAATTGTTAGCGTTTTTCCGCCACTCTTCGTCGTCTGCCCACGTGTTATCCGCTTCTCCCTCCACCATCCACATATTCCGCTTAGGTGTCACATTTCAGTGTGTTTGTTTTATATCTGCGCCTTTGTCTACTCATCCATGCCTTCATCTTCACCATTTCCATCGGCTTCACCATGTTCGCCGTCTCTATGCTGGGTTTTATTTAACAGGTTTCGGTTTTTGCAGGTTTATTACGGCCAATAATTACGGTCATGATTCATCATTTCCATTACAAAGGCCGAGGATGCATTACAGGACTATGTTCCAGGAGGAAAATTGGTGAGGAAAGATATGGAAGCAGCTATGATATGACCACCATTAAAGAAGGCGAGGATTTGAATCTGTAGAACCCTCCAGAGAAAATCAAAAGGCAAATTTGGGTGGATGAAAACATTAATGCAGCAACAGATTATTAATGAAGAGGCTATGAATTCATTGTCTAGCAAGAAAGGTTTCAAATTTGAAATTCAAAATTAGAAGGCCGAAAGTACTATGTACAGAAACAGACGCCTCAAGGTTTAATTGCCGCAGATATCCCTCCTCCAGCAAAGGGTGGAACATTTGTATATTTTATTATTTATGTCTTGTTTATGAGGAGATTTTCATTTTCAGCATTCATTTCTGAGAGTAAATTGTAAAGTACAGTCATTTATGTTTAGTCATTCATAGTATGGGCGCGAATGTTTTCCGCCATTTTATTCAAATCAGATCAATAAATGTAGGATACCTACCCCACGCTCTGGAGCTTTCCATCTTCTCTATAAAAGGTAGAAAGAAAGACATTGTAAAGGTTCCAGATTTCTATCAGCAAACTGTGCAGTGAAAAGGTTTTTGTATACATTTTGTAATACTTCTGTATGAAGGTTCAGAGCCCGTAGGGTCTCAGTGAGGAGGAGTTACAACTGTAATGAGCATTTTGGTCTTTGGTATCTCACAGTATGTAATTTTCTATTATGTGTTAATACAATATCTCCTTTCATGCTATTTATCTTCTTGTATCATGTTCTAGAATGCGAGTGGCTCACTAGTTTGTAGTAAGGATTCATCCTTGTTGATGCCCTTTCTAGAATTAGTCAAGTGCTTTAAATAGGCCTAGTCATGATATACTGTTCCATGTTCATCTCTTCCATATTTTCTGCTATATTAGTTACTTGATGAGGGTGCTTTTAAAACGCCATTGTCATATAAGGATTCATAAATTAATATGCCCTTATGTGGTTCTGTTGTGTATCTGGGTATCAGTCTCATGTTAACTAATATCTTCTCTATGTTTCCTCACACTCCTTTCTGATATTTCAGTTTGTGATATATTGTTCCAATTTGGCCCTCCTTCTGATGATTTTGTCTCTTAGCTATACGTGCTTTATATTGGGTTTTGCAGTGTCCCTACACTATTTGCTATCTTTTGTATGAAACAGAAGAGTTTGGTTCCATTAAACTTATTTCCTTGTTCAAACAAGAGATAGTAAGTGAGCTCTTGGACTGACAATCCAAAATATATGAAGGACTCCTTGCTATATTAAGATGTCCTAGGAACTGGTCTATGGAAACTCTAGACTGTCTCTAGGGGGTGACAAAATTGTCCACAACAGTTTCCACCCAAAATCGAAGAAGTTCATAAAATTATTGTATTTAGAGAATTGAAAATCCATATGAAATAGGACGAAGAAGTTATTTACGAGGCTCAAGATATTGGTAACAATATCATTGAATCAAAAAATGATAATTTATTGTAGTCAAACCTCATCCTGAGCTTTCCCGAAGGTTCCTTACTTGACATCCAATTGTTAAAAAAGAAATCACAAGATAGTTCAAGGAAATTGCCGAAATGATTGAGCAATTGGCTAAAATTATGCTCGAGCATCACTGGTAGTTCTTAGTCAACCTGCATAGTCAATGGATACTACTCCAATTCATTTCAAATGTCTCCATACATATGCTTCCAACGTTGAAAAATGTCATCTTCACTTGTCAAATGTTGGTTAGGACGAAGTGTCCTCCCGAGATTAGAAATTTTATTGATATCTTCAATTTACAACAACACACTATTGGTCAGTCTTATTCCTAAGCACAGAATGTTTTTGTAACTATTTTCAAAAATTTCCCCTTATTGTTACTTGTGCTCATGAGTTGTTGAAGACTTGCTATATCTTTCTATATTTATCTTTTATTGTAAGACTATAAATTCCATCTTTGAGATAGAGATGGTGCTCTGAATTTTTGTAACAAGGAGGCTTAAGTTGCACTAATTTAATTAATTGTTCTTAGTATCAAAGTTTAACCACTTGCTTCTCTATGATGAGCAGATCTACGGTGTATCTGGTACTAGTATCCTTCGTCTATCTATTTGCTTAAAATATAATGGTATTATGTTTTTTTCACATTGCATGTATTAATCAATATTTCATTATCACTACTGATATGTTTGATTGAAATTCGAATTTTATTTGTGAACAACGAGATCTCAGTATATGCGATGTTTCAAAAAATTAATTTAATTAACTATTTAATTAAATTATTTTCCTTACGTCGAGTTAACTTCATAGTTGCATGATAATATACATTATTATGGAAATTGTAATACCATTATAACACATATACTATCAACTTACTCGAGTTTAGTATTAGTTTATATTAGTTATTATTTCATCTTTTTAGTTCACATTAGAACAATTAAATTACATCCATTAGATTCCATATAGTTTATTTGTTAAGGGAAACTACTCCCAAAATTCTAGTCAGAGCCATCATTCCGAATAGAAAAGGATTTGATTTAAGATCCCAACCATATGGTTTCCTTAATGTTGATGAAGTCATTAAGGACCATCAACATTTTTGGCGCTAGAAGGAGGGCATACTGAATATGGATGGCACCAAAGTCTCGTCCTAAAACGAGTATTCATTCAAAGAGTTACTCCCCCTCAAAGTCTACAAAAACTTCTAGATCTCATTCTAAATCTCCTGATTCTAGATATGATGTTGTTGAACCTTCCACTAAATCTCATAGCTTGATTTTTAAACCAATTGTTGAAACTTCTACTCCTCCCCTCGATCAACCTATTGAAGCTCCTGAGCTGAAAACTTTAATTCAAAAATTCAAAGGAATTTCCATCTCTGGAGAAGAAACTGCTCAGATAGAACTTTCTGAAGACAACGTAACTTCATCATTAAAGTATTTTGGAATTTTAACTACATCTCAGAGTGAGAAAATTGTATTTAATCCTTTTGAGTTTGCATTATTGACCCATAAGATAAAGAAACACATTTCTGGATTTAAGTCTTCATCTACTGATATTGTTTCATCTACTCCACCACATACTCCTTCTATTCAACCCATTTCATCTCAACTTGCCTTTCCTTCTTCCTATCACCCTTTATTATCTCCTTCCACCCATATTCCTCCTCCACATACAACAAATGTTGTTTTTGTTAGTCGTACTACAAGGGCAACCTCATCAACTGTAAACACTTCCACAACCCCTTCATCAAGTACACATACTTATGGATTGAACGTTAATCCAAGAATGGAAAATAGACAATGGAAAAATCAAGGAGTTGTTTCTATGACACCTCCCCTACATCCTCTTCCTAAGCATCGAGAAAGGTGGTTTCCAAAATATGATCCTGATGATCGTCTACCTGCAAAGGAACACCTTCATAATTTTATGTTGGCCATCAATCTTAATGGGGTTTCATAGATGATGTAGTTTCTAGATTATTCCCTTACACATTTGAAGGATATGCAGCGTCTTGGTATTTCTCTTTATCATCTAGTTCAATCACATATTGGAACACATTGGAAGAACAATTTTTAAAGAAATTTGGGGATGACAGAACCTTTTTTTTTAAGTAATGGTTTTTTATATTAAATCTTCCCCAAATGAGAAAATTAAATACTTTGATTCAAGATTCAATAAATTATTGAATAAAATCCCAAATGCTTCTATACCTGGTGTTGATGTCCAAATTGAATGGTATATCAACGCTCTTCCTTCAAATTTTGCAATGTTTGTTTACACATCCCAAAAAAACCGTACTTGTTGATAATATGAAAGAGGATATAGCTATTGAAAAAAAGGTAGTAGCCCTTGAAAAGAAATCTTTCACATAAGAAATAAAATAGACGAAGAAAGTAACTTTCAAAGAAGAACCCAAGAAGAAATTCGCTAGGGATCCTTATGATTTTGAAGGGTTGCAAAATGTTCTCAAAACCATGTCGAATGAAATGGTGGAACTTAAAAATCAAGTTGCTTAATCCTCAAAAATATATTTTAGACCATTCAAAAGGAATCAACCCACTCACCCTCAACTTCCTCCTCAAATTTCAAATGTTGACTCTAATGATGAGGTTGAAGAAGAATAAGAAGCTATATCAATAGAAGAAACAAAGGAAAAATATATAGTAGAAGCACACGACCTATGGTACTTTATTTTCACGACTTTGGAGAATGAAGAAGAGGAGGAATGCCTCCTAGTCAGTACCCAAATTAAAGGAGAAACATATACTACTCCAACTAGAAAAACCCCAAAAATTCCCAATAACTCGTCAAAGGAAAAATTTATGTATAAAAAACCATCCAATTAGTCATTTGATCCTTCTCTAAGCACTAAAAATCATATTCCATGTCTCCTTCTTCATCCAAAACTTTAATAGTCTCTGATGCTATTGAATAACACATAGTAGAGGATATGAAAAATTCTAAAGCCAACATTTTTTTTTATGAGGTCAATAAACTCTAACAATAGAAGACATTGTTACTTAATGAACTAAATAATGTACCTACATCTCTATTACCTTCAACCGTTGTTACATCAAAAGTCTCAAAAGGAAATACTAAGCCACCCAATGTCCCCTTAGAAAAAGTGGATCCTTCATAAGCAATTCTTATTGGAGATAGGTCCAATTACCACACCCATCCATTTCTTACAAATTTTTAAATATTTAAAAAAAAATGTCCATAATTATTTAGTATATTGAGGTGCGTCTTCAAATATCATTCCTTACTCAGTTTTCCTTAAACTAAATTTTACACCTAAGAAATCGAATGTGAAAAATTTTCAATTAGACAAAACAAAAGTCAAGGTTTTAAGGAAAATGAATGAATTACTAATCAAACTATATTTCAATTCAAAGGTATTTCAAATCATCGATATCTTGGTAGTTAACATCCTGAGTTTTATGATTTAATTTGAAGCAGGGATTGGTCTCAAAAATTGCATGGTTACTTTGCAACAAACCGGTCACACTTGTGGATCCCTTATGATGTAAAACCAAATAAAATTAGAGTCGACAGGGAGAAACATATTAAATACCCTGTGACTGATTTAGATGAAGAAACTGAATCGGTAGTTTTCACAAATAATACCTTGGGAAACTATTCTTCATCATATTTCTTTGGCATTTTTTCACCCAAAATTCTCCTTTCACTGTTGATTCTATTTCATCTCAAGTAGATAATTTCTCAAAAACATATTCATCAAGATGTATTAATATTGTAGAATATCTTGTAAATAATTTTGAAAACCTATTTTGGACACTTTATTTGATGGATCAAAGTCTAACTATCGTGAAGGAGCTATATGTATTTTAGGTAATCAAAATGGAGAAAAAACCATGCTTTCCTGTAGGCTAATGTTTAATTAGTATGAAGCACTTGCCCAAGGTTTGGAAAAAGCCATTAATCTAAATGTGAAATATCATAAATTTCATGGTGATTCTGAGATCATTATCAAACAGGTTAGGAATAAAATTCACTACGTTTACAATAGCCTTAAATATTTTCAATCTTTAATTCAATATTTGACGACTCATTTTAATGCATTTAACATAAGTGAAATTCCTAGAATTCAGATTGTCGGTGCAGACCTTTTGGCTAGTGTTGCTTCAAAACTCATTCCTCTCGAAGTCTTCAGTCCAGATATATTTTCAATAAAGCTGACTGTGGTAGTGTATTTGGTGCATGGGCATATGAAATACACTTTTCTTAGTAGGAAATTTACTCACCTAGATAAGAGGTAGAAGCCCAAATGGTTTTTCAAATATTAGTGGAACAAGTTCAACATGTAATAAGCAAAATTAGAAAGGAAACATAAAATACTACATAAATAATAAAACAAAAACAAAACAACATGCACAAGATACAGGCTCAATAGAGCAAACACACTAATAACTCAAAAATGGAGTTCTTCTCCCTTTATTAAGTGATGGTGGTAGTAGAAGATAGTATGCTAAATCTCTTGAAGTGGATCCTTTGACCTACAAAGTTCCAATATCTAAGACAAGGGAGTATATTCACCTCAAGTTTTCAGCAATCCTCTCTTCCCTCGCAGAGGATGGTAGACCGACGAACATGTGGTGAACTCCTCTCTCTTAGACTAAGATGTTGGGTGGGAAATAAATGAGTCCTTCTAATGCTCCTGTTGCTAGACAACACAAGTTTGTTTTCTATGGAGAAATTTGGCCAGCATAACAATGTGTCTCCCATTCTTCTTTCCAAGGCTGGCTTTTATATACCATTTTCAAAATTTCCCTCCTTCTCTTTGGCCAAGATTAATGGTGACACAGGAGTGGAGGAATGATTCCATTGTGTGCTACATTAAGGCCTCAAGGTGGCTCAAAGGTGACTGTACTTGGTTAGGTTGAGTGGGAATATTTTTAGACAAGTGTGCCAAGTGGTCCGAGATTGTGACATTCTGTCATCCCCAAGACCGTGTGACTATCTAAGGGATAGTCGCACTGTGTGGGGCTATTGAACAAAATTTCACACTGTGCGCAAAGAGGTTGTGTTTCCTGTGCATAGTCCATAGATTTTGTCTTTTGAGCTTAGGAAGTATTACATTTTTGGCTCTGCCTAATGTATTTCTTCTATGGAAACCTCTATCTTTAACTTTAGATTGACATTTTCCAATGTCTTTTTCCCATACGATTTTCCAGTGTTAACAGTTGCCCCCTAGTGTATGAGGTCTAGGAAGAATTGTATAGCTGAAATAAATTATGGTTTCTTTTCTGTGTGATCATTTTGAGAGAGAGAGAGAGAGAGAGATAGTAACTGTAATATACCAAAATGGGAAAGACAGGAATATAGAACATATGCATAGTTCGAAATAAGAATAAAACATACAAAACTAAAAAAATGTTGAAATACATCAGAAACTCATACATATGAGCAGAAATAGCTGAGCCATATCATCATTTATCAACAAAAATGTAAGTACGCAGTGCTCCAAAAGGAATTCACTCAAGCTACAAGATGGTTGAAATACACTACTGAAACCTAGAACTGGAAAGTATAAACTACTGCTGGAAACTGCTACTACTGGGAAGAAGATCTATGTGTGAGAGGCTGTTGGAGTGCTTAGAAAGATCCAATATTTAAACCACGAACTCTAATTCAAAACCTAGAAAAATCCAGAAATGGTTTGGCTAGATTTTGAGTTTGGAATTTCAGCCCTTTTTGGGTTCCACATTGCACACCTACTGGCTGAGTTACGCACTCCCTAGAGGCAAGTGATGATATGGGGCTGAAATAATGATCTATCAACTTCAATAGCACTCACTCAGCTCACTAATTGAAGGGTTGGTACCTTTTCCCGATCCCAAGCTGAGAAACTTAGGATCTAGCTCCTTTATTGAATATGCAGCTACTGCATGCACAACTGCTGGGTAATACTATGATTTCTAGGAGGGATGATGATGTAGCCTACTAATAGATAATACATCACTGATCTCATGCTACTAAAGTGATCCCCACAGTGAAGAATTAATCCCTTGCAAGATTCCAAGTTGAGTTGCTTGGAACTTCCTCTTCTCCTGAAACCCTTGCTACAGAATTACGCAACTCGTGCAAGAAATGTTGTTGCATAGGATAATTATATGGATAGCATGATGCTAGATATGACAATCAAACTCCCAAAATAATGCAATGGATCCACAATCTGAAGGGATGCTCCCTGCATAGGTTTCTCAGCTAAAGTACTAAGAACAAACTTCCAACTCTCAAACCCAAGTCCAGGAATGTGTAATTCCTCTAGCTGGAAGTGCAGATGAGAGTGGTTGAAAGTGGCAATAATTTTTGGATGATGAATGCTGCCCAAGAAAACCTTCCCAGAGTAGGCACTCGAAATCCCTTATGGTTAAGGGTGGGATTCCCACTCGGGAACACCCGATGTTAAAAAACACAACAGACTTAGCTAAATAGATGAAGCGTGCAAAGATATGTCTTACAACTCCCCTCTTTTGCTTCCCTCATCTTCCATTTATGGATGCAAGCCTTCCCTAGCCTTGGCCCACCTCATAACTACGCTGCACATGCAGCCACTAGCCTCCATTATGACTGCATTGTCCTCCATGATCTCCATCACTATTGCAATTAATCTCCACTTCCTCCATTATGTGTGCATTTAATGCACCATTTCCTCCATAATCTATGCCATTGCTTCTCCACTGTCTACATAATCTTGCATTTATTCCTCCACTATATCCATCATCTTCCTCATTAATTCTCTATGACATCCATTCTTTCTTCATTATTATGTTGTTATGCTACTCCGTAATGCTACTCCACTGCTCAATTAACCCACATTCACACTATAGAAATGGATTTTATTAATCTACTAGGTTTATGGGTCCCTCCACCCTTTTATTTACTTAAATAAATAATAAAATTAAGAAATCTAATATTCCAATTAGCTGATGGGAAATTTTGAATATTGCAGTCCTCCCTCCCAAAATGTTTCTTGTCCTCAAGCAACTACAAAAGTGGATGTTGTAGAAATCCATCTCCCTCCCAAGTGGCATCCTCATATGGAAGGTTTCCCCATCTGATCCAATGTGTTATGAATGCCCAGCTCCATAGCTTCCTCTCTATAATTTCTAGAATGACCTCCATCTGTGTAACTAGATGCCTCTCCTCATCAATGAGTCCCCAAGTGGAAACCATCTATTTTCCAAGTGCCTCTTCTCTGCATGAGATATGTGAAGTGTATTGGTTCCTTCCCCAAGTGGAAAGTCCCAACTCATAAACTATCTCTCCAACCCGTGCTACATGGAGTAGGTTGTGTCTCTCCATGCTCCAATCCTTGGCCCTGGTGGCCTTGCTTTCTCTAAGCATCATCTAAACCATGTGAAAAGTAGGAAATAAAGACATATGGATTGACATGTGAAATTTCGAACCATACTCTCTCAATAACAGCCACCACATCAATGCCTCTTGATGCCATACCACATCATCATCATACCAATTATGGTAGCCATACTCTCTCAAGAGAATCCACCGTAGAAATGACTCTTTCTGCCACATCACATCATCATCATACCAATTATGGTAGCCATACTCCCTCAAGAGAAGCCAACACAGCAAGACCTCTTGCTGCCACAACACATCATCATGCCAAGTATAAAATAGTGGCGTCCCAATTGACATGTGGAATTTCATATGGTGGGCTTGCTCTCTCAAGAGTAACCAATGCAACCACGCCTCTAGCTACTGCATCTCATCACTATTGTGCAAGGTAGGAAACAGTGATATGCCAATGGACATATAAAATGCAATGTCTTTGCCACACTCTCGCAAGATTAGCTAGCACAACCATGCCTCCTATTGCTACATCACCTTAGTATTGTGCAAGGCATGGAACATACCAATCTGAAATTTTGGGTGGTAACCATACTCACCCAAGAGAATCTAGTGCATCCATGATTCTTGCTACCCTGTGTCATAGATTTGTAAGTACCTCTCCAAACACTCGCTCATCATCTTCATCCATCCATCCAAATATGGGTGATGACTCATATCATGCACTAGCTTGGTATCAACCCAATGGAGAAGCTCCCGCAAAAAACTACTCATATAATAACTGTCCCTATCATTATCTATGGCCTTGGGAAGGTCATGAAGCATGAAGACATCCCAGAAAGATAATCCGGTCATGGGTGAAGAGATGTACTGTGTGAAAATGTCGAAGCAATGTGCATACCTCGACAGAGGATCAATGTCGACAATAGCATCCTCCACGATATGATGACAATATTTGCACTCCATGATATGTCGAAGTGCATCCTCCTCGAGGTCTCTCTGTCAGAACCTCTCTCTGATGGCCCAATAGAACCTATGAGGTTTTGAATATGCTACATGCAAAAACATCTCTTTGAGTTGTGAGGTACTCATAAAGAAGGCTATATCTTGATAATGGAAGACGTTATCCATTATATGATGTCTACCATCTGCCATCTGCCCATCCATTTCTTCTTAAGTGAAGCGGTCATTGAAATGCTCAAATAATAATTGGGCCCTAAAATCATCACTGCTCCTCAGTGACAGTGTTTTTGATCTCCATGATAGTGCATCTACTATCTCATGGCCCTCTCCATACACA
Source organism: Pinus albicaulis (assembly GCA_034641835.2). Lineage (NCBI taxonomy): Eukaryota > Viridiplantae > Streptophyta > Pinopsida > Pinales > Pinaceae > Pinus > Pinus albicaulis. Next base: position 874,862,667 of record CM076574.1, on the reverse strand, counting down.
ATTCTGAACTCATAGTCCTGCATTGTACTGATCCATCGTTGTTTCCTCTTCTGTAGCTGCTCCTCCTCAAAAATTTGTCAGAGACTATGGTGGTTAGTCTTCACCCAAAATCTGTTGTCCATAAAAAACTACTAGAATTTGACCAATTCATTCATAATGTCCAATATCTCTTTGTCGTAAATAGAACACGACATCTCATGCCATAGTAACTTTTGGTTCTTGAAAGCTATTGTACAACTTCCTTGCATTAGGACTAGGCTAACCCCATCCTCAGAAACTCCACTCTCCAACACAAAGTGTTATGTGTAGCTCAAAAATTTCAAACTGGGATAGCTATACATATTCTCCTTGAACCAGTCAAGGGTCCTCTGCACAGTGATAGTCTGCTGCTCCAAATCAGCAATGTGCTCAAACCCTTGGTCATGCAGTTGCCTTGATCGCATGACTCAACAAATCTCAATTTGATGTGCTAAGATAATATGGGGTGCACAAGTTTGCATACATTGGATCATATGATGCTTGGGAACATCTTGCAAAGCTATAAGAGTTCTTCTAACCAGTGCAATTTCTTCTCCAAATGTTAGTGATGGAGATGGTTTCTCTTCTACTATTGCACCAACACTGGTATCTACTTACTCTTCATCATGCACCTCCTGAATCATACCTGGAACTCTCAATGCCGAATGCTCAAGACCATCTTGCAAAGATGTAAGTGCTCTTCCTGCTGATGAAAGTACCTCTACTACATCTGGTGGTGGTGGTAGTTGCTCTTCTCCCGGAGTATTAGTGCTGACATCTTCCTTTTGCTCCTCATACACTTCCTTATCAATGTTAGAAATGTCTCAGTGGAAAGTGCCTCTAGTTTTATTCAGTCAAACCTCTTTACACAGTCACTCTTGCATGTTTCAATCTGTTGAACCACCAGCCATTTGCTTCACCCTCAAAGTGTAGCACTGCAATCTGAATAGCCCCTACTTCCGCTACTAGTTGTAGCTGGAAGAAATCATCTAACTTCTCCATCCAAGCCTTTTATATGAGGAAGAAAGAATCTATTCTTTCTATGCCCTCTTCTTCTATTGTTGTTGTAGGGTCTTCCGTTCTCTTTAATCTGAAAAAACTGTTGGAAATTCAGATTATCTTTGAATGCTCTAGATTGAGATTTTTACTTTGCAAGATAATCAATAAGAGTCTCATGCTCCAAATATCCTCTATCTCCATGTCATTCATTTCCTTATGTAGGGAAAGTGGGCATAGTAGGGTGTTGTGGTACTTTCTGCACCACTGATTTCTTATCCTGATAATAAGAAGTGCTAGGACCTTCTCCATCCTAAAACGCTCTTGAGGTTTCATTTTTCCTTTCCCTTCTCGTTTCCTTGATCTTCATGGTGACATCTTACATAAATCTGAAGAGAAGTGTGGCAAAACTCAATCCTTCCTCCAATGAAGATTTCTTCTTCTTCTACTCCTCCTTCTTGTTCTTTTGATGTCATGAAATGCCCACAAGCTGAGCCAAAGATCATGCTCTCATACAACTGTAATGTCCCAAAATGGGAAAGACAGGAATATAGAACATATGCATAATTCCAAATAGGAATAAAACATACAAAACTGGAAAAAATATGGAATACATCAAAACATCATACATCTGAGCAGAAACAACTGACCCATATCATTATATATCAACATCAATGTAAGTACATAGTGCTCCAAAAGGAATGCACTCAAGCCACAAGATGGCTGAAATACTCTCCTCAAACCTAGCACTGGAAATTATAAATTGTTGCTGCTGGGAAGAAGATCTATGTGCAAGAGGATTCTAGAGTGCTAAAAAATATCTTGTATTTTAACCATGGATTCTACGCAAAAAACCCAGAAACACCTAGAAATGGTTTGGCCAGATTTTGAGTTTGTAATTTCAGCCCTTTTTGGGTTGCACACTTCACCACTGTTGGCTCAATTATGCACTCCCTAGAGAAAAATTCTGATCTGGGGTTGAAATAATGATCTATTAGCTACAATAGCACCCAATCGTCTCACTAAATAAAGGGTTGGTCCCTTCTCCTGATCCCAAATTGAGAAACTTAGGATCTAGATCCTCCACTGAATATGCAGCTACTGCATGCTCAACTGCTAGGTAATACTGCACTGTCTAAGAGGGATGATGATGTATCCTAATGATAGATAATACAATTTTGATCGCAGGCTGTTGAAATGATCCCCGGAATGAAGGATTAATCCCTCACAGGATTCCAAGATGAGTTTCTTGGAACTTCCTCTTCTCATCAAACCCTCACTGCAGAATTACACAATTCCTACAGTAAATTTTGCTACATAGGATAATTATATGGTTGGCCTAATACTGGATATAAAAATGAAACTCCTAGAATATTGCAATAGATCCACAGTGTGAAGGGTTGATCCCTCCACAAGTTTCTCAGCTGAATTACTAAGAACAACTTTCCAAATCTCAAACCAAAGTTCAAGAATGCATAATTCCTATAGTTGGAAGTGCAGATGAGAGTAGCTGAAAGTGGCACTGATTTCCGGATGATGAATGTTTCCCAAGAAAACCTCCCCATAGGAGGCACTTGAAGTCCCCCGTGGGTAAGGGTTAGATTCCCGCTTGGGAACAATAAGTGCTAAACAACACAACAGACTTAGATAAATAGTTGAAGCGTGTAAATAAATCTCTACGACTCAACAATTAAAATCTAGACTCCCGTCCTTTTCCGGCTTCATCTTGCTTTTACGGTTGTGAACCTTCCCTAGCCTTTGCCCACATCATAACTATGCTGCACATGTGGCCACTAGCGTCCATAAAGACTGCGATGTCCTCCATGATCCCCATCACTGCTGTAATTACTCTCCACTTCCTCCATCATGTGTGCATTTAATGCACCACTTCCTCCATCATCTCTGCAATTTCTTCTCCACTATATCCATCATCTTGCATTTATTCTTCCACTATCTCCATCATCTTCCTCATTAATGCTCTATGACCTCCACCCTTTCTACATTATTATGATGTTCCATTACTCCATAATGCTACTCCACTACTCAATTAACCCACATTCACACTATAGAAGTGGATTTTATTCATCTATTGGGTTTATGGGTCCCTCTACCTTTTTATTTACTTAACTAAATAAGAAAATTAATAACTCTAATATTCGAATTAGCTAATGGAAATTTTGGAATATTACAGTAAATTTCTTTGGAACTAAGTTGAGAGACACCTTCCCTTAAGTAAAAGAGACACCATCCTCTGATGGAAACCTACAAGAGATAGAATGAATAAAATATTTCTAGGAGGCGGGCATGTCCCATGCTCATGATGTGTTGACTAGTTAAGATTATTTTCTAGATAGTGGTTCTGTTTATGCCACTTTCGGTAGTGACCTCCTGTTGGTTGATGACGACGGTTGCTAACGCAATTGAGGAACTTTTTTCTTTGAAAGAAGGTTTAATGTGGTGCCCACATGCACAATCTTGGTATGGCATGTTTGTTTAGAACTAGTTCTCATTATATGCATGGCTTTTTGAATGTTGGGGATCTTCCCGTGTGAGCATTACTGAAAGAGATGCTTACCAAGTCACATGCCTTCGATGAATTCTGATAGAGTAGAAAGGTTATGAGGTATGATACCATCTTGACATGAAATATTATCTTAAAGTCGAATGTCAAGAGGATCAATGAAATTAATTGACAATGATGATTCCCATAGTGCCATCCAGGGATGCCCCTATTGAAGTGAGGAGTCATCCAAGGTACTACCTCCTTCTTGGAAAATGGTTGTTGAAGTCAACAAGAAGGAATCATCCATTGATCAAAATGATTACTAATGCAAGGGACCAAGGTTTCTGATGTAGTAGGGTGTGGTGTGATGGGTTAACAAGGCATGATGATGAGAAATGGTTTTAACTAATGATGGTATTTAAGTGGCCCAAGGTTGGAGCTGTGAATGCGAGTGGCGACAATCACAACATTTTATCGTGAGGAAATCCTTGGGGTCAGTAGGACGTCCAAGGTGGGTGTATGGTTGCTATGAGTGTCATGTTCAGGTGCGGTAAAATAATCTGTAGCTCCAACCAAGGTTTATTAGGGGCTGCTGCCAGGTGATTAATGTAAATGGATGGGTGGGAGCGCTCTCCTAAAAATCTTTGTGCACTTTCCAAAAGAATATACAATGGATTTGGATGTACACGCACAGAGATAAGTACCCCTATAAACATGGAATAATCCTTCACTGAGGGTGGGGACCCCATTGGTTGGTCTCGGTGCGGGGGTGATGAAGTGGATGAAAAATGTTGAAGATGGGCTATATTAATGGGGGTGTGATATGCCAAGTGAAAGACACGATGGTGTGTTTTTCCGATCTACTTGTGAGAATGGTAGTCCAGGAAAGGGGTTTTAACATGACATGAGTAAAACTTGACTTGATGTATGATGGATGAATGAACATGAAGTGCTTCCCAGGCTTGGGGTTTTATGGCCATGGCTCCAGAGCTTTGGTGTATAGCATGAGTTATGGACACCATGGAGGGTAAGGCTCTACTGACCTGCAATGGTGTTTATATGTACAAGGTGAGGTGATGATAAACATGGTCACGTGAATGAAACCTATGGTCAATTTCATTGAAGAAATGATGTTAGGATATGCAAAGCTTCATGGGGAGCCTATCATGCTAGGGGTAGAATGATACCTACTTTTGTATCATTTTTGGCTAGGACATATGATGATTTGGCATGTTTATAATACTTGCAATCAATACCCCAAGTAAAAGCATATTTTTCATACAAACATATTTGAAATAATTTGAATGCCAAGCAATAAGAGAGGGCATACATGTTGTGCTTGAAACTGACTTTTTCTGAGGTGTGGATTAATGGGGGCTAGTTTGAACATGATGAAGCGCTAATCACTGTGTTTCTCATGGTTTTGCGATCAGGTACTCTGAGCTCTAGTTATGTTATGTCGAATAATGAGAAAAGGGAAATATATAGGTGCCAATCTTGTACTTCAAAATCTTGGTTTAACTGCGATACCACTAGCTAGGAATCAAGAAATACATGTAAGTGGTGAAAACCCTGGTTGGAGGCATCGCTCAACAGCCTGATGACTACATCATATTCTGCTTGATTATTGGTAGTTAATCCGATACATGCTCCGTTGGTGGGGAATGGTGGCCGGTAAGGAGAGTATATGGCCCAAGCGACTGCTACTAAATTTTGCGACCATCGAGAGACTCCATCAATGAATCCAAATTATTGGATGGGGGAAAAATTCATCTGTGACACAAGATCATTTTTAAAGCAAGTCCATGATGTTTGTGATAATCTCAAAAATCTATGTTACATGCATCTTATCTCTGAGGCTGAGACCTCCTGCCCTTATGGGTGAAATTTTTTGAGGTAGAGCCCATTGATGGGATTAGCAAGGCATGTACCATTAGGCTCAGACATGAGGTATGCCCCTTTGAGGAGGTAGTGTTTGATGATGTAAGGACCCTTATATAATGTTTTGAACTTCCCAGGTCCTAAGGCTTCTTTTGCAAGGTCGTAGTGGAGGACTAGCTCCCCCTCTAGAAAATGAGTGAGGGGTGATGTTGTGGCCGAATGATGCTTTTACCCTTTTCTTGTGAGCCTCATTATATTGGACAGATTCTTGTCTAATTTCGTCAACGAGCTCTAATTTTACCAACTGTTTTTCTAAAGGTTGGGTATCATGAAGGTGTTCAATATCTGAGTGTAAGTTGGGGATTTCGTGTTCAACGCGAATCACCGCCTCCACTCCGTATACCAACCAGAAAGGTGTGAATCCTGTTGAAGATTTAACCGTTGAGAAATGTTCCCATAAGGTTGAAAACACCATATGGTGCTAGTTAGTTTTATGGTTGTTGACCATACGATGTAACATCATTTTGAGTACTTTGTTAGCAACTTCTACCTCACCATTGGACTGGGGGAAGTATGGTGATGCAAATTCATGCGTACATCCTAGATGATGGGATAGCTCCTAGAATATTTCATTCCCTAAATGATTTCCATGGTCAGAGACTAACTCTTTAGGTACATTGAAATGTGCAATGACATGGTTGAAGGGAAATCGAGCTGCAGTTTCTGCTATGTTATCATATGGAGGCATCGCTTCTACCAACTTGGTGAAATAGTCTATGGCTACAATAATGTATTTGTGGTTTCCAAACGATACAGGGTTGCAATTCCTAAAGTTCATTCCCCATTTAAAAAAAGGTACCTGCTACAATGAATGGGTGTAGAGGAGCTAGACGTGCTCTTGCCTTGTGGGTGAAGCGTTGGCATTACTCGCACCTTTTGACTACTTGAATGCAATCGTGAAATAGGGTGGGAAAAAAGTAACTAGCATGCAAGAATTTTTTGGAAGTGTCCATCCTTGAGAGGTGGTCACTGCAAACCCCACTATGTCAATTATTTAGGGATTACTCAGCTTGGTCGTGTGTGAGGCATCAATGTAAAATAGTGCCAACACCTCTTCGATAAAGTATGTCTCCCATGAGAAGGTACCGAGGGGCTTGAGAGCGTATGCGCCTTCGGTCATCACTGGTGAGTTGTGGGCTAAACTTTTGGGTTCAGAAGAATAGGAGGATGTCGCCATACCGAGGGTCCTCGGTCGTCACTAAGAATAGATGTTCATTTGGTAGTGACTTGTTAACTGGGGACCCTTGAGCCAGACTTGGAAAGTTAGTGATGAACTCAGCTAAGGAGCTAAACTACAAGTCAAATTCTTGCAGTATGACTACCCGTAGAGCATACTTATGGTTCATCAAACGACAGGTTAGGAGATATCTCATGGGGTTCATAGTTGCTATGAGTGTTGTAGTCCTTATGATGATGTAATGCTAAAGCTTTTGTACTACGTGTACTAGGTCTACGACATTTTTTTATTTCGATTTGTGTTTTAATGCAGGGCTAGATAGGTTCTTACTAACGTAATAGATTACGTGCTCTTTATTATCTGGTTCATCTTGGAGTAACACCCCAACTATGGTTGTGTCTCATGTCGACAGATATAAGGTGTAGTCTTTATCATAATTAGGTGGGCTGATGAAAGAGGCTGAAGAAAAAGTTTCTTTTAGTGCCTCAAATGCATTTTGAGCCTAATCATCCCATTTTAACGGAATGTCTTGACGGAGTAGGTGTAGGAAACCTTGCGCAAAAGTGACATAGTCGGGGATAAAACCTCGTAAGAAGTTGAATTTTCCCTGCAGGCTTTGAAGTTTCTTGAGAATTTTGCGTGGTGGTAGTTATTTTATTTCCTGGACCTCGAGGGGGTGAAATCTAATCCCTTGTTGGGATAAGATGAACCCCAATAGTTTGTCTGCAATAACGCAAAAGACACACTTGAGGGGGTTCAAGGATATGTTGTAGTGTCGGCACCGTTGGAATACCAACCGTTAGTCATCTAGATGGTCACTTTGTTTCTTGGATTATATTATGAGGTCATCCAAGTAAGCTTAGATGAGGTGAGCCAAATATTGAAATATATAATTCATGGCCCACTGGAAGGTGGCTCTAGCATTTTTAAGACCGAAAGGCATAACTTGATATGTGAACGTGCACCAAGGGGTAGTGAATTTTGTCTTGTACCAATCTGTATTTCAGATTTGAATTTTATTGTACCCCGAGAATCCTTCCATAAAGGACAAGGCTTTATGACCAGCGCAAGCATCAATGACTTGGTCGATGAAAGGGGTAGGGTAGTTTCCTTGGGACAAGCTTTGTTTAAATCTTGAAAATCAGTGCAGACTCGAATGGTGCCCTATTTTTTCATGACAGGTACAAGGTTGCAAACCCACTATGTGTAAGTGATTGGATAGATGAATATGGATTTATGAATATTTTCAATCTCTTGTTTGATTGCTTCTGCCTTGGATGGGTGTAATTGACGTTTATTTTGGCGAATTGGTGATACGTCAGGCCAGGTGTCAATGTGGTGTTCTATGATGGTGGGGCTAAGCCTTGTCATTTCCAAATAATCCCATGCAAAAATATCCCTGTACTCTTGCAATAAGTTTGTATAAGTGACTACCTCATATGGGGAGCATGCTTCCCCTAACGAGATTCTTCATTTTTTCTGGTTTTCTTGAGATATTCACCTTAATGGTTGGTGAAATATTTGAAATATTCCCTTCTTCAAACACATATGACACTGGGATAGGGTTTTTTAACCAATATACCTTCCCATATGGAGGGAATTATTTGGATTCAATGGCATATATATCCTGGGTTTTTGGGCTGCTAGGCGCAAACATATTTCTGGAAGGAAAAAATGATTGGTGATGCATTGAGTCCCATGGAAAATTTGGTTCTGTCATGGTCTATAGAATATCTTCATCAAAGTGAAACAAGATGTCTAAGGGGGATTTGGTTTGTGTGAGGCCATATGGAATTGGTTCGGGCCTAATAGTGCTAGTGGAAAGACATGAATATCATTCTATGTTTAATGCCATGGAAGCAGAAGAGGTTGACAGGGTGCAGATGGGTTAGGTACTACTACCATTGTGGTAGTTGCAGCAGTATTGACACCATTGAGAGATGAGCAGACAACACGAGTCATGGTTCCCCTGCATTATGAGATGAATCGTATATGGTGTTGCGTGTTGTCAATGTTAAATGGTGGAAGAATTTAAGTTATGGTTGTTTGTCTGAGAGAAAATCTGTGCTCTTTTAGTGGTGTACTAAGGATACACACACCTTCCTTAACTTGGAAGTTTCGTTGAATGCAAAGGTGATAAAATTTTTTCATCATGGGGAACATATATGTTTCTTTGTTATGGCTCGTGCAAATGGTGGCTTGTTATGGCTATGTTTCTATCGAGTATATGGTGTGAGAACCAATACTACTCTCCACGCCAGATGTGGTTGCTTGGAGATGGCTGTTTGTTGGTGCATTTTTGCACTTCTGCCATCTCTGAGTCTTTGTTCTTCGATGGTGTGGCCCCTTTGGGGAGTCTAGGCTCAATGCTACTCTTGCTGCTTGTAAACTTGGGAGATATTCACAACTCATAGTGTTGTGGAATTTTGAGCAAATCCTGTAATAGCAGCATGTGGCCTTCTCTTGATTAGAGAGATAGATATGTGGTATGGTTGTGATCATGCGATGACTATTGGTGAGTTTATTGATTTATTGACATTTATTTACCATGTGGGCCTTTCTATCGCAGAGAATACATGCTCATATTGGTCGGTTCCGTCACCAACTAAGACGATTGCTTACATTAGCTTTTCTAGGGTGCTGGTGATAATGGGGGGAAGGCCACATTGTGCTTGGCTACCTAGGTTTGAAACTGGTTACATCTAGATATTTGGTAACCAATGAGCATATGACATCTACATTAGGTCAAAATTTGGGGATGTAAGTAAATGTCGAGCATGATGGTTTCCTTCGAAAATAAGACAAATATTGTTGCTCTTTGGTTTTCCACTTCCATTGGAATATCGAAGTAATTAGGTACTGTTTGTGAAATGATCGTAAATCTAGGCATTGAACGATCAAATGATTTTGTGCATTGCACAATCCACAAGATACGATTATTTGTGGAGGGTGGTTGGGGGCGAGAATTTTCCCCCTTGTTGGCCATTTTTTTTGCCGATATGAAGAAGATATAACTGGTTGCCTCATTCTTTTGGTTTGTTTGAATTTCCACTAAGTCTGAATCCGATTTTTTTGCTGTAGAGATACAGATTATGTTCTAGCGTAAACAATTTAACACTAATAAGAAGCGAGAGATGTAGGGGAAACAACAAACGAGGTTATTATTAGAACACACTCGGCATGAATATTGGTCTCCTCTTAGGTCATGGTAGTACACATGGTTGACTAGGTACCATATTTTAAATAACTTCTAGAGCTGCATAGTCAGCAATAAAGTGATCTTTTTCATCACAGAGTGCATAGAGATGGACTGGAGTTGAGGATGATTATGGGGAATAGGTGGTTATTTAGGTGATAGTCTCTCCTCTGACACATAAAATATGTTTCTTGTTGCTTCAGTCCTTTGAGTTGTAGTGTTGTTTGTGGCTTCTGTGTCTGAGCCGGCTAAGTCATGGTTTTCAGTGACGAAGTGTCGCGTGAAGTCTGACATAGACCAAATTCGATAGATATCGGGACAACGACGCACGTGATGGTTTCTTCGAAAAATCTAACACTTATTTCATCTATGCCGAACTAATTTTCTTTGGTCAACTTGTGGGATTTGATACCAAGGGTTAAACATCCTTAACTCAGGGCACTGCAAGGAATCCCTATATCATGTCATCTCTGGGAAGTGATGGGTATAATTCCCATAATGGTCGCATATGGCACACACATGATTGGTGCATAATGCTTTCCCTTGGTTTTATGTGGCCTATTCCTTTTTATGGTAATTTAAGGTCACAACATTTCTTTGGGTGTGTAGAAGGGGTTTCAATTCTTCTAACTCCGGGAAAATATAAGTAGTATGACCTACGACATTGCACAATGCGCAATGTTGGGGGGAGTTAATGTGAAAAATGTAATATCATATATGGGAGTAGGGGTGGAGGTGGAGGGAGTTAATATGAGTTAATATGAAAAAAAGAATATCGTATATGGGGGTGGGAGTGCAAGTGGAGGGAGTTAATACGAGTTAATATGAAAAACATAATATGGGGGGTTAATATGTAAAATTTAATATCAAATATGGAGGTTGGGGGTGTTAAATGTAAACCATAATAATGTTATTCATATTAACTCCCCTCGCTGCCACCCCCATGTTTTTCATATTAACTCCCCCGACATGGGGTGATGGTGGGGGAGTTAATATGAAAAATATTATAATGATGTTATGGTTTGCAGTGGGGGAGTTAATATGCAAAGAATAATAATGATATTATGTCTTGCATGTTAACTCCCCCCACCCCATTACATTTTTCATAGTAACTCCCCTCAATGCCACCCATGATATCATATTATTTTTTTATTATTAATGGAAAATATTTTATCCATATAAAGATATGATAATTCTAGAGTTACAATATTTCCCTCAAACCAAAGGGGTGGGAGGAGTTAATACGCAAAACATAATATAAATATTATGTTCTACGTATTAACTCCCCCCCATCACCATCATATATAAGGGCGGGGGAGGAAGTGAGGGTGGAGTGATTTAATATGAAAACAATAATTTAGGCTCTCCTTGTTGATTTCTTATCCAAGATTTAATAGTAGTGGTAATTTACTAACAATTTCAGTATCCATTCTACTTTGTTCAAAATCTTTTGTATGTCTCCTTCTCTAATATAAGGTTGGAGGGTGAGAAAGAAAAAAACCAACCAAATGTTAATAGTTGTCAATTGGGGAAGAGGGTGGGGTGTGCAAAAAATAATTGATAAAAAATAAAAATGTTTTTTATGTTTTCTCTATTACTCTCGTCACCCCCACCCTTAATTGCATTATTACGTTTTGCATATTAACTCACGCCATCGCTACCTTGGGTGTATGGGGTAGGGGTAGAGGGATGTAATATCAAAAACATAATAATGATATTATGTTTTTCATATTAGCCTCCCTGTGGTGGAGATGGGTGTTTTTTTTATGAAAAATATAATATATTAACTTCCCCCATTGTGAGGGTAGGGGTGGTTGGAATTAATATGCGAAAAATAATATGAGAGGAGTTAATATGCAAAACATAATATCATATATAGGGGTGGGGATCCAGGTGGAGGGAGTTAATATGAAAAACATAATATGGGGGGAATTAATATGCAAAACATGATATCAAGTATGGGGGTTGGGGGAGCTAAATGAAAAACATAATAATTATATGCATATTATTTTTTCATATTGACTTCCGTCACTCCCACCCCCATGTTTTGCATATTTACTCTCCCCACATGGGGTGAGGGTGGGGTAGTTAATATGTGAAAGATAATAATGATATTATGTTTCTCATATTAACTCCTCCCACTCTATTTTTTTTTTCATATTAACTCTCTCCACCCCCACCCATGATATGATATTAAGTTTTTCTCATTTACACCCCTACTCCTACCCATGATATTATGTTTTACATATTAATTAACTCCCACCATGGTCACCCACCATATTATGTTTTCCAAATTAACTCCCCTCACTCACACCCCAATTTTTTTCATGTTAACTCCCCCCACACCCACTGTTGGAACACCTAATCCTCTATGGGTAGGTGTGGAATGCGAAAAGTCACAATGGAGTCCAAGTGACCTTGGAATGTGAAACCAAGAGTCACACCATTGTACTATAAATGTACATCTTTGTATAATGGAAAATAAGAAAGCCTCACGCTTATCTTTCATTGTGTGTTGAGTCTCGTGTGTGTGTGTGTTTATTCTTCTCATACACCATGTATGTGTTTAACATGGTGTTTAACATGGTATCAGAGTGGGCGACTGTTGGCCCTGCTTCAAATTGAGTGAGCCATTTGTGTTTATGGCCTGTGCATATCTGCAAAAATTCTTGGCATTTTTGCAGCACTTAGAGTTTTTGTAGCAGTGTTTTTGCTGCCATTCATAAGTGTTTTGAAGAGGAGCAGCATTCAAAATCCCAGCATTCAAAAATTGGCAGCATTCAGGCATTGGCTTTAAAGAAAGGCAGCACTGCCCATTTGAAGATTTTCATTTTAATTTTTCTCTGCAAGTTCTACTCATTAAAATCTGCATTTTGAAGCGCTGCTGGAAAATTGTTTAAAGTTGGTTTCTGAATAAGTTTATGAGTTTTTTACTGCAAAATATTTCTGAGTTTTTTAAGTGAAAATTTCTGAGTTTTTCATTGAAAAATCTCTGCAAATTTCTGGGTTTTACTGCTGAAATTTTCTGGAAAATTCTGCATTCTCATTCTCTGCTGCTGAGAAAATTAATTTTTCCACCGAGTCTACAAGATTCTGCTATACATTTGAAGAAAAAAATTCTGCTGTGTATTTGGAAGAAAAATTCTGATGCAATTCTAAAAGCCTCTATTCTACTCTGTTGTGTAAAAGCCTCTATTCTACTCTGTTGTTTAAATTAAAAAATAAAAAACAAAAAATAAAAATAAAAATAAAAATTACTGCTCTTGGCCTTTCGACCCCCCCCTTATTATAATACACTGCAAGGCCGCGCCCCCCCCCCCGCCCCCCCCTTATTATAATACTCTCCCTCCCTTTTTTAAAATATGGCTCTATGCCCACACAACCTCACTACACACTGCAACGGCTGCCCTCTTATCCTGCACCCCCATACACCCGCTCCCCTATCTGCACCCACGCTCCCTTCCCTCAGAAACTCTCACTCCAGTCCACGCTCCTGCAATTTTTAAATTAAAAATTAATTAACCCTATCCTCCAACCCCACGCTGCCCCTTATCACTCTAGCCCTCAACACACACCTCTGTGTGTTAACCAAACTCACATACGACAGCTCCCTTACACAGCCCTGTCCCCCCTCCATTCAATAAACGGCCGCCCTCAAGCTCACGTCCCTCCCTCCATTCAATACATGGCTCCCTTCACTATTATACCCCCTCCCCACTCTACGCAGACCTCTCATTCCTATCTACTCACAACACCCCTACCATACTCCTCTCACCCCTCCCACTTCACTCCATCACTCCCTTACGTAGATTCATTTCCAGTTTAATTTTTCTATTATTAAAAACTCCCCCACCCATTTTAAAATAAATCCTCCCCACCACCATTTTGGTTTCATATTTTAATTTTTAAAACTTTTAAAATACCACCCCCTCCTTTTTAAATTCATTCTTTATATTTAAAAAAAAAAAAATTATAGCCCCCTTCACTGTTAAATTCGTTCCCACATTCCATTTTTATATAATCCCTTTTTTTAATCCCATTTTAATATTTCCCTCCCCTCCCATTTCAATAAATATCCCTCTTTCCATTATTTTAATTAATTCCCATTAATTCATTTTTTAATTAAATTTTAATTAAAAAAAAAAAAAACAGCAAAGAGAGAGGAAAAGAGAAAGCGCAGAAGAAGAAATGAACAGCGGAATTGAAGAAATGGCATGGACTATATATAGAGAAAATTTCAGATTTGCATTGTGATTTGTGGCATTGATTTGAAGGGTGATTTTCTAAAGAAATTGACATTTTAAGACAAGTTTTCCATCATTGAAAACAACGCTTTGAAGAAAAAATTCAGCTGCCTTAAATACATTTTGCATAGTATTTTCAGTTGCACATTTACAAAACATTTTTGCAGAGATATTGACATTGTATTGTGAGTGGAATTTGCATCTTCTTCATAGTTGCAATTAGTATTTGAGTTTTTGGATTGTTGATTTCCCTCCATCATTTGAGGAGCACACTTTGTACTTCAAAAATTCTTTGGAGTCATTTGTATTTGTTGATTGAGTCACATTGTAAACGGGTGCATTTTCAGTTGAAGCCAACACTCCTTCATTTTTTGAGCCTAAGTTGTTGAAATGGCTAAAATCAATGAGGTGTTAGAGTTGTTGAATAACCTCATTCATTCCAATGTTGATGATATGATAAGAATGAGCAAGAATGCTCTTTGTAACATTCAAAGTTGTTTGCAAGATGCACAAGAAAAGATTGAGTTTTTGCAATTGGAATCTCAGCTTCAACAAGATGAACTTCAGCAAAAGGGTCACCATTCTAATCATGTTTCTGTTCAGAAGATTGAGAAGGACTCCCATCAGCAGCATGTCAGTAAAGTTGTAGTTGATCCACATTCAGTTCCTTGTACTAGAGCAGATGTACATGCAGATGCAGCAGTTCAGCCTACACTTCTCAAGCCCATCATCAGACCTTGGGAAGAGCTTGTCCACAACAAGCACAGAACTGGTCTTGGATATGACAAGGATGTGTACTTTCATATTCCAGACTACACCAAGCCCATCATATTTTAGAGTGCCGGATTCCTATATGACAGTTCACCTACAGCTATTCCAGATCCTGCTCCACTTCCACAACAACATCAGATTGTAAAATGCCAACACTGTGATCGAGTTGGCCATATGAAAGATCATTGTTTTGATCTTCATCCATGCAAGCACTGTGGTCAGCACACCCATTCTTCACAGAGATGATTTAGACACAAGCCTCCTGCAAGAACCAAGATTCATCTTAGATGGATTGCTTCTTGGCAATCGGAATCAGCAGCCAAGAAGATTTTTACGACACATGTTAGAACTTGTTCATGCATATTGAACAAACTTGCAGTTTAATTTTTGCCATCATCTCACCTTGTCCCTGACAGGGGGGAAAATGGTGGTCATGTACAAGCTTTGACGTCAGATCAAGTGAGCCTGAGCCACAATCTCTCATTCCATGTTTAGAGTTGTAGCCAGAGACACAACTGTTCAAGTGAGCCTGAGCCACAATTCGTCATTCTAGATTCAGAGATGTAGCCAGAGACACGGATGCCCATGAGCATGCCTTCGGTTGGTGGACAACCTTAAACCATCATCTTTGGTTGATGGACAACCTAAAACCATCACAGGTCATAGACCTCCCTTCCTTTAGGTCGAAGGTCTCCCTTTCATATATGAGGAACACTTCCTCTAGCAAAATCCTTCAGCTTAGCAACCTTCAGCTTCTTGCCAGCATTGGTTGAGTTCTAGGAAATGCTTCAAAGCGTTCCAGAGTTGTTGGTAATCCTAAAACCATCACAGGTAGTAGACCTCCCTTATTTTATGTTGAAGGTCTCCCCTTTTTATGAGGGACAATTCCTCTAGCAAAATATTTCAGCTTCTTGCCAGTTTTGGAAGAGTTCTGGGAACTGCAACAAGTTTTGCGTTCCAGTGTTGGTGGTCATCCTTAAACCACCTCTTTTTTCCAACATTTCAGAGAGTTAATTCAGCCCAAGTGTTGCCATGTATACTTTTCATATTTGTATTACAACTCTTTTTGGACTCACACATACCCCTTCAGATTAAGGGGGGATGTTGGAACACCTAATCCTCTATGGGTAGGTGTGGAATGCGAAAAGTCTCAATGGAGTCCATGTGACCTTGGAATGTGAAACCAAGAGTCACACCATTGTACTATAAATGTACATATTTGTATAATGGAAATAAGAAAGTCTCACACTTATCTTTCATTGTGTGTTGAGTCTTGTGTGTGTGTGTGTGTGTTTATTCTTCTCATACACCATGTATGTATTTAACATGGTGTTTAACACCCACCAACATGTGGGGGAGTTAATATGCAGAACATGGGGGTGGGCGGAGATGGTATGCAAAACTTAATAATAAAAAAATATTGTGCATATTAACTCAATCTCACCTCCAGCCCCATATATTTTATGGGTTAGGGGAAGTTATATGCAAAACATAATATGATTATTATGTTTTTTGTAGTAACTACCCCTACCTTTATATAATATGTTTTCCGGGACATTACATTAAAAATAAAATAATATCTATATTAAAAACTATTAAGAAAATACTTACTACTTAATTTATTCACTATTTAATATGGAAGTGATTCATGGCATTTAAAATAAAATAATATTGATATGATAGATCATTATGAAGATGCTTTACTAAAAAAAAGATCTGCAATACTTTCCTTATTGCACTCTTTTGCAACTCAAAAGTTTTGGACATTGATAAATATGGGGTTAAAAGAGATCTATGTTACTATTAGTAATTTTCCTTTAAAATAATAAAATAAAAGGTGTTGTCCAAACATTATACATTTTGAAGTTATTACATAGAATCAAATAAATTTCTTGTTGACTAAATATTTATCTCCGTTGTTTAAAATTAGTTTTTGACTTTACATATGGATTTAGCAACCTAAAAATCTCTACACCACTAGGATTTATTCACAACTCAAACTTGTGCTTCCAACAAATATATTTTGTACACATTGGACTGAAAAATTCATAGAAAAGCCATCCAAAAAAAGAAATTTAAAAACTATGGAAAAATAAAATATATATAATTAATCCTATCATGTTTTAAATAAACATAATTTTATAATTACATATTAAATTATCATTAGCATGTATTAGAATAATTAATATATATAATAAAATTAGATTAATTTTATTTTTTAATTGTTTTTTTCCTTGCTAAACAATCTTAATTTTATTTCAACTTTTGAATTTTTCTTTTTTTAATGTTAAAAGCATTCAATATGTGCAACCTTACACACTAGGGGAAAAAACTAAAAAAAACAAACAAAGGAGAAGATCTATAAAAAAACAATAGAGAAGATTAAATAATATAAAAATCACTTATTTTCTTGCTACCTCGTAAAGGATGGTCAACATGAACCATTTCCAAATCATTCTCAGTCACATTGGGTGGATGTTCTTTGTTAGAATCTGAGATTTCTGAAACATGAATTCTCTTTCTGCCCACCATCCCATCTTTTTCTTAACCACCACTTCATATGCTCCTCTCCTTAAATCAATTCTATTTCTGAGTTTTTTTGCATATGAAGTGCATGTCCATCATGAACCTGGGTATTCTTATCTTCTTTCTCTGAAGTATCCTCCTTGATTTCCCTTTCTTCTTCTTGGAGAAAAATATGATTGAAAGGTTTCCAACCTTTTTTTAGTTGTCTGCCCCTTTTTCTTTATTAGTGGATTGTTTTTATAGGGGGAATGAGTCCTCAAGATGTCTTATTTGAAAACAAGTACGACATATGAATGGTGTGTTTTCATAGTCCAAAATTTGAATCCATTGGAAGGATTTATGTTTTAGCAAGATATGGTCAGTTAGACCCTTGCTACTTACTCTTATTCCTGCACATATACGAGCAAAGGTGAATAATTATTTCTTCATTCTTTCAACAACCATCTTTTTAAAGGAACCCAAAGTGTTTGCGACACCCTCTAGAACCTTACGATGTCAAAATGGAAGAGGGCAGTTTGACAACCTTACCCAAACTGGTATCTTTGTTACTACCATCGTTGTAGAATCAAACTATAGAAACCATGGGGTGATGAAGCACCCTGATCTTCTCAAGAACCAAGACCTTTCCTTCAAAACTTTATCCAAATCTTATTGGAAATAAAACTATGAAAAAAGCTTCTGAACACATGAAAATACCACAATTTTTGGACCATTTTGTAAAAGCCCATTGATGTAAAGTTTCAAACCTCCCCAAAAAAATTGTTAAATATGAAAAATGCAAGTTTTGATTGAAGAACCTAAAAAATTTGACTTACCTCTTTCAGATCTAAAAATGTTGGCTCAACTGTGGCCATTCCATTATAACTATCCCTTTCCCAGCAATATCCTTGTAGGAAACTGTAGCACCTAGGTTCATAGAGCCTGAAGCACCTTCACCAAACATCAAAAGAAAAATAATAGTGGACTTCCTAGTTATGCAGTAATCACTAACAAAATAGGATTTACAAAATTTACAATTTACTTTTAATTTTAAAAATTCAATTTGATAGATTGAAAATATTTGAAATTTTTCCTTTAGGTGTAGATCATTTTATTTTCTAGGGTTTATTCTCGAACACATCACATATTCAAACATCATAGAAAAAGATTAACAATAAAAGTCACTTTAGAGGAATTAAAATTTCCAAAAAATATCTATAACCCTATAGATAAAAGAATATCTATAGGCCTAAGCTTAATCTATACCAACAAACCCAAAAAAACCTTACCATCAAGTTAATTTTAATATTTAACTTTCAAATAGTGGTAATGATAGAACCATGTCAAAAAATACTTTCGGTAATGTTTTTATTAATTACACCCAAGGTGTTTCTCTTTGAAACAGCTTGCCACTGACATTTATCAACATTTTTATGTTCCACCGTTGGTTCGAAGGACCGATGTAAGATCTAGCCTTTAAGATGAGTCGGTTGGCTAATGAAACTAGATGTTGTTCTGTGTATGACATATAGCACACACGACTGCTTTTATCTGTGAGATTAGCATCTCCTGTGTGGTGGCTCTCTGTCCGCATTGCAGATGACACACCTCCACACTTTTATAGGTGCACGATCAACCACTATTTTTTTCCATAACAATGGGTAAATATATTTGTTGTAGTCTTTGGTTAAACTGCATTAACAGTGTATATTTGAGACTTTGTTTCCATGACAACGGGTAAATATATTTTTTTGTAGTCTTTGCTTAAACTGCATTAACAGTCTATATTTGTTGTACTCTCAGGTTAAACTGCATTAACAATCTTATTTACCTGGGTTGTGTATTTCCATAACGTGGGTTAAATATTTTTGGTAGCTGGGCGCAATAACACAAGAAGCTGCTGCTCAGTAAGCATTACTATGTAGAAGGTCTACTAAACTGAAAATGGAGGGCTGAGCTTGAGGAAACCCTCAAGCATTGCTAAGGCCACTATTTATTTAAACAGGGCCGCATTGTGCTTAAGAAAATTGGCATTGGCACAAGCATTCATAGGTCGTTTCTTGCAAGCTGCCTGTTTGCTCAGCCGCAAAATTCTGCCAAAGGATAACAACTTTGGAGAAGCTGCTTTCCCAAGACAAGCTCTTAGCTGCTTTCTCTCACCAAGAGCTGTCATCTCTTTCTCTGTTGAACAGGTAAAATTTCCTCTCTTCCGACCTTATCAAAATACAGAGGATTCAGTAAGTTTTTCTTGGGTATTCATCTATGACAATTTTCCTCTAAATTATTGTATTCCCGCTCTGTATTATCTTTCTTAAGATTTTTTATTCCAACTTAAATGATTTCAACTTGCACTGTAAGCGGCAGTAGTCACTGAGAAAATTTCAGTCGATTTAATTCAATTTTACCTCTCACATAGTCCTCTCCCAAGGACTGTTCAATCGATTTCTTTTTCTCTGCAGAGATCCTCAACAGATATTATTGATTTATTTTTCTTTGCTGAGATCCTCAACATATATTTTGATGACAGATTGATTTCTCCATTTTTTTTTTAAGTTTATTCAAAATATTAAGCTTTCTCTTTCTTCTTTGTCCATGGTTCTGGTTGTTTCAAAGAGGATTTCATGTCCTCTTTGTGGGAATTTTATTTTAGAAAAAATGGCAAAACTGTTGGTTCTTACATGCAAAATCACGACAAAAATGTCAAGACTGTTGCTTCTTACATGAAAAATTTAGTTTTTTAGTTGGGATTTTCTGGTGCTCAAGGTTGATGAGCCAGTGTTGTTTTTTGGTAAGCTAGTGCAATTTTTGGAAAAAATTACAAATTTCAAGCTTTTACTTCGACATTAAAAAAAAAAAAAACGAGTGGAAGGAAGTGTAACCTTTTTGTTTTCTCACAAGCTACAATTTCACACCCACTCTCTCAAAATCCTTTTTCACACCCACTCTCTCAAAATCCTTCTTGGATTTAGAGACATTACCGTCAAATGAAAACAAATCACATCAGAAGCAATTTAACATACCATTTCTCATAATTTTTCTCGAATTTCTAGCCATTTTCTTGAACAATACCAAGAAATTAACTCAACATACCATTTCTCATCATTCTGCTCAAATTTCCAACCATTTTCTTGAAAAAGACCTGGAAATCAACTCAACCAGCTGAAGACGAAGACATTAATGAGCGTCACGTGAAAGAAGAAGGTACTACATCAATGTGCCAAAATTTTTAGAAATTATTTCGCATGTTCCTAGAGCGAACTCGCTTCCCTGCAGCGGATTTCAAATGGATCTACTCAATCTTATCCAACATCTGTTTAAACAATTGTAGAGCCTACAGACGCAATTTCAATATTGAATTCATGCTCTTTTGTTGTTTAAAAAAATGTTTTCAAAAAAACAATTGTATTATTTGGGGTTTGATTGGTGGGTGAAATCGTTATTATTTTATTAGTAGATTCCTATAGTAAAATAATTCTCATTTTTTTTTAAATAATTTTTTTTTATTATTTATTTGGAAAATTAAAGACATTTAATAATTTTTTATTATTTATTTGGAAAATTGAACACATTTATATTAAATGTTTGAAATGTTTATTATTTATTTGGAAAATTAAAGACATTTAATTTTATTTTATTGTTTATTTGGAAAATTAAACAGACTTATTATGATGATGATGATGACGGTTAATGTCCACTGAGACCAATCCCCTATGTTAAATGTTTGAAATTCCCTATACAGAGTTTCAATTCCTTTGGAGTTTCATTTTCTTTAAATATTAATTTTATTATTTATTTGGAAAATTGAACACGTTTATATTAAATGTTTGAAATTCCCTATAAAAACTTTCACCTTCTTTAAATATTACAGTTTCATTTTCTTTAAATATTAATTTTATTATTTATTTAGAAAATTAAATACATCTATATTAAAGGTTTATGAAATTCCATATACAAAGTTTCAATTTCTTTAAATATTAGAGTTTCATTTTTATATTAAATGTTTTAAATTTCCTATACAAAGTTTCAATTTGTGAGAAAATCTTTTGGTAAAAATCACATCAAAATAGTTTTGGTCGACACGTTTTGAATCAGTCAATGTGGTTCATCATGAGGAAAAGATGAAGAATCTAATCATATAACCCAATTAAATAGATAAGAAAATCTCCAACTAGCCATTTGTAAGATAACGGGTAGTTTGACTAAACCTAGGAAATGAAATCAAAAAATATAATATAAAATAATGATTTCTTATTTATTTAATATTAAATGCTTAATGTTTATAATTGTAATCTTATTTATTTTTATTCTTAATAAAAAAAATTAACCAATACATTCTTGAAGAATAAAAAAAAAATATTTTTTAATTTTTATTTTTAGAATAATAATTAATATATTTATTTTGTTCTATTTTTATTTCTTTTTAATAAAAGAATAAAAGTTAAAATATCAACCAAAATAATAAAATAAAATAAACTAAATAAAATAAAAATAAATACAAAAAATAAACATAAAAACAAAATTACATAAAAATAAATAAAAATAAGTAAATAAATAAATATTAATAATCTTAGTTTAAAAATTATATTTTATTTAATAATATGTTATATAATAATAATCATAAGTTTAAAAATAAAAATAAAAATAAATAAATGAATGCATAAAAATACATAATAAAAAAATTAATAAATAAAATTATAAAATTATAAAAATCTCCAACAAGCCATTTGTAAAATAACAACTAGTTTGACTAAACCTAGAAAATGAAATCAAAAAATATAAAATAATGATTTCATATTTATTTAATATTAAATGCTTAATATTTATAATTGGAATCTTATTAGTTAAAATATCAACCAAAATAATAAAATAAAATAAACTAAATAAATTTGATAATAAAATAAAAATAAAAATAAAAATAAAATTAAATAATAATACAAATAAAAATAAGTAAATAAATAAATATTTATAATTTGAGTTGAAAAATTATATTTTATTTAATAATATGTTATATAATAATAATCATAAATTAAAAATAAAAATAAAAATAAATAAATAAATGCATAAAAATACATAAAAATTAAAATTAATAAATAAAAATAAAGCTATAAAAAATGAAATAAATAAATAAAAAATAAATATTTATAGATTTGAATTTAAAAATAAAAATAAAAAATCTAGGAATGAAAAGCAGGAATCCAACATCTGCTAATCAACCGCCCATTGTCCCTGTTGAGGTTAACCGTCCTCTTTTCGATTTCCAATGCTTCTCTCAACTTGCGTGTAACATGCACCATTAACTTCATAGGGAAATTTAAGGAGTTAAAACAATTTTATACAAGTTACTCATCATTTCATAGAATGTTTTGCAGTTCACAGTGAAATTTTATAAATAAGAGTAGTAAACTCCTTAACCCTTAACAACCTCCATTATAGTATATTAACTTAATACTATATGATGTAACCATCCATTCATCTCATTACTCATATAGTCATCACATAATTGCCATTATAAACATCATAACAAGAAAGGAATCAACCTCATCATCTGGACACAATAATTAATCACATCATTGAACACCATTATACCGTGAAAACCCCGTAGGGTGAGAACCAGCAAACGTTTAATTTTATTATTAAACGCTCGTGAGGGTGTTCAGCCCATCACTCAATGGCTTATAAGGGAGACCATCCCTTAACCATCGTTTATATAATCTTACAAGGGAATATGCAAATATCTAGCTTAAAGCCATTATAATAAATATGATACCATTTACCCTCTCGTCTTCATATCTTCAGATCTTCAGATCTTGGTGGCATGGATGTACCTCCAATGGACCATCGTACATTGAACCTTCCTGCAACTCGCACTCATCTGCATGAACATTAATCATTTACCTACCACCAGGACAAGCATAATATTCCTTCGTACATGTCACCATCATTCCCTGCTATGATGCCTTCAACATAAAATGATGTCAAGATTTATAAAGTGTTAATCAATGTGTAATCATGACAAACAAGTAGAGTACCTTGTCATTCTCTCTTTAATAACACATACCTTATATGTGCTGGTTATAATTCATCACAATAACTAATGCTTACGTCGCATAAGCACATTCCTCCAAGACAATGGCTACATCTCCCAAGCTTTCTTTAAAATAAACTGATACATCAGTTAAGATATTTATGCATGTGATTTACATAAGTTTAATCAAAATAGCTAACCCTTAAGCTATTACTTTTAGTGCATGGAATGCAAGCTAACATAACAATTGTTTCCTCCATGCATGCGAATGCATACCGATTCCAAAAGACTCTCCCTAAAGGAGTGCTTACACAATGAAGCACATAACCTCCTTCACAAGTCTTTCCAAAGAAATTCTCAATGCTAGTGAGCATGTAAACATATGTAAAAATACGTAATGAAGAATATAAATACATGTCTTATTTTCAAGATTAAACTAACAATCATATTCAATGTAGTTTTAATACTACAAGCTATCTTTATTCATACAAAAATATATATTATTGTTCAATTAAAAGCTAATACACATGTTGCATGTATATGCAAGATCTTCCTCCAAGAGGAATTTAACATCACGTTGATGATAATATAAAATAATCACTTAGATGGATAAACTGATTAGTTCCTTTAACCATGAATTTATTAAATAACTTAACTTACAAACATCATGGTAATTTATTCATGGATTTATTAAATAACTAATGTTTGCAGACACCATGGTAATCTACCCATGGTTTTATGAAACAATTAATCTCCATCATCCCCATGGAAAAATACCCATGGATTTATGAATACTATCCATGGATTTATTAATTCATTAACCTCTACCACTATCATGGTAACTTATTCACGGATTTATTAAATAAATTACTATTTATAACATGGTTAATGAATAGAATATTAATGTGAGAAACTTCTCTTTTCTTCTTCACTATGAAAATAATTCAAAAGTCACTCTCTTTAATCTATTCAAGAATAGACTTGTTATCACTTCATAATTTAATGAGTACAAAAAAATCTCTTTTTAAAATAAGAGCATTCCTCTTCTATTTTCTTGCTTATGTAAATATTTTATTAAAGAGTTGCCCTCTTTGAATCTATTCAAGAAAATCTCTTTTAAAAATAAGGTGCATGACTAACCCTTATTTGGGCATAAGAGCTAGATAGACCTTTTAAAATAATTAACAAAGTTAACATGTAACCTTTGCCAACCCTCGCAAAGGAATTAATGCAATGGACTTATCTTCTACTCCCAAGATAAATCCATTCTTATGCAAATAGTCAACAGTAAATTGGTTTATCAAATCCCAATAAACTAATGAGATATCATTTCCTTGATATAGGTAACTTATCTCAAGAAAGATCATTAGTGTTCTATATATAATCTTTATTTATATCTTTTAACTCAAAAAAATAAGACTATATAATAAAAAGAGTAAGCCAAAATCACCTTTCTTGGCAATCGACTCTCATTCCAAAGGCATATATTTAAAATATAAAACATGCATCTTCTATTTTTTATTGCCTCTACAAAATTATATAAATATTTATATATATAATCTTTCCTTTATCTTTTAATTCTTAAAGAGAAAGACTATCTAATAAAGAAAGAAAGTCAAAATCACTTATCTAGCAGTCGAATCTCATTCCAATAGTGAAATCCTATACTTTCCCGCAGCTCTGAGTGCTAGGAAAATACTGGATCGCAGTCATTTTTTTTAATAAGGTGATATCTCTTATAAAAAGCAAAAGCTTATTTATTTTATACACTGTCATTTGCTCGGACGCTATCTTTCGCTTTTCATTTTGATAAGCAATTATTTTACTTTATTTTACGTTCCATTGTACTCTGCTAAACGTATAGATATGAACATGAACTCCATCAACCAGGAAATAGGTTTCTTAAGTATGTTGTCAACGCTCGCCCACCTGTCAGTGTGCACTGTAGCTTCACATACCCATGGCTCCAGTATGCCAAGAAAATCTTGCTGCTATGCAGTGGAAACCATTCCGAATCCCCTTGAGAACATAAGGGTTAGCTCTTCATATCAAAACTTCAAAGTATGAAATCCAAATATGGAAACCGACCCACACTATAGCAGTTTTTAAATGAATCAATAATTTGGTTTTCAAATGAATCAGAGTCCATTCAGCAACTATTTGATTTTCTTGATCGAATAGTTAAAATAAATTAACGTACGTTTCATTTACAATGCGTAAATAAATAGGGTTGAGTCGTACGTTACATACTCCCCTTAAGAGAACACCGTCCTCGGTGTGCTTCTCTCACTGAAATTAAACTTATACTCATGATATAATAATATAAGCAATCCAAAGGGGCTTTTTCCCCTTGGCAATGAGACACTTTCGTTTCTTTAAATGACATTAATTGAAACAATAATGTTTTTATCCATATCCATAAGCATGTATAGCACAAAGAAAATTTCATTCCCATTTCTACTGCTTATCCATTATTCAATTCACAAAAGTATAGAAAAATCTCTATACGAACTTACCAACCAATTACTATTGAAAGAAATGATGGCTTTTACGCAAGCTCTCATAGAATGGTTGAACACCCATCAACACTTCCTGGAAAGAGCCTATAATGTATGAATAACCATTCAATCACATTATTCACATAGTTTTCAAAATTTAAAATACTTGCAACTACCAAACATTATTGCAACATAAAGAGATGTTTTAATCAAAGTACTTCCATAAGTACTCAAAGAGAACCAACCCTCTCATAAATGCATCATGTGCACACTGTCTTAGCTCCTGCTAAAGACATCCATAGAGTACTTCAAAAAGTGCTCAGAGAGCACTTAGCTCTCTTCATCATACCAATGGTCAATCAATGCACCATGGTCATATCCTAGCATCTGCTAAGACATTCAAACAAATTAGTAATAAAATAAATGAACTTATACATTCAATAATTCATTTTAATATAATCACAAATTTTACTTAACTTTTTCCACTATGAGAACTGCAATGGTAAAAAAAATTCTCCTCCTAATCCATAGGATTGAGTCTTTTTTTCCACATCCAGACAGTTAATCTTTCCACACTAAAATGTCTTTATACTTATTTGGAAATTTAGTCTTTCATGTTGTTGTCCTCCCAACCACCAAGTGAGGCTATTATGTCCTCCACTTGCCCCCTAGCTCCAAAATCTGGACAGTGTCACGGGTCAACAATGGATTCTTCTGTTGTGACATCGGGATGGCCAATCCAGTCACACTCAGAAAAGCCTGGAAGAGAAATTCGGGACAATACGGTTCAATTCTCCAATTCCAGTCATAGTCACATGTTTTTGGCTTTACAAGGGTTGCTGGAAGCTATTTTCAACTGGTCCCAACCAGCTTGAGAAAATACTCCCCCTTTACCAATTTCATAGAACGCCTACTCCTCCCCGGGGATCCAGCTTATCCTCAAAGGAGTAGGTAACTATCTTTCCAACTGTCCCCAACCACTTCCTATTCTTGGAAACATTTTTACCATCAGCTTAGAAAGATTTTCTCTCATTAATTAATTCCAAAAAATTAAATAATTTTCTTTATTAACAGTGATGATTTAAGTTTTTTTTCTTGTCAGATAAAATAAAATTAAAAAAATTGTCTTTAGCTAGTTAATACTAGTTAGCTTTAATGAAGCTATCACAACTTCCCCCGTGGAAGTAACATACATGTGTTGTACATTAAAACATGATACTTTAATGTTTACTGTTGCAATTCACATTGCAATGTTTGCGATATTTTATTTTCACAAATGTTTCTATTAAGCTACCCATGCTTACTATAAGAAACAATGTAAATCGTAAATATGTATTTCTGAAGCACATATTATCTTATGCAAACAATCATTTTAAGTTCCCGCATAAAATGTTGTTATGCATACAATGTCGTCATGCATAAAATTATATACAATTATTCATTAATGTGTATGTGTCGTAACGATTAGGTATGAGTGCAAACATTTCCAATTCTCATAATGTTTTGTTCCAACAAACTGACATACGAAGTAATTATCATAATCACTTGTTCACAACTTTCAAATAGCTTTAGTCAAAATCGATTTGCGCATATAACTTTCATTAGTTATTCATTCATAACTAGTCAATGATATTAATCATTTTAATGCATTCATGACACGAGTCACTAGTCATTTAGTGTTAGTGAAGTTTCACAACTTGATCCATTAAGAGACTTCATTCAATTTAATTTTAACACTCTATCATCTTATAGTAGGACTTTCTTCATCTTTTGCATTCATGCATTAGTTTCGCACACCATCACTATACACATTCATCTCTTTTAAAGTAGTGCATGGTAACTTAGAAATTTTATTGCATGCAAAAACAATTGCTTCTTTTCAAGCTCAAATGAAAAGTAACTATTTTCTTTCATGCTTTTATACTTTCTTACCTAAAGAAATAAAGCATAATACACATATTAATCTCATATGCATATTCTTATGCAGAAAAAAGTATACTATAATAGCATGTACTCTTTTAAGAATTATCTTAAATGGAAGCTAATCTCATGCAATGCCATGTATATAACAATACATTTTAAAAGAATCAACATGCATATGCATAGACTTCTTAAAATAAAATAAAATAAAATAAAATACTTATCATTATTTCATTCTACTGCAATACTCATCCCCATCATCCCCATCAGGAAATTCACATTGCTCTTCTACAACAATGTTTTCTTTTAGCAGCATTGATAAGATTTTATAGCATGATTAGATAAAACCTTAATCAATAAATAATCAATATTTGAATTATCCTTTAACACATATTCATGTGTATATATGAGATGTGAATACAATGTCACAACATGCTTTCTTCTAACATCTCTACATTAGTGTGAGTAACTAATTATCAATTCATGTCAAATAACTCCCATATTATTTTGAAATTTTTCACACACGCACACATTCGTACCAGATGAATCACTATATTTGTTTAGAAATTCCTTTAATGGAAAATGACACAATGTGCATTCCCTTTACTTAAAATTTTACAGAAGAACCACCACTTCAGCTTTTGCCTTTGGAACATGAAAATATAATAAATCTAACACATTGGCTGTCGTTCCTATGCATACAATACATAAAGATTATAATCTTAATTTCCCAACAGAGTTCTTAACATAATCGAGTAGGCAAACTCATGATTCCTCTTCGAGGACACATAACATAATAGTCATGCAAAACATGGTTTTCCTTTCCATAAAACTAATGGAATAAAACATAAGAATACATACCTTATTCTCAAAATATTATACCCACATTAGCCATGTATATATTTCTAGGAAACCAGAACATTACTTTAGTTTTTGTACATGTAATTCATCTTCTTTGCCAAGGAATATTTTCTAAATTATCATAACAAAACATGTTATCATTTCCACATATAGACTTATGTTCTTTCCGATGAAATCTAATACTACTATTGCATGTAAAGAACCTTGTTCCTCTATGATTCTACATGCAAGTTGCTCATGATTTGCTTCCAGGAATTTACCATAGATAGCCTCTTTTATGCATAAAAACCATGCAACACTAACAAGGCTAATTTAACCTAAATCAAGAAGTTGACATAATCCATTTAGCAATGTAGTATATTCAAGAGGTTATCCTCTTTAGCCTATATTTATTTTCAAGAAAATAACTTGGATTCCATTTCACTTAACACACAAGTACGTAGTCCCTTTTAAAGAAAAACAAGCTTCTCATATTTTCTTAAATAAGATATATATAAAGGCAAGCAAGTTTACTTATTTATGTTTTACTACTGGTCACACCTTTCAAGATACATACTAGTAATTTTTGCAAGAACTCACA
Organism: Pinus albicaulis; assembly: GCA_034641835.2. Taxonomy (NCBI): domain Eukaryota; kingdom Viridiplantae; phylum Streptophyta; class Pinopsida; order Pinales; family Pinaceae; genus Pinus; species Pinus albicaulis. The sequence continues at coordinate 874,833,432 of CM076574.1, read as the reverse complement.
TGGGTTCTTCTTAGCAAAACTAGCATATTAGCTTGGTCTTTTTACCATGGTATATCTTTCTAAAAGATTATCATATTAGCAATGCTTTATCACTTTCCAAAATAACTAGCACATTCTTGCATATTAATTAAAACCACATTTTACCCTATATTTGTCTCTTTGCAAGATTCACATGCCAGAATTATTTTAATATTTCTCTCCCAGAAAAATTCAAATGTATATTAGTTAAATTTTCAAGCACACACATGTTTCTTTTTCAAGAAACCAAATTCCCAACTCCTTTCAAGGAAATTTCAAGACAACAATAGAATTTTTATGCACATGGAAAATACATATCCTTTTTTTTAAAGAAACTCTAACTCAACAGGTATTTACTTTGTAAGCAGTGTATTTTCCATAATGCAATAACTAGTGTTTCAAGGAAAGAAAGATAATAATAGTTATCTCTTGAAACTCTTTGTTCAACATGGATTAGAGATGGGATGTCGTCCTTCACATAAGCACATTTCATCTCGAATCGCTCAATTTATTTTCGCTAACTCCCAAAGGTGCCAGTGTTGCAACCTTTAGCTCTGATACCACTTGTAACCTACACCATTAACTTCACAGGGAAATGTAAGGAGTTAAAATTTTTTTATACAAGTTACTCATCATTACATAGAATGTTTAACATTTCACAATGTAATTTTATAAATAAGAATAGTAAAATACTTAATGCTTAACAACCTCCATTATAGTATTTTAACTTAATACTATATGATGTAACCATCTATTCATCTCATTACTCATATAGTCATCACATAATTGTCATTATGAACATCATAACAAGAAATGAATCAACCTCATCATCTGGACATAATAATCATTCACATCATTGAACACCAATATACCCTGGAAACCCCATAGGGTGAAAACTAGCAAACATTTAATTTTATTAGTAAACGCTCGTGAGGGTGTTCAACCCATCACTCAATGGCTTATAAGGGATACCATCCCTTAACCATCGTTTATATAATCTACAAGGAAATATGCAAATATCTAGCTTAAAGCCATTACAATAAATATGATACCATTTACCCCTCTCGTCTTCATATCTTCGATCTTTCACATCTTGGTGGCATGGATGTACCTACAATGGACCATCGTACATTGGACCTTCCTGCAACTCGCACTCATCTGCACGAACATTAATCATTTACCTGCCACCATGACAAGCATAATTTTCCTTTGTACATGACAAACATAATATTTCTTTGTACATGTCACCATCATTCCCTGCTATGATTTCTTCAACACAAAATGATGTCAAGATTCATAAAGTATTAATCAATGTGTAATCATGACGAACAAGTAAAGTGCCTTGTCATTCTCTCTTTAATAACACATACCTCATATGTGCTGGTTATAGGTCATCACAATAACTAATGCTTATGTCGCATAAGCACACATTCTTGCAAGACAATGGCTACATCTCCAAAGATTTCTTTAAGATAAACTGATACATCAGCTAAGATATTTATGCCTGTGATTTACATACATTTAATAAAAATAGCTAACACTTAAGCTATTACCTTTAGTGCATGGAATGCAAGTTAACCTAAAAATTGTCTCTGCCAAGCATGCGAATGCATACTGATTCCAAAAGACTCTCCCTAAAGGAGTGCTTACATAACGAAGCACATAACCTTCTTCACGAGTCTTCCCAAAGAAAATCTCAATGCTAGTGAGCATGTAATCATATGTAAAAATACGCAATTAAGAATATAACTACATGTCTCATTTTCAAGGTTTTACTAACAATCATATTCAATGTAGTTTTAATACTACAAGCTATCTTTCTATATACAAAAATGTGTATTATTTTTCAATATAAGCTAATACATATATTGCATGTATATGCAAGATCTTCCTTCAAAAGAAATTTAACATCATAATCATGTTAATATAAAATAATCTCTTAGTTTATTCATCTAAGGAATAAAACTGATTAGTTCCTTTAACAATGAATTTATTAAATAACTTAACTTTACCAACACCATGGTAAACAATCCATAGATTTATTAATTGACTAATATTTTCAAAACACCATGGTAATCTACCCATGGTTTCATGAAACAATTAATCTCCATCATCCCCATGGAAAACTACCCATGGATTTATGAATACTATCCATGGATTTATTAATTCATTAACCTCTACCACTATCATGGTAACTTATTCATGGATTTATTAAATAAATTACTATTTACAACATAGTTAATGAATAGAATATTAATGTGAGAAACTTCTCTTTTCTTCTTCACTATGAAAAAAATTCAAAAGTCACTCTCTTTAATCTATTCAAGAAAAGACTTGTATCACTTCATAATTTAATGAGTACAAAAAATCTCTTTTTAAAATAAGAGCATTCCTCTTATATTTCCTTGCTTATGTAAATATTTTATTAAAGAGTTACCCTCTTTGAATATATTCAAGAAAATCTCTTTTAAAAAAATAAGGTGCATGACTAACCCTTATTTGGGCATAAGAGCTAGATAAACTTTTTAAGAATTAACACAATGGACTTATCTTCTACTCCCAAGATAAATCCATTCTTATGCAAATAGTCAACAGTAAATTGGTTTATCAAATCCCAATAAACTAATGAGATATCATTTCCTTGATATAGGTAACTTATCTCAAGAAAGATCATTACTATTCTATATATAATCTTTATTTATATCTTTTAACTCAAAAAAATAATACTATATAATAAAAAGAGTAAGCCAAAATCACCTTTCTTGGCAATAGACTCTCATTCCAAAGGCATATATTTAAAATATAAAACATGCATCTTCTATTTTTTATTGCCTCTACAAAATTATATAAATATTTATATATATAATCTTTCCTTTATATTTTAATTCTTAAAGAGAAAGACTATCTAATAAAGAAAGAAAGTCAAAATCACTTATCTGGCGGTCGAATCTCATTCCAGCAGTGAAATCCTATACTTTCCCGCAGCTCTGAGTGCTAGGCAAGGACTAGATCGCAATCATTTTTTTTAATAAGGTGATATCTCTTATAAAAAGCAAAATCTTATTTATTTTATACACTGTCATTTTCTCGGACGTTGTCTTTCGCTTTTCATTTTGATAAGAAATTATTTTATTTTATTTTACATTCCATTGTACTCTGCCAAACGCATAGATATGAACACGAACTCCATCAACCAGGCAGTAGGTTTCTTAAGTATGTTGTCAACGCTCGCCCGCCTGGCAGTGTGCGCTATAGCTTCACATACCCATGGCTCCAGTATGCCAAGAAAAGCCTGCAGTGGAAACCATTCTGAATCCCCTTGAGAACATAAGGGTCTGCTCTTCATATCAAAACTTCAAAGTATGAAATCCAAACATGGAAAACGACCCACACTATAGCAGTTTTTAAATGAATCAAGAATTCGGTTTTCAAATGAATCAAGAATTCATTCAAACGCTTCTTGATTTTCTTGATCGAATAGTTAAAATAAATTAACGTAAGTTTAATTTACAATGCGTAAATAAATAGGGTTGAGTTGTACGTTACATTGCGGTGGTGGAAATGGTTAACCCTCGCAATAACCTTAGCTTCTTCGATGAAAATATGATTATTGGTCTTCTCAACATGCTCTGCTAAGGCCGAGGAGCGAGATCTATTATGTTTAAGGTTAGCGACATGTTCATGAATTATTTGATTAATAGATCGACCCGTTTCACCAATGTAAGGATTCCCACACAAGCACGGAATCAAGTAAACACCCTTACCATCCTTAGGGCAAATCGGGTCCTTAACCGATCTAAGCGAACTCTGAATGGTTCGGCAGGGTTTGAACGTTGAGGAAACATTATGTTTCTTTAGGATCCTTGTGATTTTATTCATAGTACCTTGGATAAATGGAAGGTGAACTCCATATAACCGATCGCAAGGATCTTTCTTAACTCTGGGACCCTTTTCAGCTTTTTGAAAAGCTTTAAATATTACACTTTCATTTTCTTTAAATATTAATTAGTAAGTTTCCATGGGATTATTTTCACACATGTTTATTATTTATTTGGAAAATTAAACAGATTTATATTAAATGTTTGATTTTAAATTTCTTTAAATATTACACTTTCATTTTCTTTAAATAAAAAAAATGTTTATTATTTATTTGGAAAATTAAACACATTTATATTAAATGTTTGAAATTCAGAGTTTCAATTTCTTTAAATAGTACAATTTCACTTTCTTTCATTTTCTATAAATATTAATTAGTAAGTTCCCATCGAATTATTTTCACACATTTTTTAAATAAAAAAAATGTTTAATTTTTATTTGGAAAATTAAACACATTTATACTAAATCTTTGAAATTCCCTATAAAGAGTTTGATTTTCATTTTCTTTAAATATTAATCATGTACTAGAAATTTTCATTTTATTGAATTATTTTACTGTTTATATTATTTTAAATTTTTTGATCTATACACTAATTTTCATAATACATCTAGAAAATTAATTAGTAAGTTCCCATAGAATTATTTTCACATTTTTGAAATAAAAAAATGTTTATTATTATTTGGAAAATTAAACACATTTATATTTAATGTTGAAAATTCCCTTTACAAAGTTTCAATTTCTTTAAATATTATAGTTTGATTTTCTTTAAATATTAATAGTATAGAAGAAATCTTCATTTTTATTGAATTATTTTACTATTTACATTATTTTAAAAATTTTGGTCTACACACTAATTTTCATAATACATCTATATTTTTTATCTTTAAATATTAATCCTATAGTAGAAATCTTCATTTTTTGAATTATTTTACTATTTACATTATTTTAAAAAAATTATCTACACACTAATTTTCATAATACATCTATTTTTTTTTTATATTGCATAATAATTATAAATATTAATTTATTTATTATCAATTATTATAATTTGAATAATAAAAAATGATTATAATTTAATATATTTTGAATAGTTATTATATAAAATATTGTATGCTTATTTTATGTAATAAATGTCAAGGTTTTAAAGGTATATACTCTCTAATAGACCAGTAAGATGATACAAATGTTACAGCAAAATTAACTTCGAATAACTAAGTTTCAGATTTATTTTAAATTTTTATATTTTGAATGTAAAAATTGTGAAAATCTTGATTATTATTTTTAAATATCTATATTTTAAATGTAAGTTTTAGAGTATTTTTTTATTACAAATTTTGTGTGCTGAAAATGAATATTTTTTTTTGCTAATCATTACTTTTACTTTGAATGGAATTAAATTTGTTGAATTCTAAAATTTCTAAATAAAAAATTGTGAGTAGTTGTGTTATTAAAAACTTTTTGAAATTATGTAGCTATTTCCAATTCCAAAATTTAGTTACGAGTTTAGAATTTAGTTATGAGCACGCATTCAATGGTGGGTTTTTTCTTTTACAAGATATTCTTCTCAAAAGGTGTATCTTTGCACCTTTAGGGGCAATTGCTAGTAATACAATTGCTTCTATTTATGTGTATATATATAGGTGTGACATAGGTAAGTATTATTTGGACGACCCCTCATGGCCCACCTTTCTTCTTTTAAACCCCATTAAAAAGTGTCTGGTATCTAAGCCTGACATTTATTTTTCTTTCCAATTTCTCGTGAAATGCGCAGAGGTGATTATTTCATTTTCTTACCAAATATATATTAAATGCGTAGAGCACTGGTTGTCTTTTAAGTATCAGTCCGATCTCTATATATTATAACCATAGATTAAAAAAAATTACAGGAGTCGAGTTTAACAAAAAAAATGGATTCATGGATGATACTAGTGACCTGTATAACTATCAGTATTATCCGTTTCGTGATATTTGGGAAGAAGAAATTCCAGAGGATGCCAAGTTTAAAGGGGAAACATGTTGTGATAACCGGAGGATCAAGGGGCATTGGCCTTTCTATTGCAATGGAGGTTCTCGAAGAGGGAGGGTACGTGACCTTCATCTCTAATAGTTTTTCTCAAATAGATGACACAACTACAAACATTGGTCAATAGGGGAAATATTCTCTTTATAAAGTTTGCACAAAGGTAGGGTTCTTTACATAAATTTATGTAAAGATTTTTGGTTTAAAAACCCCTTGATCACATTATTTCTAGTTAAAGTTTGCAAAGAGGTAGTGTTCTTTACCTAAATTTCTGTATATATTTTTTGTTGAAAACCCTCTTATCACATTCTCTTTGGATAAAGATTGGACAAATGTTGAGTTCTTTGTATAAATTCCTCTGCAACTTTAACGAACTCTTGATCATATTATTTCTATCTAGATCTTCTATCCTAGGGGGTCTACTCATGAAATTCTGGGGAATGATATGAGCTTTGTGGTGAAGGTTGCAGATGTGGGGACTATGAATCCATTTCTACAGCTATAAAGGAGTGTTACGAGTGACGACCTTTTGACGTTGTTATCTGCAATGCAGGAATAGCTAGAATAGGCTACATGGATGAAATCGACATTACAGATGTGGATTCCGTCATCTGCACTAATCTCAGCGAGGTAGTCTACATCGTTCATTCCTTGTTTCCCTTGATGAAACAGTGGAGGAGAAAGTCAAATCCATCATCCATTATTCTCACGGGATCACTGGATTCCATGGTAAGAAATATTTAATTTTTCTAAATTCCCTTTACTTTAATTTAAGAAACGAATATGAATCCAAATTTCATAATAGTTAGATTTCTCCTTCAAGGACTTACAATTTAAAGTCTTTTAAATTTTTATTAATTAATCAAGGAATAGATTTGAATCCAAATTTATATGAGTTAGATTGCTTGTTAAGTGATTTACATTTTAAATTCTTCTAAAATTGATCAAATTATAATCAAGAAATGTATCTGAATCCAAATTTCATAATAGTTAGATTGCTCCTTCAACGATTCACAGTTTAAAGTCTTTTTAAATTTGATCAAATAATCAAGAAACGAATATGAATCCAAATTTCATAATTGTTTCTTAAGATATTTACAGTCTAAACTCTTTAAAGTTTGATCAAATAATATTTCCAAAGAATTTTTTTCCCCAAGTTTAATTTGAATGGATGATAAGATAACATGATGCCGAAACTAGCAGAGGTAACCTGCAAAGATAACAAGTTCAGTTATACTTTTGTCATAATATAAAAATGCAGCATCCATGCAATGGTTATAGCTTATACACAGCCACTAAACATACCCTTAAAGGACTGGCCAAGTGCCTAAGGTTTGAGTTATTGCCTTTCAACATTCAAGTGACTATTTGATGTCCAGGCTTTCCAAAGACGCCTCTCCTACCAGAAGGTCGATTGAATCTCCTTGCAAAGGCACCTCTCCTACCAGAAGGTCCATTGATTCTCTGTGTAATTCATGCTATTTCATTTTATTGCTTCTTTATATGTTCAAATAAGGCGATTTTCTGTTATTTATTGCGAAATATTAAATACACTGAATTTATTTTCCACAGCTGAGAAGAGAAACAGACAGACTCTTAAAATAATCCATGCAATCATGAGAGTAATAGATTTTTACGATATGGACAAACTGGAAGAGTCGAAGGACATTGCAAGATCCATGGTCCAAGGGATAAAGAAGGGTTCGTTTCTCATAGTAACAAGTCCTAGAGCATCACCACTTTTTTTTGTTGCGTGTTTCCAGTAGGATCAATTTGGACGACAATAATAGAGATTGTTATCTTTGCTACCTTGAAATTGACAATGGTCACATATTTATTCAAGGCGTTTTTATGTGAAACTATTCATCAACAATGATCTGGGACAACCCCGTAATGGGGTTTGTGAGAGTATTTGGAATGCAGAAGAGCCATCAAACTATTGCGACATAGATATTCATTTTTTTCACACAACATTTTACCTTTTTGAATCTATGCATTTGTTTCTAGAAGGATGTTAACGACTATTAAAAACACGCATGGTGGATGAGCATGTAAACACATAAGGGAAAAGATAAGTGTGAGTTATTTTACTATTAACTATAGATTTTCTTTTATAGTACATTAGGTAACCCTTGGATTCATCTTCCAAGTGGTCTCTTGGACTGCTTTTGTAATATTCCCAATTAGTCTTGAGCTAATTGAAATATTCATTTTCGTTTTATTACTTTGTTTAAAGAATAAAAGTGCAATGGAGGTCCATAATACTCCTTAATGATTATTAAATCAATGCCAAATGTGAAAAGGTTAAATTTTGGTTGTTAAACCAAGCACCCTTAGGTGTGAAAGAGGCTGGAACATTTTGACTAGGTCAACCTTGACCAAATCTACAATGCTTCCATGGAGGAGTGGCCATCAATGAGGCACAACACAGTTTTAGATGGAGATGCCTTGTGTGAAAGAAGTGATCTCACTAGAAGTGATTTAGGGTTTGCAAGATCTTGTATTATAAAAGGATGGGGATGGAAGCATTAGAAGGTTGTTTATGATCATTGGAATTTTGAATATATTTTATGTTTATACATATATCATTCTCTTGTTTAGCATTAGGTGTTCCTGGTCGAGAATCCCACCTCTTTCTTTGAGAGGCCTCTTGGAAGAGTTTGCATTGTATTGTCCACTATCTGGTTGAAGGCCAAGCTTCTTCTTTCAACAACACATATCCTGTTGAGGGTTTGGTTGTCTTTCCAAGCTGCAGCAAGTGGAGACTAGATATTTTTAGATCTAGACCATTTCAGTGCTTCTTTTTCAGTGGAAGAGACTTCTACTTCATTGGGAGGATATTATTGGAGGACTTGAGCTTCATTTTCTGATCTTGGCATGTGGAAAACCACATTTTGATCCCTACAGTTTATTTTTACTTCTAGATCTATCTTATTCCTGTAGGTGCAGTTGCAGGGTGTATTGGCACACCATTTGGAGAGTTGGTTTTCAAGTGTTGGGGATCTGCCCTTCACTTTGGAGATCTCTTGGAGGGGATCATTTTCTTGCTTATATCAAATCACATCCACTTTCCAGATCTGAATATTTCTGTAGATCTGCAGACTTAGATCTTAGATCTACAAGTTGTACATGGTGCTTTGCTAAAAACCCCAAGGGGATTTTGAAGAGGAGCCTATATAGTGTATGGATATCTTATAGATCTGACTTTTCATGCACTTATGTGCTCTAGATCTAAACTGTAATCTACAACTATTTCAAAACAATAAAATAACGTTGTAAGGAATTTTACAGTCTATATATATGGTTACAGCACCTCACTTTAAGGATTTTCCTCTATTGGAGACTTATATTTCTTGTTATACATCTTATGGGCCATCTTGTACATCTATTTTGCTATTGTAAATACAAATGAAAGGTATCCATATTGGCCTCCTATTCTGTCTATAATGATCTTCATTCTTTTTCTGTTATTTTGCATTGTATTGCTGCATTCCCCATTTGGGAATGTTATAGTGGTATTAAAGCATCATCTTGGCACATCCTGTGCTTTCTAAGAAGCCAATATGTCTTTTGAAGAAGAAGGGCCTCTTACTAACAGAGAGAAGAGGTATCTAAAGATAATACAGAAGAAGTTTGATTACAAAAATGACAATGAAAAAAAGGTTAAAACCCTTTATCTAGAGGAATGAACGGGAAGGGGTTCTCAAAAACTCTTTTCCAAACTATTCAAGACATTAAAAAAGACATCATGGAAATTAGGAGGGAAGGACATGAAGATCCCTCAAGAATATTTGCACATGAAGAAAGACCCAGTTCTTCATATTATGTGTGTGAGCATTCAACCACACAATCAGATCTACAACATTATAGCATTCCTACATTATTGGCAAGAGGAGAAGCGGAAGGAGAAAAATCAAAGGAGGAGACTCTTGGTGAATATCTCTAAGAATATGAATCCCAGTCTAGAATATTCAAGGATCATCTAAGCTTCCAAGGGGTTTTTCAACTTAAAGAAGAGAGAAGACCCAAAAACTACAATAAAATAATATGGTGCATGCAGCACACTTTGGGTAGATTCTTTCTACCTACCTTTGATGGGTCACCCAAGAGCAAAACCAAATCCTGGGTAAGGAAGCTAGACACATATTTCCAGCTGCATCAAGTTTAAGAAGAAGAAGCCATTAGAGTAGTAGCATTGCATCTTGAAGGTAAGGCTTATGCCTGGTGGTTATTTGAATCTTCTTCATTAAATAATGCAAATATATCTACGTATGCAAAGTTCATTAGGAGGTTAGTGAAAAGATTTTATTTAAAACACTCGGAAACTTCCTTGTGAGAGAAAACCAAGCCCAATAAATTAGAACCTTTGCGTGAGTTGGAAGGATCCATGAAGCCAACTCCATTTCAGAACATTGTTGGGAGGGTTAAAGATCTGCAACATTCTTTGCCAAGGGAAAAGACCCCACTTTAGCAAGAAATTTATTCTCAAGAAGAAGACATTAGGATTCCTCTTTCAAAAGGAGATCAAGTCAAAGCATCTATTAATGATGAGGTATTCTCCATTGATGAGGAGAAGGAAGAGGAAGAGATAGAAATATCCCCCAACGTTGTGACAACAGGAAGAGATCTACTTATATTTGGAGATGGAGATGAAGCAATTGCTTCAACTAGAGGAGCTCATGCATCTTTGCAAGAAGTTCCAAAGGATCTTACATATGAAGGTCATGAGCAGCATGTGTCTATGTTGATAGGCAATGAGACAAAACAATGGAGGAAGTGTGTTCCAACATTGAGTGCAATCTTGGGGACACACACTATGATAGGTCAATCCTTTTTGAACAAGACTTTTGACACCAATGAGATGTTGGGTGTACATAGATTGATTACAATTGAAAAAGACACCTTAGATTGTGAGATCTTGCAGAAGGTAGGAGGGAATGAGAAGGAGGGCCAACGCTAAATGATGGGGAACATATACACCCATCCTTTCCAGGAGGTTTATGTACAAAAGAAAGAAGATTATTTGCACAGTGAGAGAAAGGACAAACCAGTTCACTCACATCTACAGCCTACTCTAGGCCTTGATGTTTCATTACATGGAGGCATTCCAATAGGGAGACCCCCTGATTGGAAGAGGATCAAAGAGTTATCTTAACATGATTCACCACTCATATATCCAAGAGGAGTGGGAACATTGGAAGGTCATTGTACAATGGTGAGATTCTTGGGTAAGCTCAAGGAGGAGGGAGATCTTCTCCCAGCATCATCATTACCCACTCTCATTTCAGATTATGCACTGTGGGAAGAGATGCATGGAAGTAATGACCTTCCAACTTATACCTTTGGCATGGCAGATGTCAAGGAGGAGAGCAGCCATATGGCAAACATTTCATTTATAGATCATCAACGCTATCACTATGGGAAGTTGATCCATATTGGAAATCCCAACTATTGGTGGATTACTCCAAGGATCTTCACACATGCATGATACCTGATGACCAGCTACATGAAAAGGGATACTTAGTCCAAGAATGAGCCATCTATTATCATGGTATGATCTTCTTGTCTAGAGCATCCAAGCTCAAGGATAAGTTACTACAAAGGGCCTATGAGGAGTTATGTTTCAGCCAAACATATTCCATGAGATTCTACAACATCATCATGAGAAGCTACAATTGGAAGGGCTTTGAAGGAGAAATATATCAGAATTTTCAAAGATGAATGTACCATGTGGAGATGGGGTAGCAACATAACTCTATAAAATATTTAATTCAGCCATCTCTTTCTCTTTTTGAGGAAGGAGATAGATCTATGCACCACTCCATTTGTTTAAGGAGGAACCTTGGTGAAGAATATTCTCATGTAAATAATGTTTCATATCATTATTGTTTTCATTATTTTACCATGTATATGTAGGCCATGAATCCAAGGAGGACTATTGTACCTTATAAAATTCATGGCCAAATTTGGGCCACAAAAATTTCTGAACATGGCCACTCCCTTGGAGGACAAAGGGGGATTTTGTTTCATGATGGGTGCACCTCTAAAGCACCAAATATATCTCACACTTTCAACCATAGTGAGATGACATGGACAAAAATTAAGTGGTGGGGAAACCACTTACCACATCATGATCTGATGCAGTCAAGATATGCACTGTGCTGGTTCCACATGTGGAATTATGACCCACCTCCATATGCAAAAATTTTGATTTGTATGTATGTAGTTTTGATCCCATAAATTGATGATGTACTTGTAATTTTATGGGAACGTATGGAGGGAGGATGGGATTTATGTATGTGCTCTATGGGGTGGAGATTCTCCATGTATCTTATGCTACATGTTTCAGGGAGAACAATGGGAAAACCATGTTTGTTTCATTTGAGCTATTATCTCCTTACGAGATGGATTATTTACATCTCATGAGAACTTTGGAGGAGAAATTCATGGAGGGATGGATTGGTGAATGCTTAGCTTATGGAGGAATCTTATCACATGTTGGTGTCACCAATGGAGGAGGAGGAGGAGAGTTTCAGCACTCACCTGGTCATTTGTTTGACGACAAGAAAAATTTGGGAGGGGAGGACCGTAATATTCCCAATTTATCTTGGGCTAATTGGAATATTCATTTTTTTTTTATTACTTTGTTTAAAGAATAAAATTGCAAAGGAGGTCCATAATACTCCTTAATAATGAATAAATAAATGCCAAATGTGAAAAGGCTAAATCTTGGTTGTTAAACCAAGCACCCTTAGCTATGAAAGAGGTTGGAACATTTTGACTAGGTCAACCTTGTCCAAATCTACAACGTTGTCATGGAGGAGTGGCCATAAATGAGGCACAACGCAGTTTTAGATGGAGATGCCTTGTGTGAAAGAAGTGATCTCATTGGAAGTGGTTTAGGGTTTGCAAGTTCTTGTCTTATAAAAGGAAGGTGGTGGTAGCATTAGAAGGATGTTGATGATTATTGGATTTCTGAATATATTGTCTATTTAGACATATATCGTTCCCTTCATGTTTAGCTGAGAATTAATGATGTTTAGCATTGGGTGTTCTTGGTCGGGAATCCCACCTCTTTCCTTGAGAGGCCTATTGGAAGAGTTTTCATTGTATTTTCCACTATCTGGCTGAAGGCCAAGCTTCTTCTTTCAACTAAAACATATATCTTGTTGAGGGTTTGGTTGTCTTTGCAAGCTGCAGCAAGTGGAGGCTAGATATTTTCAGATCTAGGCCATTTCAGTGCTCCTTTTCAGTGGAGACTTATACTTCATTGGGAGTAGATTATTGGAGGACTTGAGATTCATTTTCTGATATTGGCATGTAGCCAACCACATTTTTATCCCTACAGCGAAGTTTTACTTCCATATATGCGTTATTCTTGTAGGTGCAATTGCAGGGTGTTTTGGCACACCATTTGGAGAGTTGGTTTTCAAGTGTTGGGGATATGCCCTTCACTTTGGAGATCTCTTGGAGGGGATCATTTTCTTGTTTATATCAGATCAGATCCACTTTCCAGATCTGAATATTTTTGTAGATCAGCGGACTTAGATCTCAGATCCAAAAATTATACATGGTGTTTTGCTAAAAAAACCAAGGGGATTTTGAAGAGGAGCCTATATAGTGTATGGATCTGTTATAGATCTGACTTTTCATGCACTTATTTTCTCTAGATCTAAAGTGTAGTCTACAGCTATTGCAGTCCAATAAAATAATGTTGTGAGGCTTTTTCCAGTCTATATATATGGTTGCAGCACCACATTTTGAGGATTTTCTTCTATTGGAGACTTCTATTTCCTGTTATACATCTTATGGGCCATCTTATACATCTATTTTTATGTTGTAAATACAAATGAAAGGTCTCCATATTGGCCTCCTGCTTTTTCTATGATGATATGCATTATTTTTGTGTTATTCTGCATTGTATTGTTGCATTTCCCATTTTGGAATATTACACCTTTTGTCCTTCACCTTCCACACCTACCCATTGAGGATTAGGTGTCCAACATTCCCCCATTTAATCCAAAGGGGTATGTGTGAGTCCAAGAAGAGATTTGTAATACAAAACTACAAATTATGCATGGAAGCACTTAGGCTTAATCAACTCTTTGAAATTTTGGCATAAAGAGGTTTTTTAAGGATGACCACCAACACTAGAACGATTAGTCTAGTTCCCGGAACTCTTCCAAATCTGGCAAGAAGATGAGGGCTTCTGCTAGAGGAAGTGTATCTCATATTTGAAGATGGATACCTTCAACCTAGAATAAGGGAGGTGTACAACCTATGATGGTTTAAGGATGTCCACCAACACTGGAATTCTTAATGCATTTCCCGGAACTCTACCAAAGTTGGCAAGAAGTTGAAGTCTTTTGCTAGAGGAAGTGCTCTGAATTATTTGAAGAGGAATAATATCAACCTCACATAGATGGTTTAAGGCTGTCCACCAACCAAAGGAATTCTCATGGGCATCCGTGTCTCTAGATACAACTCTGAATCTGGAATGGAAAGTTGTGGCTTAGGCTCGCTTGAACTACTGTGTCTCTGGATACAACTCTAAATCTGTAATGGGAGATTATGGCTCAGGCTCACTTGATGTGGCTTCGAAGCTTGTAGATTACCACCATTTCCCCCCCTATCATGTACAAGGTGAGATGATGGCGAAAACTCAATTGCAAGTTTGCTCAATATTTTATAACAAGTTCTAACATGTGACTTAAACATATTCTTGGTTGTTGATTCGCATTGCTAAGAAGTGGTCCATCCAAGATGAATATTTGTTATTGTAGGAGGCTTTTTTCTGAAGCATCTGTGTGAAGAATGGGTGTGCTGACCATAGTGCTTGCATGGGTGAAGATCCAAACAATGATATTTCATATGGCCAACTCGATCACAACGTTGGCATTTTTCAATTTTTTGTTGCTGCTGTGGAAGAGGAGCAAGATCTAGAACAGTTGAATGTGCACTCTCATGAAGAAATCCAACACTCTTAAATTTTATGGGCTTGGAGTAGTCCAGAATATGAAAGGACAATTCCTTGTCATATCCAAGACTAGTTTTGTGCTTGTTATGGACAAGCTCTTCCCAAGGTTTGATGATGGGCTTGGGAGGTACATGTTGCATTGCAACATCTTTCTTCACGTCTTCTCTTGAAATGGGTATTGAATGTGGACCAACCTCAACTCTATATTCTTGCTGCTGATGGGAGTCCCTCTCAATTTTATGAACAGAAATAGGCTCAGAATGATTACTCTGCTTCTATAATTCCTCTTGTTGTAGCTGAGATTCAAGCTGCAAAAATTCAATATTCTCATATGCATTTTGCAGGCAGGACTTAATGTCAAAAAGAGAGGCTTTGTTGATTTTAACCATATCATGAACAGTGGAATGAATGAGGTTATTCAACAACTCTAATGTATCATCAATTTTAGTCATTTTTTTTCAACAAATAAAACTTATCCCTTAAGGCATATAAGCTTCATATTCCATTACATATTAACCATACATGATTCACACTCTCCAACCTATAAAATTTATAACATTCTTCTCACTCTCCAACATTAGAAAGAATAAATATATAGATTGATCAATTCCATATGAAGGCTCTCATACCCATCATAATCGAACAATAATACTTCAACATGCCATATACAATGACCAATGCACATGTATATAATAAAAATATGAAGTCACCAACACACCAAATATTTCACAATAACCAATTATATTCATGCATTCATGACCTTTCAAAGTGTATGGAGAGCCACAAAAAATTTTCCACCAAGAGAGTGTATCTACTCAGCAACTATATAAAACTGGATCTTCAAGTCAATGGTGCACACAACAACAATCTATGTACAAGGCTCAACATTATCTATCAACTAATTTGAAAATTAACTTAAAATGAGGTTCATAGGAATTGTTGGTCTTCTTTAAACATTCCAAACAAATTCATTTTAATTCTAAGATATATTTTACATTCAGCATGTATGTGAGGAAGAGATCTAGTCAGTTAATTATTTGTAAATGGCAGCACAGAGGGAGAGGATAAAGTAAAATATCCTTATTAAGAAGAAGTTACATCATCGACCTTGACACTATGACATTATCCTCTTTTAGTAGTCATTCAATTCTCAAAGCAAGATCTCCATTGAAGGAGGTAGTGACGCTTATTCAAGCCTGCAAACCCTGCTCTTGAAGTCCCTATCATGGGTACATAAAAGGATTATCCATCATTCATATTTTACTCAAAGAGTCTCTGAATCTCTTGAGGACTTGCAAGGGTTTACAGAGCCTTCACTGCAGAAGGAGGAGGCTCCAGATTACACAATGCCAGAGCGGAATGAAGATGCCCACGCTAGGGAATCAATGAAACTGGCTAAGGATTTGATGCGTCGAGAAGATGATTGGGAGGGTTTTCTCATAATCCGTCTCTTTCATCTCTCGGATAAAATGATTTGGCTGTTGCAGAAAAAGGAGCTCATCTTGGGACTCTAGTAACTTCAGGTACAAACCACATTGGTGGTAATAAGGAGATAATGAAACTTTTGACTCTAAGTCAAGCAACTACAATGGCTACAAAGATGAGACTTAGCAGTGGAAAGGAGGAGGGAGGCTGACTATAGAGGGCCGACATTGGACGACACAAAGGTCAGCAAGTGAGAGGGACTACTAAAGGCAAACAGGACTAGAGGATGTGAAGGCCAATAAGTGAGAGGGAGATGCATCAGAGACTGTGTGTGGAGAATTCGATATTGTGGAGGAAGTGTAGGCTAGGCCCTGGCAGATATTGCAATACCATATACCTTAAACTGGGACGAAATCACTTTAAACTTAAACTTAGAATTTGATAGAGCACAACACATACTCATGCTTCATATAATACATATTCTGGAAGACTTTCAATATTTCTATATCCCTTGCGGAATGATTTTATATAGGAACAGGGAACATTATGCATCGAATGAGGGAGTATATACAGAGCATGGATATGGAGAGATGTGAACTGGGGAATGTAAGGAGTCTAGCATTACACTGGAGAGATAATGTTTGTTAGATGAACATTAACATGTCAAGGTTCATATGTCAAGCATTACGCTGTCAAGGTAGATTTTATATGGCTGACTATGAGTTATATGATATGACAGTGCTCTGATATGGAGGGTAGACTGTCAAAGTAACGTTTTATGTGAGTCGACCAATGGAGAGTTGATTTAGAATGACTTAATTCGATGATATTTGGCAGGACGCTTGGCGTTGCAAGTTCATGAGTATTCTTAGCACTGTACACAGCTCAAAGAGAACGTTAGTGTACAAGTGATTAAGAACAATAGCACAGGGTGTTAAGGTCATTGAGTGTGAAGATAATATGGCATTGAATTAGGATTAGAATGGAAAAACTGAAATTCAGAACATGCACACTGAGGTGGAGGCCACAAAAACCAGTGGCTCAAATTACAGCAAGTCCAGAATTTGCCCGCTCTGATACCATGTTAAACACAAGCATGGTGGATGAGCAAGTAAACACACAAGGGAAAAGATAAGTGTGAGTTATTTTACTATTAACTATGGATGTGATTTTATAGTACATTAGGTGACCCTTGGATCCATCTTCCATGTGGTCTCCTGGACTCCTTTTGTCCATTCGCCTTCCACACCTACCCGTTAAGGATTAGGTGTCCAACAACGACTATCGTGCAGTAGAACCTTAAGCCTTAAATGTCGCATGCGATGTGTACACTTTGTGTTTCTTAACACACAATCTCGAGTGGTATTTCATGCTTTTCTATAGGCTGGTTGGTCATTGCTGCTCTTCTCCAGTCAGTAATTTATGCCATTTCAAATTTATTTAGATTCAAAGAAATAAAGAAAAGCTAAATTTAATTATTTTATATTTAATTATGTTTCAATTTAAATTTGATGATATTATATTTTTCTCATTTAAATTATAATTTTAAATATATAAATAAATATAATATTTTATTTTTATTGTTTTTTAAATTATTTTTTTTTAAATTAAATTATATAAATTACATAATGTAAATTTACAATTTTAATAAATATACTAAAAATTAAAATATGAAATAATTAAACTGCACTAAAAATAAAAACAAAATCACTAAAATAAATAATTTTGTAAATCTAAAGTTATATACTTCACTAGTGTAAATGAATGTGAAGTAATATGAGAGGGGCTCTACAGCCAAGTATAGGTATAAATCTCAGTATAGGTATGGGGGTAATGTGTAGATGTAATGTTTGTGTTGAGAGGCGATCTACATTCTAGTATGGGGGTAATGTGTAGATGTAATATAAGAAAGTTTGTAAACATTTTTAATAACATAGAGCCCAAGAGAGATGTTGTAGTGTCTGTAAAATCTTAAAAGTAATAAAAATAAATTTAAAAATCATAATATACATATTACATTAAAATATATAAGTAGAAACAATAAGTTAAGATCCATTTTACCTTATAAATATAATAATGATTATGTAATCATATTAAAATTTAATTAAGAAGCACATAAACTTACATTATATATAACAATATGTTTAACCATGGATATTCATGTCCACTTTATCATAGATATTATTAAGTTGTAAATAGGCTTTGTTACAATATGATGGACCAAAACCATGGCTCATCAATACAACATGCCTAAAAATCATCTCTCATTTCACACTCAAAATATTTTATTTGAATTTAACTTTATAAAAAATTTCTATTAAATTTAAAAGAAAAGATATCATAATTACTTTTGAGATATGTCTACACATCTATCACATGAAAATATATAAGATATAAATAGTAGTTATAAAATAAGTTTTTAACCATATAAATTAAGATAATAATTTTGTAACCATATTTAAATTTCATTAATAAGCACAAAAACAAACTTAATACTTATAATATAACAAGATTTTTAAATATGAATATTCACAACCACTTTACCATGGATATTATTAACCATAGCATACCATGGGCCAATACGATGGCTCATCAATGCCACATGCCAAAAAACCATACCTCATTTCACAATCAAAATAGTACTTAAACTTAACAAGACTTTCAACTAGGATATTTAACCCACTTTACCAGGGATATTATTAACCATACCATACCATGGGCCAATAATATGGTTCATCGGTACCACATGCCAAAAATCTATCTCTCATTTCACAATGAGGTCACAAGTTCAAAAACTAGATGAGGGTATAATACGTAAACTTAGCACTCAAATTTCTCGGTGAAGGTGGGTCCCTTGTACCACAAACAAAGGGGTCTCATACACCAATTTGGTGCATGGGCCCTGACCTTAAAATTAATAATAATAATAATAATCAAAATCAAAATATTTTATAAATAATTTTATTATTTATAAACCGTCACTGCCAAGGTTAAGAACAATGAGGGGTCGTCTAAAGACATTAAGTGCAATATTGGAGTTAAGAAAGAGTGTCGCCTATCCCCTACCATTTTTTGCATGTACATCGATAAGCTAGAGGAGTGTTTGGAATCTGCGAGGTGCAAGAGCACCGAGCTTTCTGGTGTTCTCATTACTCTTCTCCTCTATGCTGATGATATCATTCCTCTTGCAAAAACCCATGATGACCTTGACAAGCAACTCCAGATTCTTCATAAATATTTCTCCAAGATGGGTATGACAGTTAATACCGACAAGAATATAGTCATGATCATTAAATCCAAAAACATCACCCATGGTAGTTTCATCTATAATAACCAGTTCTTAGAGTATGTTTCTTCTTATAAGTATTTGGGCATTGACTTCCCTCATCATCTCAACTGGAATTATAGCATTGAGAAAAGTATTATTGGGGGCTGAAAATCTTATTATGAGCTTGAAAGAAATTGTAAGTTAGTCGATATTTACATTAGGAGTAAAAATAGGTTCCTCTTTGAGACCCTTGTCACCACCCACATGCAGGAGACCAATGAAAGAAAAAGACACATTCACTTTGATAGAAGTAAAACCAACCTCTTCTTAAGGGATTTAGAGAGGGATTTGGGCCCCATGAATTATAATAATAACCTTGATCAAATTTACTACCATTTCACTACTATCCTTTCTAACACCATTAGAAATTTTTCTAATGAGATTTCATTTAAGAAGTCTAATAGAAATTCCAATCGATGGTATGACAAAGATTGCAAAATTGCTAGGAAAATGATCAGAGATTCTCCTAATGAAATCATTAAGCTCCAAAATATCAATATATACAAAAATATCATCAAGAAGAAGAAAATACCATATATTAATAAAATAATGGATTATCTTCTCCACCTTTCTAAAGTCGCACCCAATTTTTTTTCCCAAATGTTCTTATCCGTAAAACCAAAGATAACCATTATATCCCCTTAGAAAACTGGGAAAACTATCTTAAGAATTTGTATGACTCTCCAGACACTATGGGAACCACCTTAATCACTCCAATCAAGGAGGATGTATTATCTCTTGATGACATTGCATCTGGTATTAATAAGCTCACTAATGGGAAAGCTAAAGATATTGAAGGATACCAAGTTGAGATCCTTAAAATGGGAAGATCTATCCTCATTCCTTATCTCCACAAGCTTCTCAAATTGGATGTAACGTATGGCTTCCCTCAGCTTTGGATGCAAAATCCTTATTTTACCTATATTTAAAAATGGCGACAAGAGTGTTCCATTTAACTAAAGGACAATTATGGTTAGCCATATCCTGGCCAAGCTTTATGGGCTCATTTTGGAGAAGAATCTTAGCCTTTGGCTTGAGATCGAGGGAAATAGAATTAAATGACACGCTGGTTTTAAAAGACATCACTCAACTATTGACCATCTGGTCACTCTTAGAATCATTGCGACAAAATTTTGCAATTGTAAAGCCGATCTCTTATGTTGCTTTGTGGACTTTAGAAAAGCTTTTGAAATTGTTCCTCAAGATAAAATTTGGGATAGACTTAAAGAGATCATGGTCCCTCCTAAGCTGATGATTATTGTGATCTGTCTCTACGAGACCTTCACTGCCAAGCTTAACACCAATGATGGGTGGTATAAATACATTAAATGAAATATTGGAGTTAAGCAAGGGTGTCCCCTATCCCCTACCATTTTTGGCATAGACATTGATAAGCTATAGGAGTGTCTGGAATATGTAGGGTGTGTTTTACATAATTCAAACCTATAGATAGAAATTTTATCCCTAAGTGTGGTGATCATGCTTAGAACAACTGAAATAAATATATTTGACCTTTTCATTAAAATTAATAGATAAGGGAAGAACACCTACTTGTAATATGTTCGTTATTCCTCACCTCCCTTTTGTCACTTTAATCACTCTCAATCAAATTGAACTCGCTTGATTGGTACATGCAATGGAAAAAAAAAGATCGAAAACTACGTAAAGGCATATGATCTATTCATGTTAAAAAAATTGAACTGATTTAATTTGTAAATACACATACAACATCATGGACACATGTATTATGAAAGGAAAAAATCTCCTTATTATGAAGTAGAAGGAGAAGTTACAACTAGTTGGATCAATTCGATGTAAACTTGCTCCAGCTTCAATCCCATCCTCATCACACCAACAACATCACTCCAACATCATAACATTACATGCAGACGACACCCCCTAGGGTTGTGATCTCACCACCATAACTCTACAAATAAAAATCCTTACTCTCTTGTGCACTATGATCAGTGCTTAATTTATAAGTATATGAAGGTAGCTTGACATTAATGAATCATTGAACGGATTTTCCAAAAATGGATGAAAAGGTTTCCTTGTTCATGGGAATAGGAGGATAAGAGGTTCAGTGGCTCCATGATGTCCATATTCGAAGTTATCAGATGATTTGATAGCTGGAACAACTTCTAGAATCCACTAGAGGGTGGGAAGATTCCTAGAATCCAATGAAATATTCACTCCCAGTCAACAAACATACTCTAAAGTGGGCCTAGATTCTCTGCAACATAGCTTCGCATGGGAGTAGATGCTCTACAAATCACTTACTGCAGTCTAGGGGTGCGTTGATGGCTCAATGGAACACTTCAAATGGAATCTAAGTAGTGAAACTTTCATGAAGGAAAACCATCAATGGGATGACTTGTTTAGGGTATGTAGCAAATAATTTAGAGCATGATAGACACTAATTTATATTGATCTGGGTTTTGGACGTGATGCCCAAATTGACTTGTAACAGCTGCCCCCTAAATCATGAAGTCAAAAGTTATAATTTTGATTGATATGCTTTACAATGTGATGAGTAGAATTTGAAGCAGATGATGACCTTCATCAATTACAATACAATACATCATTATATCTTCTCATCTTGGACATGAATTTTTGAGGGATACATACCCATAATCAGCACATAAAATATCATAACATCATAAATTCGTCTACAGATATAGACATGTGATAGGATGCCTATCTATGTAAAGACCATCATACGGATGATTCAACACTACTTAAGAAATCGTAGCCCATAAGGATGAAACTAGATCTAGGGCCTTCTATATCATTCACTAAATCATTTAAGTACGAGTCTAACCATGCAAATATGTGATCTGAAGTTGAACATGGAAAGACACCGTATGATTACCAACCAATCATGTAATTCATTAACAGATGCGAGAGAAACCAGTGTTTATGCTAATGGCTCTCAAGGTACTGTAGTACATTTTTCATGGTGTGAATATATTATTTGATGTTGAACAACATACAAAGTAATTTTTTTTAAGGCCTTTGATGTCAACCTATCACCGGAAGCGAGAAACCTGCCATTGATGTAAGCAAGATCCAAGGTACTGAAAGATTCTTTTTAAGTCAACTTCCTGGATGATGAGCTAATGTCGACAAGAAGAGACTCATTGCAGGAGGGCCTTGATGTATCCCCCATCAATGACACGAAATGGGAGTAATAATTTTAGAGACAGAATGTAATTGATGAAGCAATGTTCAAGGATGGTGGTCATTAAATGAAGATTTATGAGAATTTCAAAGGATGAGGAATAATAGAGCGACTTCTCTTGAACATATCGACGACACTAAATGAGTTGGAATAATTGAACCAAAAACAAAGTGATGGATGGTGTTATATACCATAGGTATTATAGACCATCAAGCAGATAACCCAACCCAAAAGTCACAGAGATGAAGTGAATGAGTTTCATGTTCAAGAGCGACTTGCTACCATAAAGTGATTTATCCCTTTCCAATTTTCCCCAGTCATTGCTGACCAGTACCTCTTTATTTTTTAACAAGCTTGAGGAGGATAACATATGCTTGTTGTATAATTCCACCCTTCGAGTAAATCCATCGTTATGTGATGGTTTAACGAGTCTAGAAAAGGTGAAACTCGTTCTTGTCGTGATGGACAAGTCCATCACTATTTTATGCTTTAATGATTCTAACATCAGTGAAAACTTAGCCATTTTTTATTCTTAGAGAGTTTGAAAAAGGGATGATAAGAAAACTCCACAAGTTATTTTTCATAAAATTGTCCCTCGTATCCGAAAAAGTGTAAAATAATACCTCAGGGAACCTCCTAGCCATGTTCGACTAGGGTTTTCCTTTTTCATAAAAATAATATATCTTAGTCCAAAAAATGGTTAAAATTATGCTAAGTAGATGTCGTTTAAATTCCTTTTACAAGCTTAAAGGACAAGTTCTCAAAAATATTTTCATATTTTCGGAGTCTGAAAAGAGGTGAAAGAGAACTACATGGGGGTTCCTTTTTTGTGTTTAATAGAGCTCGAAAAAGAGATAAAAGTGTACTCTATAGTCAAAATTCATTTCTTGATCATGCACAACGAATTCATTGTATTCAGCTGTAAACTTGCTTAAAGAACCACCAAACAGATTAAAAATAGATATTTTAATGGTAAAATTGGGTAAAAACTATAGTCAATTCATTAAATATGCATAAATTAATAAAAAATAATAAAAAATAAGAAATTACCAAGTCATTTTTACCATTTCACATTTACCATTCAGTTTTAGATCTCTGAGCCATTTTTACCCTCAAACTTCAGTAGCTGACTGTAATAGATTATGTGGATCATTTCTCTTGCCATCCAAACTAGGTAGGAGATCTTCAATTTCATGCAAATTTTTTAGGGTTTTGGGGTTCCTAGGGTAAATATATAATGTCCTAGGACCAAAGCACCCTTGGACTTCGAAAAGTGTGCTACAGAGGGGCTGAAAAAAAGCCCAGGTCCTTTGCAACGCTTTGTCTTCCACTCAGGAGTGCGTTGGACGCAATTCAAAAACTTTCATTGTGTTTTTTGCCCAAAATTTATCTAATTTATTGCATGGAATGGATCCTAACTAAGCCTATGGTTTGATTTCAAACTTTGATAGAATCAGAATGTCGATTACATGGTGAGAAATAGAACATGAGGAATAGGATATTGTTTCCCTAAATGATCTTGGCACTGTGAGAGCCCTCAGAGACTGTGGGTTGCTCAAGTACTTTAGATTGTCAGGGATGAGGCAACACATGGCACTATTACAGTTGTTCATTTTTTCATGGGACCTGACAATACAGTAATTTCACATTGGGGACAAAGTGATCCCAATATTGGTTGATGCCATTTATTTTCTGACAATTTTTTCGAGACGTGGTGCCCACATTTCCCTTGTGGGCTATGTTTATGGAGGTGAGACAGTGAATGACTACATTCGACAGTTTTTTCGACCATGTACTAAGTCTATCAAAGGTGGAAATATAAATATCAAAGTTGTACATGATATGCCTTTGCGAATGCTCCTATTTACTATCGTAAAGCTAGCTAGAAACATGATACTTCATGTCACAAACAGATCATACATGCAGTATGCACTTGAGCGTCTCGAGCCAACTGTGTTCAACTGGGTTGAAGCAATACTCCTTCAGATCAAAGAAAAACTAACCAAAGTAAAAAGTGGAAAGATGAATAATTTCAGCTATGGATCGATCTTGATCACTTTTGTTTTGGAGCGAGTTCCATTGATGCAGCCACATCATGTGACACTAGGATTAGCTAGTCCTAGAGATCCACGAATGCAGTGGTGGGTCGAGTTGATGGCTAGACATTTTGGTCAGTCATTGATCTCGTTATCCACTGCATTCTTTAGTTGGCTCCGAAGACAAAATATCTTCATAGAGGAGCATCCATATGCAAGGATGGCTTTCTTTGAAAATCTAGATTTGATTTTACTAGACGGTGCTCAATGGGGTGCTATAAGTAAAAAAAAATTGCCATGCTTTTGATCTTTTTGTTTTTTTACATATTTATGTTTTTGATGTTTCCAAGACTAAACTAAAGATGTTTTATGTATGAAGATGTGGGTACTGTTCGACTAGTGGGTCGTGCACGACAAGAGGGAGAACCAGCAGAGAGGCTTGTCAGGAGATAAGTCCTTCAGGATTTAGATTTAGCTAAGAATATTGTTGAGTTACAACAGGATGTGGACGGATTGACTCTTGGGATACCAAATGTCTGGATCGAGGAGTTACCTATGAGGTTGCAATGCCATACTATTAGCGTGCCTAGCCATTGGATGAGGTTATTACGCATGATAGCCCAAGCAGTGACCTACTATCATGAGCACCACTAGGTCTACTTAGATTATTCTATTTCTGTATGCATTTTGAGGTCATATGACCAACATGTCTTGGACACAATTTTTTGTAAAAAGCTCAATTATAAATATATTTTAATTTCAGTGTTTTCCTATGATTATGTGCAATCCTATTCAACTGTGTGATGTGAATTGAAAATCTATCTTTACATATGTTGAAAATGTCTATTTAACACATGATTCGCTAAAGAATTAGTTAAAGTGTTAAATTTTCTGGAAATGTGTATATATTGTATGTAATCAAAATGTCTTTTGAAATGATGAACTCTAAGGAACATGCAATGAATAGCTAGATTTCAGATAGTATAAACACTAGTTAGCTCTAGTATGACAAGTTGTGAGTCCAGCTTGATGATGATGCGGCAAATGACAAGTGAAATGGCATCAAAGAGGAGTCCGATAAACACGCTATACTCAACGATATTTTTTGTAGATTGACCAGTACAAATCACTTGGAAACTCACTAAATTGCAACTTGGAGCGAATATGGCCCATGCTATAGAGGATAGATTCTATGTACTATGACTAGCACCATCGGTGTATCCAACAAATGGTTCCAAAGATTCTGACATCTGCAAAAAATGAAAAGCATATTACTAACCACATGAAATAACTCTAAAAGACACACTATGACACACACGCATTTAAAACATATAATACAGTGTTTACACACGCAATCAAGCATTTTATTGTTTAAGGTACATCCCATTCCGAGGTTGCAAAAATGGAATCCCATCATAATCTAACAACTTGTAGGAACCCTTAGCGAGAATGTACTTGAAAATGTAGGGGTCATGCCATAATGGTTCGAATTTTCCTATTCCTAGCTTATCAACTTCTCGATCATAAAGCAAGATTGGTCTCCTTTTGAGAAGGTGCGAGGCTTGAAATTGCATTCATATTGCACCTTAATTCATCTCTTATGTGCTTCATTGGACAATGCGACTTGACGACACATTTCATCTAGATATATGAGATATAAAAGATGTGCCTCTTCATCAGAAGTGTCAGGTAGCAAGTCAATCGCGAGTTTCAATGATGGAATTTCACATTGTATCAGTAAGATATCTTCCAGATTGTAAACCAGCTAAAAGGCAGTAAGTCCAGTTGTGTTTCTCACTGAGGTTCAATATGCCCACAAAGACCAGTACAGGATCAATTGAAAGTTTCATCTATGAGCCCTAATAATTCGTTGAAGAATACGTTTAAGAATTTTTTTGATAGCTTCAACTTGTCCATTAGCTTCCGGATAATAAGGGGTAGAACTATCATGTGACAGTCCTAACTTGGCAGTCAACTCATCCATTATGTGATTGCGAAAATGTTTTCCATGAGCTGTGACTATGGCTTGCGGTACACCAAACCGTGTAACCACATGGTTAAAGAAGAATAATGCAGTTGTCTGTCGAGTTTTGTTAAATGTAGGCATCATCTTGGTCCACTTGGTAAAATACTCGACGACGACAATAATATACCCATGCCCCCTTGATGAGCGGGGGTTACATGTCATGAATTCAATGCCCCATTGGAAAATGCTCCAACAATGATGACATAATGCATTGGTGTTGGTGACATGCAGGTTTGACGATAAAATATCTGGAAAGCATGACAAATTATAACCGCAATAATGTAGTCACGAAATATGGTAGGCCATAAGTAACCAACGCAAAAAACATTCTGCGTAGTAGCAAAATCAGATAAATCTCCACCACGAACACGAACGTGGAAATCATTTAAGACTTTCTCGGCCTCCTCATGAGTGAGGCACCTATGTAAAATCGTATTGACACCACGATGATAATGTGTAACACCGATGATCAGATAATCTTTGGCTTGGTATCAAATACGTCGTTGTTGTGAGCAAGACGTATTGGGCTGAAAATTTTGGGTCTGGAGATATATGATGAAATATCCATACCACAGATCAGATGACTTAATAAGAAACAAAGACTCATCCAAAATTGATGGTTTCGTAGTAGACTCAATGATACTCGAGGGAAGGTCGCAGATAAGCTCAGTAAACACCAAAGACTTATTTGACTTGGATTTGATGAATTCCAAATCAAATTCCTACAAAATAATGATCCATTTTTAATATTCCCCCCCCAGAAATTGACGTGACAGAATGTATTTCATAGTGTTTCAATCCGAAATTACAATAGTCTTCCAGAGCACGATATAATGGAGAAATGTGTGTACACCTTGAATGGATGCCAAAGCGAGCTTCTCAACATAAGTGTACTTAAATTCCATGTCATTGATATTACGACTCAAATAATAGATCGGATGTTCAATCCCATCTTCTTCTTGGACTAAAACCATAATGATGGTTGTATCTGCAGTGGCAAGATATAGGAAATAATCACTCTGATAATTTGGGGGATAGATTAATGATGCTCGGATCAGGGTATATTTAAGAACACCAAAGGAAGCTTGCGCAACCTCATCCCAATGGAAGGGAATCACCCTTTTAAAGAGTCGAGTAAATCCGTTAGCCATTTCGATATAGTTGGGAATGAAAATCCTTAGAAATTTAGCCTTCCCTTGGAGTCTTTGTAACTGAAGTATATTGGAAGGAGAAAGCAAATAAATAATGGCTTGGAACTTCAATGGATCAAGTCAAAGTCCGTCTTTTGACACGACGAATCTAACAAAAAAATGAAAACCAATACCAAACACACATTTCTATGGAATAAGGTATATTTTTTATTGACGACATCATAAGAATATCACTCTCAAATGTGCCGGGTGGTTAGCCCATTTCTGTGAATGTGCAAGTAAGTCATCCAGATATGGTTGAACTATGTGCTTGATGTCATGGAAAGAATAATTCATTTCCCTCTGGAATGATTCCCTGATGTTCTTTAAACCAAAAAGGAGATTTTGATAATCGAACATTCTCCGGGGATAGATAAAATCCGTTTTATATTGGTCCTCTAAGAGAATATTGATCTGATTGTAACCAGAAAATCCATCCATGAAAGAAAATATTGCACATCTGGCACATTCATCAATAATTTGGTTGATAAAGGGATTGGGATAGTTGTCTTTTGGAAAAGCATGATTAACATCCAATAATATACACACTCTAATTTTCCCCTGTTTCTTCATGATAGGAACAATGTTGGAAACCCAATCGGTAAGTGGAATAGGGTAAATGAAACTAGCAAGAAAAAAAATTTCAACCTCTACTTTAATGGCAACAGATTTATTAGGATGAACAGGACGGATGCGTTGTCTTACCAACTTGACATCAAGATACATTTTAATCTCATGTTCAACAATACTGGAATCGATGCTTGGAATTTCTTCATATGACCAAGCGAATACATCTCAGAATTCATGGAAAATAGTGCAGTAAGTGTCAAGTTCAGATGGAGAACAAGACGCACTGACATGAATGTTTTCTACAATGCCAAGTTTTGTCGAAATATTGATAGAAATTTTTTCTTCGATATTTGATGGGTTTCTCTTAGAATTGACAGCGTGAATAGGGATAGAATTTTTCAAGAAATCGACGACTGTAGGGTGATATAGTTCAGTTGGATTATCTTCATTGTAATTTGGAATATGGGATCGCTGATGTGAATCTATCCATGGTTCTTCTTCTGGGATCATGGATTCCATAATACTCTCATCAGTTGATAATACATGTGAAAAAGGATCAAAAGAAGTACCATAATCCAAAGAACGATCGACCCAAATAGTTGGCGACAAAGGATTTTGATTGGCCGCATAATCCAAAAATATTTATTTCTATGCTAGCTCAATTGGACTTAGTGGCATGATTTCACCCAGCCTATCTATTTCAGAATCATTGGGAATCTTCCTTAAGTCAAATGAAGTGGAAGATATCATATTGCAGGTCTCTATATTTGTGATTTCCACTAATGTCATAAGTGAGGATAACGAAAAGGTGTCCATTAGGGAAGAATCATTAAAGAGCACTACAACAATGTTCTTAAGAGATGGTGGGGGTTTGTGAACAAACGGAATGCTTCTAGTTACCTAGGAACCAAAGGTGAAGAAGGAGAGTTGATCAATGACTGTGATGCTTCACTTATGGGGGAAGACAACCATACGAAAGTAAGTAGATACTACCGCAGCCATAGTGTAAACCCACGGTCTTCCAAGTAATATATTATAATCAAGGAGTCCTTCAACAGCCTCAACTTCAATACTAACTATTTTCCCCCCCTAGTTCGAGTTCCAGGTTATTGAGAATTCCCCAAGGCTTATATGTACGTTTGTTAAAAGATTTCAACGTCGTAGGTGATTATGATAAAGTCGATGAGCCAAGTGACTTCCAGCAAATCATAGAAATGATATAAGTAGACACACCTTCATCAATGATAGTATGATGAATGAGGGGATTCAGGACATGTATTCAAATTAAAATTCTAATTGTGCTGGTAATTGTGGAACATAGCCCACATGATTAAATACTACAAGATAAGAAT
Organism: Pinus albicaulis; assembly: GCA_034641835.2. NCBI lineage: Eukaryota > Viridiplantae > Streptophyta > Pinopsida > Pinales > Pinaceae > Pinus > Pinus albicaulis. Next base: position 874,803,432 of record CM076574.1, on the reverse strand, counting down.
CCATCAGTTGGATTCCACCAATCATCGACAACATAGCCCTCTTTTGGGAGGGAAAATTTTGAATAAACTGAAGCATCGACATAGTAGAAGATGACTGAGCCAAATATTTGACTACGTTATAATTTTTAGTTGCATGAGCTCGAGGGTTGAAAGTTGATTTATGAGTAACTCCCTTTGGCAGATTTATTTTTAACTTAGGAATAATAGGTGGTAGAGCTGAATTAGATGAAGTTGAAGTAGTAGGTTGATATGTAACTTGACCATTTGACAACGAGATAGGATTACTGTAATATTTACTTTGAGTAGATACAAAAACATCAATTTTGGGCTTAGTGGAGGATAACATAAACACTTGTGAACTGGAAGCGGGATCTATAGCAACCATATGTTTTTCTGAGTTTAGAAAAGGATTTTTCAACACTGGAGATGTGGTAGATTTCTTAAGAAGCTTTGAGACTTCTAAGCGGTAAGGAAAATCTCACGTAAAATGCTCGTCATTACATCTCAAACAATGTTAACGAGGTTTCCAAAAAAAATTGGATGAATTAGATTATTTTTCCTGCGGGGGTGAGTTTTATTTCTTCTTATCATTCACCTTCTTATTACTTCTAGGTTGCTTGTCACTTTTTCCCTTGTCAGATAACACGACATGTATTTTAGAAGAGGATGTAAGATCAGATTTAATAGGGGTTTGATTTGAAACAACAAGTGTAAAACCAAATGGTCAACTTGCTGGTGGAGTGCTAGCAGAACCAATCACACCATCACCAATATGAATGTCCTTACCAAATGGAGAAGGAGGAATAGTAAAATTTGTTCGTGACACATTCACAATATTTTCATAAAGCATGCCAGAATGGGTATAAATCAAATCCAGATATTGGGCATGAGAAATTACTTGCTCTTCAGTAACAACACCCCTTTTAACACATCCTTGGTGATAGATGGAAACAAGGGTTTTATAAACCACTCAGCTAAAAGCTGATCAGGAACAAGTGTTTTAACCATTCGACGATGATGACACCACTCATGTATATGATCTGATATATAAGTAGCAGTGGTATGTTTAAAGTTGGTCAAAATTTTCGTTCCAGTTTCATATCTGATGGGTAACTGGAAGTGGGTTAAAAAATTAGTGGCTAAAGCTGTAAAGTTATCGAAATAAGATCATGGTAATTTAATGTACCACCTCACAGCTAGACTAGTAAGCGTTCGCTAGAAAATACAGAGTCTAACAGAATCATCATTCAAGGAGTTTGATGAACACCATAAATGATAAGTCATAACATGCATAGATGGATCTTCTCCAAAATTTCCCTTGAGTTTCAGAATGTCAGAGGGTAATTTATGAGCAATCACTGGCCACCAAGGTAAATAATGAATGGGATCATTAGTGAGCGAGTTTAAATCAGGTAACTATACTGTTGCAACAAATGACAATTTTCAATTTAGGTCAAGTTGAGCGTAGCGAGGATAAGATGGAATTTCCTGGGCAATAGGTCATTGTATACCGACATAACGATTTTGCTGTTGGTAACCTATATAGGGGTAAGTTTGTTGACCAAACCCTTGATAGGATTTTTGACCAAACCCTTGATAGGCTTGTTGACCAGGACTTGGATAAGCTTGGAAATGTTGGAATGGTTATTGTGGCTACCATGGGATTTGATAAAAATTTTGCCCGCCACGATAATTTAGACTAGGTTGTGAATAGACAAGACTAGTAGAAGCCTATGACAAAGTTAAACTAGCTCGTGGTTGTGAAATTCGCGATATAGATAAAGTCAGTAGACCCGAAACTTGTGGGTTAGGGGTTGAAGGACCCACTTGAGTAGACTGAGAAATAGCCAAAGAAGTAATAACATGTGTAGTAGGTAGAGATGCAACAAGTTGAAATGGTTGATATTGATACACAACCATTTGCGGCTGAACAAGAAAAGTACGCTGCTATTGACAAACAAGCATTCCATCATAAGATTGACCTACAAATGAAGGAGTATTTCCATATGGCCCAAACATCTATTTCCCCCCAGCTTATGGAGTACAAGGATATTGCACATAATGACTTTCATAGAATGGTAATCAAACAGATACTAGATAATATGGATGGTAATTGGATGGACTAGCCTGACATTGAGCTAATGATGTCAATAAAGGATCAATTCGTTCAGTACTCATAAGACAGGAAACATATAAAATTCCAGATGATGACATGGGTGAATTCCATGGACTAGACAAGACACCAGAGTAGGTTCCATTTAAAATTTGGTAACCCAATGGGACGAACAGACCACCATAAAGATGAGACTCGGCTGTCATAGAAAACATCGAATATGAAGCAACAATAGATTATGTCACAACTATAACAGATGGTACAGTTTGGGATGTTGTCTCATCTATGGTTAAATAACCAAGCAAATACTCTAAATAATCTATGGGAACTTGAGAGTGAGCAGGATCAACAGGAGAAGAGTAGGTTAAACGAGGAAAAGAAGGAATAAAATGAAGCGCCGACCCAAAATGAGTGGGAGTTGAAGGGGTTTTCTCTTCCTGAATTTCTTCCTCTATTGAAATAAAACCAGGTGGAAGTAATTCACCATCAAGCCCGAGATAAATTTGAGGCGGTAAACTCTGTGGTAAAGAGGAAGACTCAACTTCAGGATCAAGATGTTATGTTAAAAGAAAAATAGGTTCTAGATCGACTTCCAGTTGAACAAGCTCATGTTATGGATTTAACAATTCATTGGATTTAATTTCAGTGTCCTCGGGTAACTATGAGGGTTCCATCTCAATAGTAGAAGATCATAAAATGGGATCGGTTGAAATGACTCGACTCCGGTGACTCAGCATCATAAGACTCGGGACAAGCATTCTTGCAAGTAGGATGAGCTCGCATTCATCTACTAGGTGTAGCTTATGGTGGTAAAGGTTCTTTATTCATTTTCCTACGTGAACAACGGGGAAAGGGTTGATCTTCTTCCATGATTTCTGTTTTATTTTAATACAAAAAAAAGAAAAATAGGGTAATACTAGGAAAAAGGTTACCAAGCCACTTTGAACTGCAATATACCGCCCCAGTAAACCAATGACTTATGTATGTGCAGGAAATCTCCCTGAATTATGTGTTTGGTGTATCACAGTGTACAAGGCAGCTGACTTGGTTACTTATGGATTGTAAGCAACCTAATGTTGTCCCCCCAAATATTCTTGATGGTACGTGGAGGCCCAATCCGTATTAGTGTTGTCTAGTGCGAAACCGCACAATGAGAGCATCCCATTGTACTTTCCATACTAGAACACCGCTCGATATACTAGAAAGTACGTGGACATGCTCCGATAAAGTTACATACGTGGAATGAGCTATGACACTCAGAATGTATCATAGACAATTAACGACAGTTACTATGTTTAATGATGTTGAAACACGTCTCTAGCCTAGACCTCTAAATGTTATCATTAAGTGACAATGCTCCATTAGATAAATTCAGATAAATTTTAAGTTGATATTTCTTATAAGTTTGTCTTTTAGGTTCACCGCGAGATGTATTTGACATTCCTATAATGCAATTAAAATGATAAACTATCTTTTCGATTTGATTTTCATCAATGAAAAACTAGCTGCAAGGAATAGAGCAATCATATTATAAGAAATAAAATAATGAGAACATCTAAATGAAAATTCCCTAACTATTCCTATGCATCGCTCACAATCCCTATATGCAAATGCATGTTTTTTTTTCAATTTCTTTTAAGTTTAGATGAAAGAATAAGAAACTATAATGCACAAACAATCACTCAACACTTTCTATAGAAACAAAGACTAAAGCAAAAATTCCTCTTTTTGAAAATAAAGAACTAATCAAATGTAAAATTTTAAACTTTGGATCTATTCGACAATGACAAAGAAAAAAAAAGAAACAATGATCAAAAAAATATCGAAAGTGAGGCAAGAATAGTAGAGGCAATTTTCTCTCTAGAGGTAATCAGACACTTGAAAAATCAGTAAACAAAAAACTGAAATGAATTGGAAAATACAAAATATGATAGCTTTTGGTTGGTCACAGGAGCAACACACCCCTAAGTGGGAGACAGTGCATTGCAAAGCACTGTCCTTAAGTCAACAATGTTATGCAGAGCACTGTGTCAAGAACAATAGTGCGTTGGTGCCAGAGGAAAATAAAAAAAGGCAATAAAACCCACTACTTTTGTTAAGACACATTAAAATGACTGAAATAAATCAATTAAAATCTACTAGAGGTTGATAAACAAGGATAAAATGACCAGGGATGATTCGTCAGTCCCGAGTATGGTCACAAATTTGTTTTACGGAAATCAAACCTACGGATAGAAATGTTTTCTCTAAGTGTGGTGGTCGCACTTAGAATAACATAAAGAAAGATAGTTGACATTTTCCTTAAAATGAATAGATAAGGGAATACCACCTACTTGTAATATGTTCGTTATTCCTCACCTCCCTTTCGTCACTTCCATTACTCTCAATCAAACTGAACTCACTTGATCGGTACCTGCAATGGAAAACATAAGATAGAAAATGACATAAAGCCATATGATCTATTCATGTTCAATAAATTGAATCGATTTAATTTGTAAATACACATATAACATCATGGACACCTATATTATGAAAGGAACAAATCTCTTTCTTATGAAGTAAAAGGAGAAGTTACAACCAGTTGGATCGATTTGATGTCAACTCACTCTAGCTTCAGTCCCATCCTCATCACACTAGCAACAACACTCCAACAACATAACATTACATGTAGAAAACACCTCCAAGACCTGTTATCTCACCAACTTAACTCTACTAATAAAAATTATTTCTCTCTTTTGCACTATGGTCAGTGCTCAATTTATAAGTAGATGAAGGTACTTTGACATTAATGAATCATTGAATGGATTTTCCAAAAATGGATGAAGAGGTTTCCTTGTTCATGGGAATAGGAGGATAAGAGGTTCAATGGCTCCATGGTTTCCATATTCGAGGTTAACAGATGATGTGATAGCTGGAACAACTTCTATAAGCCACTAGAGAGTGGGAAGATTCCTGGAATCTTATGAATAATTTGCTCCCAATCGACCAACGCACTATAAAGTGGGCCTATATGCTCTGCAACACAGCTTTTCATGGGAGTAGATGCTCTGCAAAGAACTTACTGTAGTCTAGGGGTGCATTGATGGCTCAATGGAACACTTCAATTGGCATCTAAGAAGTGAAACTTTCATGAAGGAAAATGATTAATGGGATGACTTGGTTAGGGCATGTAGGAAATAATTTAGAGTATGATAGATCTAATTGATACTGATCTGGGTTTTGGGAGTGATGCCCAAATCAACCTGTAACAGGGTGCAAGGGCACCGAGCTTGCTGGTGTTCTCATTACTCTTCTCCTCTATGCCGATGAAATCGTTCTTCTTCCAAAAATCCATGATGACCTTGACAAGTAGCTCCATATTCTTCATAACTACTACTCCAAGATGGGTATGACAGTTAATACTAACAAGACTAAAGTCATGATCATTAAATCCAAAAATATCACCCATGGTAATGTTGTGTATAGTAACCAATGCTTAGAGCATGTTTCTTCTTATAAGTATTTGGGCATTGACTTCCCTCATCATCTCAACTGGAATTATAGCATTGAAGAAATGATTATTGGGTGTTGGAATGCTTATTTTGAGCTTGAAAACAATTGTAAGTTGGTCAATATTTACATTTGGATTAAGAAGAGGTTCCTATTTGAGACCCTTGTCACCCCCATCATCTTATATGGATGTGAAGTTTGGGGTTGCTGTATATCCAGAGAGTCATGGAGGAAGATTGAGATGATTCAAAATCAATTCATAACCTACAACTTTAAGATCAAGGGAAATACTCCCTATCCTAACCTCTTGATCGAATTTGGTTTGTCCCCCATTGAAAGTATAGCTGTGTTTAGATATGTGATGTATAAGAAGAAGCTTGACAACATGGAACCAAAAAGGCTCCCTAAAATTGGTTCTAAATGTAGTCAAAACACTCACCTTCGCCTCAAGCGCGAGTGGCATAAAGATGCCCAGTCCTGCCTGAACCATTGGGGAATTAAGGAGGAGCTTAGTATGGGAAGCAAAGACAATATCAAAAATACTATTACCTCCAAGTTTAAGGACAAACTGTTGGAGGATCATGAGGTTAAAAGTAAGCTAAGATACAACAAGGAAGTGATCAACCCCACCCTTGATAATCAGAATTATCTCTTTGTGTTGTCCAACAATAAGAAAAAAATGAACATCGCTTAGATAAGAACTAAGTTCCATGATATTCGGAGTGAGACCAGGTGGTGGTATATTCCCAAGACCCCTTGGAACAATAGAATCTGTCATATTTGCAATTCTAAGCATGTGGAAGATGAAAAACACTTCATTTTAGATTTCCCTACTCTTACTCACATTCGCTCTCAATTCCCTACCATTTTCCACAATTCTAGTATTCTTGAAGTATTAAGCCAACCCACCTATATCGATCTTGGAGCACTTATTTCCCTTCTCTTTGACCATAGATACAAGATTCTAAAGAATCAAACTTATATTCTTTCTCCTTTCCTAAGGTCTGATAGACCGCATTGGTCTTAACGAACGGTAACTATTATCATCATCAATAATCAAAATCTTTTATAAATATATATTCTTTTAATTTAATTTATTATATTTTTGGGCCAAGAGACACTGTCCATCAGAGTGGGTTGTTGTAATGTACAATTATATTACGTTTCTAGACATTTTGCCCCATTCAAATTACATTAAAATAAAAAAAATAAAACTATTAGTTAAAACATTTTGAGAGAGTGAAATTATATAAAAATAAAAATTAAACTAAAAAAAAATTAATAATTTAACCATCTTAGATCTCCATCCATTTTCTCCAGATATAAATCTTTCTAAAGTTTAGAGGGTTTTACCTTGAAATATTTGATTTCTCTTGACGGTTAATAAATCTAAACTTAAAATAAATCTAAATTGATTAATAATTAATGTTACAAAAATTAAAAAATATATAAAATTTATTTATTTATTCTTAAAAAAATAAATTTAATTACTATATTTTAATTTTTCATCATCACTTCTAAATTCCCTTCGAAAGTCCTGGCTATGAAGTGAGTAACATATAAATATGTTCGGGAATGTGAAGTGGTGCTCGTAAATAGGAATTAAACTTTTAAATTAAAAGCTTTATTTGATTTGATTTTTATTATTAAATTTTTCTTATTAATAAAATTTTGAAAGTTTAAAAACTAAAGAAGTTATAAAATTGGAAATTTGGTTTATTTGATATTTTCAAGATAAAAAATTATTTTATATGGTTATATTTTAATTTTTCAACCATATGGTCAAATTTTCATAGATCTTTTAGTAGAGTAGGTTTTCATCATTATTATGTTTTTAATATAATTATTATTAAAGTGGAATATTTAAATAATAATAATAAAATTAGTAAGTAATTTGTTAGCAATAGTTTGTTTTTTTTTTTTCCAAATTGTTTTACTTGTGTGAGTTTAATGAGGGATTATTTTCAAAGGTCTTTAGTGCAACGATATTTCAGTAATTATGATCGCTGAGAATTGTTAGGGTACTATTAAGTAGTGACGAACGAACAAACAGAAAAACAAGTAACGTTAACGCCATGGACAGTGACGAGATAACAAGAAAATTGGGACCTCATTAACGCTAATAAACAATAAAGTGAGCGATTGAGGTATTTGTGCGAATGTAATCCACACCATAGACGGTGACGAGATAACAAAAAAACTGCGGCCATTCAGGCCACTCCACCTATGGAGTGTGCCTTGTTGGAAGGAGAATGATTATTGAAATAAACTCAACGATATCCTTAAATCATATTAAAATTGATTATAGAATTAAATTAAACCATCTCTTTAAATCACATTATAAGATAGATTTAAATTTAAAAGTTGTGTTTAACTAGTTAATCTTTCGCAATTTAGGAGTGGTTGATCGATTGTAAAAATAAATAGAGAAGAATTAAATTAAAAAAATGAAAATTAATGCAATTAAATTTTTAAAATTTAATATGTGGAAATTTATATTTTTGTATTATATAATGAGTTAAAATAAATTTAAATATTGTTGAATTATGATGGTTTTATGAATTTTATTTAAATGTGAGAGCACTAGATTGATTTGTATCCTTATGTTAACACTATCACAAGTAACTTTTTTATAAGGAAATACAATGAAGATAATATTTCATTGTAATATTGGTTATTGGAAAATAACTATAAAAATATTTAAAACCATTTGAAATCAAGAATATCAAGAAATTACATCACACCATTACAATTCATAATATTAAGACACTTTTACTTAATAATGAGTGATAATTCAAGTTTTTCTATCATAATTTTAGCTTTTTGTTTTTTTCATTGAGCTCTAATTCTTAAAGGAGATATTTGTTATTTTGCAACTATTATTCTTGTTATCATTCTAAATCTATATTAACCTCGAAGTTATTTAGAATTAAGAGGGATGATCAGAAGGTGCAAATCTCTTTTGGCTTGCACAATAATAGATTTCATCACTTTTATTGATTGATAGATATAGGGGTAAGTTGGATTTGCTTTAAGATTAATCTATTGATTTGAAATTTACTCACTTACCTCAATTAATATGAAGTATAAAGAATATTATGAGAAGGGTTATTGTTAATATATCTTCTTCATGTTGTTTTTATAGTGACATAACTGGTACATGATCAACATTAAGTGTATGCCTATGATTAATTTGATCATTTCAATTTATTTTCAGTATTATGAATTGGTTGAATGTATAAAGAACATTATCAAAAAGATGTTCTACAATTTTTAAAATGGTAACACAATTTATAGATGATAAAAATTATGTACCTATATATGTCTAAGATGAATATGATTCTCTTAAATTCATTTAGTTTTATCAATTTATTGAGAAAAAGAATATCATTCAAAAATGCACTTCAAGGATTGCAAGAGGAATAAGTTGAGTAAAAATAAAGCAACAATGTTGGATGACTAAAAATATGAATAATAAGAAAGTAATCAATTATGAATATTATACATTGTGATCAATCTTAATTTATCATATTTTGCATTTTTTATGGTCATACCCGCTAGTTTTTTCATCTTTTCATCTCAATCATATAAAACGAAAAGTTGAAATCACATATCATTCAAATATTTAACTTGAGGTATTGTTGTACATGTCATATCTTATCTCTCTTTCTTCTTAATAGAAATAGTAGCTTTCTCAGACTTCAATCCTTATAACTTATGGATTTTTAAGCCCCAAACAAGTTACAAAGAAACTATTTTTATTCTTTTTTAAATAGTTGTAATAAAAACAATTTAAGGGAATGATTCTTCACATGGAACTTCAAATGATTATGGGGATAAAATTTCAGCGGTATATAAAAATTGTTCAACTCCAAAATCATCTTTGACAAGTCCTATATTAGTCAATATGTTTGATATACGTTTAACCCTAGCTCCAATTACAACAAGTAACTCAAGTTCTAAGTCTTCCTCGTATGTTTTCATAGAGTAGTCAATTTTTCTTCTCCCCTCTTTTGTTTTACCCATTTTTATTGTTGAGTTTCCATATGTTGTGATTTTCTTTGTTGATATTATCTTATCATGAATTATTTTATTTTAGTTTTTCTTGATACTCTTTAGTTGTCATTTATTGTATTCATTGATATGATTTTTTCATTCACATTTTTATTTTCTTTATACTTATTGTTACTCAATTAACATTTGTAGTAATTTTCTTTGTGAATATGCTCTTTTCCTCTTTTTCGCTTCACATTTTCTTTTTAATGTTCTCATAGTTGGTCCATTAGCATTAACATCAATAATATTAAATTCCTTTTGTTATATCTCATTTTTTCTAACTTATCTATTTGTTGCATATGATTTTCATATATTTGTCCTCCTACATCCTCAAGATGCACATAATCCATTTTGTAATTATGTGAGAACATGATGACTAACTTGAATTTCTCTAACATGATCTTAATGGTAGCTTTGTATGAAACTTGAAATCCATGCAAGAAAACAAATGTGTGTAATTCATATAATTACGAAAATGTACAATTAAAGTCAATATAAAATTAGGATACACTTAAAGCAATGAATATAATTAATCTAATTACTTTGAAATAAATGCATCCAATTCAACCTATACTAACCTACATGATATGTCATCCTACCTTAGTCAATAAATTCTCTACACAAGGATTATAAATAGCTATAGCTTATCTACTTTACATTTTGGAGGGTTTTCCAACATATTTTTTTCATTTAATTTGCATAGAATCCGAAAAAGGTTTCTTGGAATCACAAGTTTGAGTTGTACACTCTCCACAATCCCAGTGCCTCAGGGATTTTTAGAGTTTTGAATTCATATATGCAGTCAACAATCCATTTTAAACAACAAAAATTATGTTTTGGAAAAAAAACATTTGCTGAATTCAAGTCAAAATCTTCAAAACATAGCATGTTTAATCAACATTGTACATATTAACATATACTAAAATCAATGCATCTATTTAATATAAATACATGAAAGTAACTTCTTAAAATACCACAATATATAATTAAAGTCAATGCAAAATTAACATGATTCAAAATTAATGCATATTATTTATCCTATTACACTAAAATTAATGCATTTACTTCAACCCCAATTAACCTAAATGATATGTCACCTTATTTAATTTAATTAGATATACACACAAGAATTACATTAAGATCAATACACCTAGTTAAAATAATTATATTTAACAACTTCTTAAATACCACAATATATATTTAAAGTCAAATCAAAATTGGCATATAATGAAAACATTGCATTTTATTAATCTAATTACATTGAAATTAATGTATCTACTTCAATCTATATTAACTTAGATGATATGTCATTCTACTTAAGTCAATCAAGTCTCTACATAGAGATTAAAAATTGACATATACAATAAAACAATATCTCATTAACATATTTACATGAAAACAACCTATTAAAGTATTTATAACTTATACTAAAGAATAAATCTTTTATCAATAAATCTCATTTTATTTTAAGAATTTAAATTTAACAAAAACAAATGTGCATCTTCAAATTTGTAATCTAAAATTGATACTTTTTAATTTGAAATTACCCCCGCTCCAAATAAAACACAAATCACTACCACTCTTAATTTGAAATGACCCAACTCCAAAGATGCAATTTGAAATCCTCACTTCAATAATTCGCCCCATTTTCAATTTAAGTTGGGTAAAAAATGCAGAATAAGTGAAAATCCGATGAAACACGGAGAATGAATGTAAAGAAATGGTAAAGGTATCATATTTGAGAAAACCATAGCCAATGTCATGCACAAACAATTGTTAAAAAATTGTTTGAATGCTTCATGGGTTTACATTATAAAGTATGAGTAAGAAAATGACTTGTTAAAAATTCTGAATGGTTCATGGGTTTACATTATAAGGTTTTGAATGGTTCGTGGGTTTAAATTATAAAGTATGGAGAGAAAGAACGAGATTGGAAAGTGAAATTCATTATTCTGGTCTACCATTTTCAATGATATTGTGGGGATACATCTCTTCTAGTGAATGCTGTGAACACAGTGGGATGATCTCCCTAATAAAATTGCGGTTGGGATCGATCCAAGAGATACAATTTATGAAAGAAAAGATAGGAGTGAAGGAAACTTGATTCTTTATTCAAAATAATAGTGATTATTTTGTAACATGAAAAACTCCATTCACTACTAAAAATTGTCACACTCTTAAATTTAAATGGAAGTCGTGAAATTCCAAATATGCATTGATAGATCAAAGGGAATTCTTGGAAGTGGAGATCGATAGGGAGATCCCTTGGGGTTTTTTAGATGGGGCTACACAAAACAATGCTTGTGGGGGTGGAGCTCTTTTATATCTATCAGACACTCATTTCTTTGAGCTCTCTGTCGGTCTTGGGGAGAGATCTAACAACTCTACTGAGCTTCTGAGTCTCAAACTCCTCCTTATTTTTGCTGCAGAGAAAGGATGTTGGAATACCAACATCTATGGTGACTCAATGAATGTTATGAATTCGACAAGGGGAATACAACAATGCAAAAATATTAGCCTTTCCAATCTGTTAACTTCTATAAGGGAGATCCTTCACAGATTTGATCGACATGTCTATAGGAAAAAAACTGAAAAAGAGGATCGAGCTTCTAAAGAGAGGCTTAAAATGGCTATGGGGATATGGAAGGTGAAAGAGTTCCAAGATGGCGAATCACTGGAGTTCTATCACCGACATTTTTTCTACTCCAAAAGGAAATTTTCTATGACCATCAGGTGTCTGGTTGTCCATGATGCATTGTGTCAAAATGGCTTCCTGAAGCGCTGCCCCCCCTGCCCTCCGCCCCCCCTCCCCCCCGATGGCTAGTGCTACTTTAAGATTTAAATTGTTCTTACAGCACTACATTTTCTGTAGGGAGCACTTCGTTTTTTTTAAGCATTTCGATTTCCACTTTGTGGAAGTTTGTTTGTTTTGGTTGTTAGGTTTTTTTGACACTATACTGCAGATTCATTTGGACAATATATTGTGTTTTTTCATTAATGTAATCTTGTAGGGTATGAAGTTCAAAAAATTTCCTTCAAAAAATTAGAAAATAACTCAATTACAAAAAATATCACAAAAGATTTAATTTAAAAAAAATCAGTGTAAATTTTTTGCAAAAAATACATACTCCAATCCAAAACAATTTAAAAAATTTGAGAGAAAAATGTCTTATAAAAATGAAACGAAGCTCAAAAGATTTAATTCAACTCAAAACACGTACATAACTCCAAGAAATGTCTTTTGAATGTACGTCCAAGAAATTTTTTTAAGTTCAAAATAATTTTTGCCAAAATCAGGCTGCCTCCAAGAAATGTCTTCCAAAAAAATTCTTTGTAAAATGAATTTGCTTCCAAGAAATGCTTTTAAACCCAAACTTTGAAGATAAGTTTTTGAACCCAAACCAAGATCTTTATAAAATGAGATGAAATGTGCGAAAATTGTGAATCATTTCGCGACAATTTATATTGCCGCGAAATGTGCTTTAGTAGGGGCTCCGCAAAACTTTCCGGCCGACGGAAAGTTATACAATAGTTCGGTCGAACTATTAAGACGTTAGATTTAACGAGCGTACGGCGGAAAACATAGTTCGGCCGAACTTGAATTAAAAGTTCGGCCGAACTAACGCGTCACCAATTACGCAAAAACCAGGTTCTTAATATGATTCTGCAACTTTTCACTGATTAAACTCCGTGAAAAGTTGTTAATTAACTGTCGGAACCAAGACAAGCATTTTCAGAATTGAATCTACTTTCAGGAAATATAACTTTTATGGAATTTCATAAACATTTATTAATTTTAATTATTTTTCTAATAAAATGGGTGCAAACAATTTCTGAGGGTCATTGTGATTTAGTGAAATCAAAATTTTGTATCTCCCAAAATATATTGTAAAAAAAATTGAAAAAATTATGGGGCATTACATTTGTCCATCGTCTCTAATGGGTAGCTTTTAGATTTTTAGTTTATAACTTATATGTTAAGAAATTTCGTGCGATACGAAACATATCCAAAATACGCAGTTTTTCGTATTGGACCAGTTCAAAAAATTCTAGTAATTATGATATGCATCCATTGGCTTTGTAAATATGAAGAAAACAAATTACACTCTATCTAGATTGTTGTAACACATTTTGTTTTTTCAAAAACACAAATTTTCAATGAATACAACATTGCGTCATAATATGACTTCTTATGAATCCTTTGATTGTTAAGAAACACACACTCAAATAAACGCTAAGTTGACATATCAAATCTGCATAAACAAATTTCAAAAAATAAGTAATATAAAGCTAACAAAATTTCTCACAACTTTTATTTTTATCGCAAAATGAAATTCTACACAGAAAAATTGTTATATTTTGCAGAAAGTTGAAGAACCGAAAAAAATGAAATTTTTTTCTCAAAAAAGGGCAAAAAGTGTAACCCAGCTTCACATTTTCACCCTGTAGTCAAAATGGACTCTATGGACTGTTTGGACTGTATACAATTTGAACAGTCATCAGATGTAGGTGCATACTGGACAATAGATGGACAATATACTAGCCTTTTATTTCATTGTTTGTATTCAGTAGTTCCCTTGAATTTTGCATGTAGACTTCTATATCTCATCAAACGAACTTTACTTTGACAGGCAATACACAGTTATGTGTCTCCTCAAAATGTAATGTTGTTCTCGATTAATGAAATAAAATTACACTTTTTTCCGAATAAAAAAAAAGACCACTCTTAATTTGAAATACGAAATTTCCCTACTCCAAATTTAAAATATGTAATGACTACCATTTTGAATCTGGAATTTTAAATGACTCAATTATAAATCTGCAGTTTGAAACTACGAATAATAATTCAAAATCCAAAAGCACCACCTTAAATTTGACTTATTCAATTGAATTTTATTCCTCGTGCACTCCTTGGCTACTCCTTGTGACCATTTTAACCTCCACACAAAGTGCACATGCATATTGTGGTTGAATAGTTGATATTTTTGATATGTATGCTTACACATAATTGTGTCAATATGTTTTTTATATATTTTTTTCAATTAAAGAAATCGAACAATTTCTCTGGCATATATGGCATATATAGTCTTGTTTTGGGTTGGACCAAAATAATTGGAAGGACCAAACTTCCTCACTTAATCATTGGATCACATCCTCACAAGTCTTGTTGTCCAACCTTTAGCAAAATTTTGCTATATATATATATATATATATATATATATATATATATATATATATATAATGCGACAACATCTCCCATAGTAAACTATAAAATGTCTCCTAATACAATCTTGTTTTTTATTATAATAAAAATATTATTAAAAAATAAAATTAGTTTAACAATAATAAATATGTAATAATTTCCCATTATTAATATTTTTTCTTTTTTATTTTATTGTTATATATATATATATATATAAAGAAAAGAGTATACTTGTGTATTAATCCGAGCCCTTTCACGACATATAATCAAGTGATTTACATTGAGAGTAAATTTCCAATGAAGGCTCCATATGTTGTTCTATTACTATAGGTCCTTTCCATTTTACCAGAATTCCAAAGTTGTTCCAGACTGCTATCCTATAACTATATAGACAGAAAAATTGATTTGTAATAAGCATACATTTACAACATATCATATAAACAAAAAAGAACCAAAAAATTAAGAGCTACTAGTCAGATAATCATTCCTAGATATCAACCAGGGTGTTAAGATCAAATCCTCAGTCTTTCTTGTCCTCTTTCCTGCTCTTTCTATGTTGCAAAAATTTGAGCTCTTCCGATTGACATCGAAGTGCATCAATTTCATCCTCCATCTGCTTAATTTTTTCACTCTTGGACATATTCTACTCTTGCATGTTGAGTGTGTCTTGCTGTTGTTGGTGTATGCTGAGCTGAATTATCTGCATCCCCATTCTTATTTCTTTGTGCTCAATGGCACATATCTCATAAACAACCAGCCCTGACCCACGTCCTTTACCAGCTCCTCCATGCCCAC
Organism: Pinus albicaulis; assembly: GCA_034641835.2. Lineage (NCBI taxonomy): Eukaryota > Viridiplantae > Streptophyta > Pinopsida > Pinales > Pinaceae > Pinus > Pinus albicaulis. Next base: position 874,787,776 of record CM076574.1, on the reverse strand, counting down.
GATCAGACCTAGGTCAATGACGGGCCCAATAGTCGAGCTACTCACCTTCGAATTACTGTGGGCTTCCATCCACGGTGCAACCCCAATTCTCCCAAACAATTTCACCAGAACCTTGAAGCACTTAGAACCGCTAACCATTGCCCAAATTCGCACAATGTCCTACACTATCGACGCACTAATTCCTATGCCAATTCTCCCACAAGTAGCTAACCAATGTGATCCCTTAGAGACCACTTCTTTCCCCGAACCATTCAACTTCAACCACTCACCAACGTCTTGAAAAATTGAAAACTCAACACTACCCAACTCCAACACCTGTCCCCCAAACTCCCAACTACCGACACCCTTCCCCAACAAAAAAATAGCAGGGGAATGACCAATTTTCCCACAATGCCCCTCCAACAGTGCAAATCCTCTCTTGACATTCAACCAAAGCTTGAAGGGATACCTAGGAACTTTCACCTGAGAACACTCAGAGATAAGATGATGAAGGCCTTCAATACTACCACCTCTGATCCATATACTAAAATTCTCACAGACCCCAGAACCTAAAGGCCCGCCAGAATCTCTTAGAAATATCACACCCCATAACTCCCTAGAATTTCCAGAACCCCAAAATCTACCACCCACATTCCTTTCCTCACCATCCACCTGAGAAACGGAGCATAACACTAACAACACATTTTCAATGCTCGTGGCACTGGCAAGATCCTACCTCAATGACAAACTCCAACCAACCTTGCTAACCGAATTACACTTTTTGTGATCCAAGAACCTAGAGGAGTTGTATAAATAAGGGTAGGACCTATCACGGGTGACCTCATTATGTTGTCACTTCATGCCGCCAACTTCCCCGTTAACCTCCATTATGCCTTTGTACCTTGAATCTTCCTCAGAGCTGTTATTGCAAATATTATCGCATGCCGACTAGAATTTCCTACACATTATATTTAAATTCCACCCGCGTTAATCCATAATTCACATACTCTAACCTTGAATGTGCCAACAACAACCATCACTCTAAGTCGAGTATCCCTTGGCTCTTCTGCTCCAACATGACGTGATGACAGGTAAATTACATGCATTGCGCCAAACAATATGCGTCTTAGACCCATGTCCCACCACCATGGAGATATTTTTATGAACAACCATGATCCAACATTGGAAAGGAGGCCCGATGGGACATGGGAAGTGAGGGCCCAAGGGGATATGGGGAGACAAAGACATTGGATGTGGATGAAAAAGGGATGAGGAAGGGGAAGGCTTAGGCATCGAGAGAATGGAGCTTGGGGTGAAAATATGAGGGGGAGACATGGCATCGAAATATATAGTCAGAGGTGGGGGGGGGATACCAAGAACTATCAGGCCTCCGGGAAGCAAAGGGGAAGAAAGGGGGACGAGTAAGAAGGTTGAAGGGGGAAAATAAGGTTCAGAAGATTCCAAACACAACACTATCTAACCAATGCCACCCAAATAGTTTCCTCCAAGTTCTCCATCTCTTTGGTATTTCAACAAAATTATTTCTTAATCCTTGGTCTCTAGGAGTAATCATTTTCCCTTTGTTTTTTCACAGTCCAACATAGTTAGGGGATCATATGTCTTCCCTCCTAGCCATTCACCATTTTTTTCTCTTCTGTTAATAGGTAGGCGTGGTTTTCCTGTGTATTAGCTTCTTTATTTTTCCCACGGAGAATATGGTAGTAATTATATTCTCCCAGGGTTGACTCATACTTTTTGTTCTTTTAATGATTTGATTGAGAATGCATTTTTGAGCCGAAGTCCCATTTACCATATACTTGATTATGAATAAGGAGTCTCCTAGGATGACCATCCCAATTACAAAAGTTGCAATGTCTATCTATCTTCTTCCCTTTGTTTTTATTTGCCTTGTCATTTTGGTGAGTTGCTTTTTCAGTTTGCAACTAAAATTGCTTAGGACGGTTATTTTATTTACGACCATACTTTTTAGGATACTGCTTCTTGGGATTCTTTTGATATGGTTTTTGTTGGGCTATTAAGGATTTCTTAAGAGTGTTTCCAGAAGTGACAAGACCAAGGTGTAAGAGTTTTTCTTGTTCTCTTATCAAAGAATCGCAAAAGGCATCAAAAGAGGGGTTCTTGTAGGCAGGTCCTGAAGAAATGATGGCTTCTCTAGTGGAATGGAAGGTGGAATCAAATATAGAGTATGCAGGGCCAAGCTTAGCAAGAATGGAATAGATGAGGCTACCATCATCCTTTTTGACCTTACAACCTTCTAAAATAAGTCTAAGGGTCTTGAATTTAGACAAAAGATATTCAATGGAGGATAAATTATTGGGGTCCAAAGTAAGAAACTCATTTTCAAGTTGGTGGGCCTTGATTTGATTTTGAATGCCAAAAATAGTATTTAGCTTTTTCAGGGCTTCATCAGGGGTGTCAATTTCAAGGATATGAAATCAAAGATCTTGAGCAATGGAGATTCCTATCAACCCCCGTGCTTGATCTTATTTATTTTCCCATTTAGAAACTTTATCATCATTGGAAGGCTTAGTTTGTTGTCTTGTGGCTATTCTATAAAGCCATTTACTTCTAAGTATATCTACCATGTGATGTAGCCATTGGAAATAATTGGTGTTGTTAGGAATAACCGGGCATGCACTTTCAATTTTTTAAAAAGCACTGAAGCTGAAAAGAGCTGAAACTAACTACTCGAATGGAAATGTCTCAAAACATTAGGCCGATTAAAAAAAACAGCTCGAAAAACGGCTTCCAGATGAAGAAGTTATGACTTTTTGAAAAACGCAATTGTAGATGTCGAAAAGTTACCAGAACGGTTTGCAATTTGATGATGAAGTTCAACTTTTAAAAAAAATCCCACCCCTTTAACAAAAAAAGCTTGAGAAAGAGACTTGAACCCAAGACCTCTATTCTCATAAACTAACTTCTCACCAAGTGAGAGTGTAAAAGGATTCAAGTCTCTGAAACCAATGCATCTAGTGTAAGCAATCAAATAGGATTAAAAATCAACATCTAATTAAAATAAATGCATCTAGTGTAAGGTATTAAATAAGATTAAAAATCGACATCTACATTGAAATCAATGCATCTAGTGAAAGTGATCAATTTGGATCAGAAATCAACTACTACACTCAAATCAATACATATATTTTAGTAAAAAACCAAAATATTCATGACTTTCTAGATATAACTTCTATATCTACATGTGTCTTTGTGTCCACCTTCAATTCTGTGTCTATCTCCCTCTCTCTCTCCTTCTCTCTCTCCCACTCCCTCTCTCCTAGGTCTCTCTCTCACCACCTCTCCCTCCCTTTCTCTATCTTTATCTTCTTCCCTCTCCCCTTGCCATCTATATCTATACTTCCCTCCATCCCCCCTTATTTGTTTCTATATCCCATCCCCTAAAACACATGGCATAATCTCTCTCTCTCTCTCTCATTTTCTTTGTCTCTATTTTCTTCCCTCTTTCCCCTAATATCTCCCTCTCCCTCTCTCTCTCTCTCAGCCCAAAAACATACACACTATCTCTCCATATCTATCTATATATTTATCTCTCTCTCTCCCTCTCTCTCTCTCTCTCCCTCTTCCTCTCCCACTCTCTGTCTCCCTCCCTCTTCCTCTCTCTCTCTGTCTCTCTTCCTCTTCTCTCTCCATATCTGTCTCTCTTCCTCCCTCCCTCTCTTTTCATCTCTCTTACTTTCTCTCTCCTCCCTCCATCTATATCTCTATCTCCCATTGTCTCTCCTTATCACCCCAAAAACATACACACTCTCTCTCCATATATATATATCTCCCTCCCTCTTACTCTCCCTCTCTCTCTTCCTCTTCTCTCTCTCGCTTCCCTTTCTCCCTTGTCACTCCCTCTCCCTCTCAACCTTTCTCTCTATGTCTTTCTTCCCCTTCCAACTCCATCTATCTTCCTCTCTCTCTCTCCTCTCTCTCACTTTCTCACCCACCTCCCTCTATCTCTCCCTCCCATAACACACCAATGATAGAATATAATGTTCAGATGTTTCCAAGATTTAGATTGAGAGATATACTTATATTTTGTTTTATTTAGGTGAAGCCTATGGGTCAAATATGGTATTTGATCCATGATATTTAGCCCATGGTATTAATAATAATTTGTTCCATGGTATTTGACCCATGGTATTTGTCCCATAGGCTTCACCTAAATAAAACATCCTTTTTTAGTGTCCTTAAATATAAATATGATTATGGAGTAAATATAAAATATGGTATTTGACCCATGGTATTTGGCCCATGGTATTAATAATAATTTGTTCCATGGTATTTGGCCCATAGGCTTCACTTAAATAAAACTTCTTTTTTGACTTTTCTTAAATATATAAGGAGGTTTATGGAGTAAATATAAAAATGGGTTTTATTTATTTACCATATCTCTCAAGTAAGTATAAAAACAGGTTTTACTTATTTACCATACCTCTGGTTTATTTATATTTATATTTATTTACCATACCTCTAGTTTATTTATATTTATATTTATTTACCATACCTTTTTGAGTGTTCGTAAATATAACTTTGTGTTAAAAGGTAGGGATAATTATTACAAATATATTGATTACAATAATGTTTACAAACTTTCTTATATTGCATCTACACATGTACCCTATATATTTAGCCGACATTACAAAATTTTATAAACTTTCTTACATTACATCTACACATCTACCATATACTGGGTTGTAGAGTGCCTCTAAGCTCAATTAGTGAATGAACCCGACAAGATGAAAACATAAATATCAAAATTACTGATTAAAAATATCAAAATTACTAATTAAAACAAAATAGTTGTGCATTAAACTTTTATTATAATCATTAGTGAATGGAGTGACAAAAAGAATTGGTGAAAACATAAATATCATATATCTAAGACTCTTGTGATCTATAAAATAGATAAATGCCTTTCAAATTAATAACATCATTAAGATTTAGTTGACCTTTCGAAGTAACTAATATGATTCATCATAACAACAATGTGAAAAAATAATAAATCTTATTAATTAAAACTAAACAAAATAATTGTGCATTAAACTTCAACAAAAACTTAAATTTTATAAGCATTATTGTATAGATTAAAACAGATAGTGGAAAAAACTTAAATATCAAAATTATTGATTAAAACAAAATAGTTTTGCATTTGTAATATTAATCTTTCATAAATTCTCCCAGCCACTAGTACAAAGAAAACCCTCAACTCTTATATATATAGTCCTTCAAATTCTCCCAGCCATTAATACAAAGAAGAAATCTCCTATATTATATGGTGCTTCAAATTCTCCCAGCCACTAATACAAAGAAGAACCCTCTATATTATATAGTCCCTTCAAATTCTCCCAGCCACTAATACAAAGAAGAACCCTCCTATATATAGTCCTTCGGAACAATCTTGGGTTTTTCAACAACCATGTCCGAAAGTTAACATAATACTTCGAAATATCTATAGGAACAGCAGATAACCAACTACCACAACACTTCCATATATCTAAAGCAGCCGCACATAACCACTGCTGCAACATTTGTTTTATTTGATTGAGAAACACACAGATCTAAGCTTGATTGGGAAACGCACAGATCTAAACTTAAAAATACTTTCCAACTGTTTTCTTCTGTAAACCGGCAACAGAAAACGACTGCCATGGCACTTCCAAATGTCTAAAGCGGCAGCATATAACCACTGCTGCAACATTTGTTTTATTTTACTGTCCAAGGCACAGATCTAAACTTAAAAATATCCAATGATTTAGGACAATGAATTAAGCAAATCAAGAACACTCGAAGTAAAGTCCAGAACTTCAGAACCAGTTTTCAAAACATCCGAGGGGCTTATCCCTGGCTTTGCCGCTCCCGTTGACGAAGAGCTTATCACCTGCGCTGCCGTTACCGTTGACGAAGAGCTTATCCCCTGCGCTGCCGTTACCGTTGACGAAGAGCTTCTCACTTCGGCTGCCGCTGCCGAGGAGTACGCAGCTGAGGTTGGCGTGTGGTCGCGGGGCACTTCAAGTGGCGCTATCGACTGCATTCTCATCTCTTCCAGTGGATCCACAGGTAATTTAGCGCAGGAAATGTGTAAAATGAAGTCACACGGCGTGGAACCCTCGACGCAGCAGCGATAGCGCATCCCCTGAGGAGGAAAACCTCGTCCACATACGTTACATACATATGGAGGCACAGTAATCTGTGAATGCACGAGTTGAAGTTTAATTATAGGGATGTTTAAATAGTTTTTTTTTTTTTTTTTTTAAATAGTGGAAACATATTCAGCACCATCAAATTCATTGTGGCACTCAAAATCTTGAAACTTGATGATTGTAATTTAGATTTCTTAGACTGTCTGATTTGGAGTTGTCTAAGTATAGGTATCTGATAAAACAAATTCAAAAAATCAGATAGTTTGAGTGTTTGAATTGCATTTTTTATGGTGGAAATGGATTCAACACCATCAAAAACCTTTAGGGCACCCAAAATATTGATGTTTAACAAATTGCTACCCAGATTTTCAAAAATCTTTGCTGAAATTTTTCATAATTTTACCAGATTTTCTGGATTATTCTGTAAGTTTTTTTAGACTACGGCTCCTAAATTTATTAAAAAAACATGTTAAATTTCCACTAATTTATGAACTAACTTAAAAGTATTTATTTTTTTCACAATTGAAAGAAAAATAAAATTCGTCAACATTGACCAGTAATACCTAAAATGTTATACACCTGTTTAAAATAGTTCTGAAATAATGAAAAACAAAATGTAATTTATCGATATCACAGAATAGGTTAGATGAGAAAAAAAAAATCTAATAACATCAATTAAAAAAAAATTAATTGAATTCTTTAGCATGGCCAAACCTCCTCTTTAAAATGATTCAGAAATAATGATGAACAAAATGTATTTAATTTAAATTAATATGAAAATAAAATCTAATAATATTACTAATAAAATTAAAAAACTAAAACTCAATATTAAAAATAAGAGTTTTAATATCAAAATTAGATTTCAAATAATGTTTAGCTGCCTGAAAGTTTATATCTCAAATATTAAACAAATCCATTGAAGGCATTGAAACTAACATTGAAGACATTTACAAACATCGAAGTCATTTAGCTATCAGTTTTAAATTTATTGACAACCACACCAAACTATCATTTTCCTATTGTTAACCGTCAAAAATGAAATCCGCTAATTAAATACTACACCGACGCTCACAGTTTGACGGTGGACAATCGCTATCTTCCCCCCGAGAAAGAGAGTGTTGGAAAAACCTGAAAAGAGTTTTAAGTTTTGCCACATTGTTTTAACTTAATATTTGGTATTTTTTTTCTGTTGGAAAAAAATAAACTAATAAAAAGTTCAGTTTCCAGCAGTTAAAAAAAACGGTCTTAAAAAAATTATATATAATAAAAACATATATTTACCATGGATAGCAATTGGCAAAAATATAACTAAGAAAACATAGTCGTGTCCAAAATCAGAAACTAATAACAAAAACAAAAAATTAGTGTCCTGCACCCATTATAGAAATACAATGTAACCATTTGCCAATACATTTCCTTTTCCAATCCATTTCCTTGAGAGATTTTGGTGTGGTGTAATATATGTATCCTTCCAGGTTCCTTAGGTCCAGTTTTAAAAGTAAATGAGCAACTGTGTCGAATTCGCAGAAAATGTGGAAATCCTGGAATAAGTATGTGCTTTTCAATTCCGAAGTAGGTATTGTTGTATCGTATTCTAATTGATTTTGGAGAATTTGATAACTATGATATGGAATATAATGAAGTTTATATTGGGAAATTTTCATTGTAAAATGTTAATAATGAGTATAATGTTTCCAATTAAAACTTTCCATATAAATTTTATATAATATATATTTTTATGGCTTTTAAAATTTTCAGTGTTTTATTGTCACAAATTTAATATCTATCTAGCATATTGAATCTTAATATATCATATTACCACCGTAGTGTGAATCCGAATTTTCATAGATGTGTTTGGAGTGGGTCTCATCCTTCAATTTCTTGAAAGTTAATACCTTGACCCTTTCAGAAACTATGAGTATCTCTGTTGAACGGTGTTTTGGCTGCATATGAGCTGAACGATACTTCCATCCATGGCCCTAATTTGGCCCTTTTCGAATAAAGTTTTTCCCCTTTTGTCGCATATAATCGTTAGATGTGCCGGAGAAGGTACGCCGAAGTTGATAACTTTCCCTTTCCATATGGTGAGTCTCTCACCAAATACTACGTCGTTGATAACTGTCCCTTTCCATATGATAAGTCTCTCACCAAATACTACGTGGTAGACACGCTGAAGTACCATAACTATTGTGTGGTATGAAACATCCCAGTACGCTTTATGTATCTTATACATAAACCTATATAAAATTATGAGAGATTCCGACTGTTTTTCTCTTTTTTTTTTGTTTTTTTCGAATGGGCTATATGCATCAAATCAGAGTTTAAAAAAGCAGCATTTCGGCTCAGAATTCAGCAAAGATTTTATCAGAATCTTGTTTACAGTTGGTGCTCCGAGGGTTTTTGATAATGCTGAATCCATTTCCACTATCAAAAATGGATTCCAAACACTCCAACTACCTGATTCTTTGAATTTTAATTGAGAATTCTAACAAACAAAAAAAACTGTCCTCCTAACTATTCCACTCCCTGAATAGACAACTTCCATACAAACACTAACAATTAACAACACTTTTACTTTTATCATTTTATTTTGAATTCCAAACCAAACTTTAATACTTAACTAATTATTACATTAATTAAAAATTTAATTCACATTGTTAAACTTCACTAAAATATTAATGATACATTACATATCTATTCTCCACTTCTAATAAAAAGGACCAAGTACTATTATAAAGCATAAAACATATTTCAAGCATGATTGCACTATGCTCATGTGTAATTAAAAAAAAAAAAAAAAAACATTACCTCATTAATTTAGAATGAAATCATTTATTAGCATAATTTTGTATATTTAAAGTTTTATTAATAAGATTGGTATGTTTTCCTTATTAATAAGACTTTTGTTTGTTTAATTTTTATTAGGATATAATAAATAAGTTTATATTTTATTTTAAAATTAATATTATAATTAAATATGTTTTTAAATATAATTAAAAAAATAAAATTATAATTATAATTATAATTATATATATATATAATTTTAATAGATAAAATATAACCATTTTTTAGATTTATGAATGAGTGAGACTATACAATTATTTCATGAAAATATTATATTTAATTAATTAATAACATTATTAAATAGAATATTTATATTAATTGTTTATTAATTAATTATTTATAAAATTTAATAATTATTATTTATTTTTTTAATAAAGAAAAAATATGCAAATATTCAGACTATAATAATAATTAGTGATATTTTAAGTTTATTAGATTTTGATAGAATATGATGAGAGGTTCTATTAAGGCGTTCCTTAATATGAGTTACTAGTTCAATTGTCCATCCTAATTGAAATAAAGATATGATCCCGCTAAACCTTTGAAAAAAAAAAAAAATTGATTGATATTTTAATTTTGTACCTTAGACTGGCCAATACAAATAGCTCTCTCAGAGGTAAAACACATTCCGTAGGTAAACGTGTATGAAGAATTTTGATGTATGTAAACGCGTCTGAAGAATTTTGATGGGATGTTGTGGAGCCCCACGGTCCCCTCTTTGACACGCAATTTGCGATTTTAGCGGCTGAGCTGGTCTTCTAGATCAGCCAATTTAGCGAACCTGCTGCGCAGGGTTTAACCGAGTGGAAGAATTTTGGAGGCAATGGATACATTTGCACCTCAAAACATATCACTCTTGTCTAGAGGGAGACTCCACTTTTGGAGAGAGCATCTGCCTGACCGTATGAAGGGTTTCTTAACAGCATATTGTAATTCTGTAATGCTTTGGTATTTTATATATAGTCTAATTATGTAACTTTTTTTGGTATTCATATATATGAATGGGTTACATCATAGATTTAATTTGATTTGTGGAATTAGCACATTCAAAAATAAATTCACCAAAAATTATATAAAGGGATTTTAATTAATAAAATTAAAATATTTATTAGTTAAACTATGTCTATTTTTACTTTTAAGATAAAAATAACTATATCTATTAAATCTCATCATAGTTATATTTAATAGGTTTTTTTTTCTTATTTAATTTTTACATATTAACTGTTTTTAAAATCTTTGAGTTTAAGGCACATATACTAGCCTATATTCATTTTAACCTTGGATTTATCAAGCATGTAGAGGGATTAAATCTCCAGAGGTGCAAACCTCAATAGGTTTGTTTTTCATTTGATAAATACATGATTAAAATGGATCTAGGATGACTCGAGTTGTGTGTGGCCATGAAAAAATCGTTGAAGATCTAATTATTCTTATCATTTTAAATATTCTAAATATGTCTAAGATTAATATGGTCATTTTAATTTTAAATTTTCTGGGTTATCTCAATTTGTTGAAATGATGGAGACTGTAAATAATTTTTAAATGATGAAAATTTATAAAGTAAAAATTTTGAATGCAAAGCTACAACGTAATGATAGGAATTGTGAATAATAAGAATTTAGTTAATTACAAATACACTTCATTATGATCAATCTCAAACTATTTCATCTCTCCCCAATCTCTCTCTCTGCCTCTCCCTCCTACCCCCTTCTCCCTATCTCTCTCTCCCTCGCCATTTATATCTATACCTCCTTATATCACACCTTTGTCTCTATATACCATCCCCCAAACACGCAGACACAATCTCTCGATATCTATATATCTCTCCCTCCCTCCCTCTCTTTGTCTCTCTCTTCTTCCCTCTTGTTCCCTCTCTCTCCATGTCCACCTTTCTCTTTATGTCTTTTATCTCTCCTCTCTCCCTCCCTCCCTCCAACTCCATCTTTCTCTCCCTTCTTTCCTCCTCCTCTCTTTCAATTCCTCTCTCTCTTCCTTCCTCTCTTTCTCTTTCTCTCCCACCTACCTCTGTCTCTCCCCCCAATCATACTCTCTTTGTCTACACCCTCCAACTCAGTCACTATCCCCCCCTTACATTTTACATTTTGCAATTACATACTTATATTACACATACACACACACACACACACACACATATATATATTTCTTGACATTTTAAAAATGTTGAAAAACTTACTTACATTTCATTACATTTCTTACATTACACACATCTCTCATATATTGAGTTGTAGAGTGCCTCTTAGCAGAATAAATATAAGCAAATCCAAATAGGATTGATGAAAATAAAAGAATCTAGCGAATAAGGATCACACTATGTCGCACCTACAATACTAACATACTACAACATAAGGGGGGGTTTTAAGACAATATTTAAGACAATTTTTGGGTAAATTGTCTTTACTTGAGACAAAAGAAAACTTGTGTATTGTCTTAAATATTGTCTTTAAGCAGGTGTCTCAAATTAAATTGTCTTAAAATTAAATTGTCTTAAAATATTGTCTCTATAAAGACAATATATAACACAAGCATTTTTGTCTCTCCAGAGACAATTTCATTTTTGTCTCTCCAAAGGCAATTTCGTTTTTGTCTCTTATGAGACAATTTCATTTGTCTCTCCAAAGACAATAGTTGGAATTAAAATAAATCAATATAAAAATATTTAATTAAAAAAATCTACAATATCATTGGATAATTCATGTTAGGGTACAGTGGAATCGAACCACCAACCTCCTGCATAGCAGGTGCTCTTCCATTGAGCTAGCACCCTTTAAAGAATTATGTGAAGAGTTATGGCAGTCCATTTGTCTCTTTGAAACCAAGAACTCTAAAAGCTTTAGGAAGTCCATATGAACAGGAATAATGGAATGGTTATTCAAGGATCTCTTTAAAAAAATTAAGAAAGAAAAGAGAAAAAATTAAGAAAGAAAATAGAATGAATTATAAAAAGAACCATATATCTTACATCATGATTCCCTTCATGGCCTGCCAAATTCTTACATTCCTCCCCTTCATTTCCCTGGTCTTGGCGTAATTCGAGAGAAAAATATGTTCACTTCTCAGCGCAAACATGGTTACCCATACCATAGTGATCAAAGGAATGGCCTTTCTCTAAAACACATCGCCAAAAGCAATCGGAACATTTGCAACCACATACAGAGTCCCTGTTTCAATTCTGCAAGAGCCAAAACTGCCTCCAGTTGTAACGTTTGCACATCATCATTTTCAGAAAATTCTGCGGTGTTGCTGCAAAGCCACCTTTGAACTCGATCACACCGTCTATCATCCAATGCCTCTATGAAGTCCTGAAATTTAGAGTGCTATAAATCACCACTTTTGCCTCTTCTATCAAAGACATTTTCTAGTACTGATCTGAGATGACTTAAAATCTGATAATTTGATCTAGATTCGTCTAGAGGCGCAAGCTCCAGGCCAGTATCGTGCAAATCAATGAAGAGGTCCCCGAGTACTATTGGTGCATCACTTACCTCTTCCTGAGAGTCAAAATTCATAAGCACCTTTTTGTCTCCTGCCATAGAAATGCACCTTTTTGTCTCCTGCCATAGAAATTAAGATCACAAGATGAGATGACACAGATAAAGGCTTCAATTGTGTATTTATACACAACTCAAGTGAGGTATCCCTCCAAGAGGGGTTTATGGGCCCACAAAACAAGGGCACACACACCAGAGGGTTATTCAGTTTACATATCAAGTTTGACTACGTTGACCTTAACCATACCTAGTAATACAATAAAACAATAAGAATATGACCTTAGTCATTATTACAAGTTATGACAATAGTGAGTTGTGGACACATGTACATTTACACTAATAATCTCAACAATTCAACGGATGAGATGACAATTATGGAAAAGCACAAAATTTGAGGGATCCACTAAACCTGCAAAACTCAAGCCCTTTTATGAAACCCATTTCCTAGGTAATTGAAATCCATTTCAGCCATAATAATGAACCTAACAAAATATTAAATAAATCAACATGAATAACATCAAATGCAAAAATGATATGGCATTCTTGATGATGATGACTTATGGTTTTGAGATGATCATCACAAAGATAAATCTGTGACTCAAATGATTTTACAAAACAGTTATTGCTGATGACTTACGGTTTTAAGATGATCATCACAACAATAATTTTGTGAATAAACTGATTTTACAGAACAGAATCTGAAAAGATTGCGTTAGAAAAGGGCCAAAAATGTGTTCATATATATTTCTAAATATGCTCACTGAATCTTATGAAAAGGGTCAGTTAGAGCAACAAAAACAATTTTGCTCAAGTAACTAAGTACCTCTTGACACGTATTATGATTTGTCAGCAGAAGTAAGGTTTTATTGACATGGAAGCAAATCCTGTAAATAAAATCAGTTAAAAAAAGATCTACGATTTATGGTTCAATGCCACAAAAAGGGAACAAACTAACCTTGAGCACATGGTCCAGCAGTACCCTCACTAAGAACAAGCAATTTCTTGAAAAATGTGGAATTTCTAAACATCAACAACAATGATCTATGATTTCTGGTTCAATGCCACAAAAAGGGAACAAACTATCCTTGAGCACATGGTCCAGCAGTACCCTCACTAAAAACAAGCAATTTCTTGAAAAATATGGAAATTCTAAACATCAATAACATCATGCAGTATTTTGGGCATTTCACAGATCGAGCAAAGGAAATATGGGACAGGTATAATAATTTATGCCAATTTAATTCATGACACTTTTTAAAAGGGAGATACTCAACAAAGGTAAGAAAACACGAATTAATGAGCAACTATCGAAAATAGAGATGCAACAAATTATAACACGGCAGCAGGTAATTCAAATTACCAGGGAAATGATTAAAGACAACATGATCAAAACATAAAAGACATACAGATACAGGAAGGAGATTCCTTTTGAAATCGAAGTATTTAAACAAAGAGATGTGAAAATAAGATGACCGAGACCATACATAATACAACATAACAAAATGGCTCAGATAAGCTAGTAACGTTGGATCCTACCATCGTTTGAAAGGTATAATGATCGGTTCTACCTGAAGGTTGTTCAATAACACTGCAAAAACATATATGCACAATTACAAGCCCATACGAAAGTATCAAAACTGTTCTTAAAAGGATCCCATAATATTATGCAGTATCTCCTGAGTTCTGTAATATCTGTTACTTCTAAAATCCATATTTTCATCCAGTCGTAATAAAATCAATTACCCAGAATAGGTATTTTGTGTTATATTTTGAGGGGACAAATATTCAGCTATATACATCATAAAATCATATCCCACCCAGGGTAAAAGTTTTCGACCTGGACATAATCAAACAAACAATTTCTTAATATTCATAGAAAACACAAGCTGATTGCATATGCAACACAATTCAAAGCATACGTGACCTGGAGTATACTCCTCACCAAGCTAAAAGTAGAAATCAGAAAATGATAAACTTTAAATTCCCAAATCTCTCAAAAGTATTCAAATTCAGCCTAACTAGAAAATACAAGTGCCCGCAAACATCGAAATTTGGGTAAAAAAAAAGACATGAAAAACACACTGTCCAGAAAAGATACGGAAAACCCGAACAGATGATGACGAAGTCAGTGTAAAAAGATAGCCAAAAACCGTAGAAGTCCTTTTTTTCTGTTGACAAATAACAAGGGCCTCAAAAGACTTACTGAAGCAAATCTGGGCATGTTAGCTCTGGAAAAGCCAGGTGAATGCAAAGCAAGAGGCAGGAAAACACTTCCAAAGAGGGCTTTGCCACCAAAAGACAAATTGTTCGAAAAATGACTAAATCTGTGGCGTTTTGGATACCGATGCAGCAATGTTAAGTGGAAAAGGATAAAGAAAATGGAAAATTTACCTGGTTACTGCAATCTAGCGACTTCGATTACTTCCTTTGGGATATCTGAGGCTTTGAACCTGCGACCTCCTCTTCTCCTATTCTTTAGGATTTCACCGGCCTAGAACCTGCGATCTCCTCTTCTCCTCTCCTCCCTGTCCAGAACCACCTACCAGCGTTTCGCTGATCAATTCCCTGCTCTCGAACAAGAACACGTCATCCGGTCATCCGGTTTACACATTGTGGAAAATTGTCCCGAGACAAATAGAAATAAATTATAGTCATCCCTGAATAATGATAATGGTTGAATGTCATAGCCGTTGGATGCATCTTCCTGTTCCCCGATCCGACGGTAAGAATGTGTGAATGTCAGTGGGAAATTGAATTTGGTGCCCGCTTATTTCTAATCATCTTTTCATATACTTTTGTAGCTATTTCTGGTCGACCTGCATAGCAAAGTCCTTGGATAAAAGCATTATATAATTTGGTATCGGGGGATAAACTCATTACATGCATATCCAGCAGTGGAAGAACCTGATCTGCATGACCTGTTTCACAAAGAACATTAATCACAGTTTTGAAAATATTGCAACTCGGAGAGTAGCCATATTTCCGTATGGGAGCTATATCCATTGATGCCATAGCTCCCTCAATGGTTTCATGGACGCGAGCACCCAGGCCACCTCATTCTGTGTTTGAGCATCTCAAAGGATGGACTCTGCAACAAAATCACAAGATCGAATGCCTTCCACATGGAAAACAAAATCAGAAGATCGAAAGCCCTCCGCTTGGATGGATCGATACAATCTTATTAAGTGATAAATATGAAATAGCTAAACATAATTAGTAAATGTACTAGAGTAAAATGTCATGGGGGATTTATAAGCAGAGTGACCCCAGTTTCTTCCCCCAACCTGTGTAATCAGTCAAACTCTCCTTGCGAACTAGTACCATCTGTTTCAATGGTTTCTACTTCCAAGGATTTGCAAGATTGTGAATCAACTGTTTTGACCATTGGAAGAGTATGGAAACCCTGTAAAGCAGGGAGAGCCAACCACTTAATCACTCCTAGTTAGACCAGCAATAATACTCTCTAATTCTGCTGATGTACAGATACTAAAATCAACTGTGTACATTCTTTCAGAACTTGTATCTGCAAGTGATATTGTGGCTCAATTTTTTTCCAAGGCAGACTCAGATTTTGAGTGTACTCAAATTGAGCCTTTCAATATGTAATTGGAGAAGCGCTCAAGCAAACCGACTCTCCACCAGCACACAACTAACAAGTGTAGCTAATAGCGATGATTAATTTCACAGAATCGTCCATGGAAAAGTAAATTAAGAAAGTTGTGCAAAATGAAAGGCAAAAGAGACTGAATGGCATATAAATTGGGAATGTTGGTTTCACAGGATCACTTATGAACAAGTAAGATTGAGAAAGTGATGCAAAGTGCAGTGTACCTTTGCTGCGTCTGGCTGTACCCCTCTCAGCACCACTTTGCAAGATCCAACAGAAACCAATAGTGCCTTCATGCATTGCAACTTCTGCCCTAACAGGATCAACAATTAAAATCTCAGCATTAATCACCACAAACATTGCAAGTGCAATGACTGCTCTCCATAACTCAATGCACACAGAACCTTTAAGATCTCCAAAATCAACGACTTGAAAGCCGCATCTAGGGCTATATCCACCACAACCAATATCGGAAAACTGAACCAGAGTTGCGAATCCATTGTCCCCTTTTGGTTCTATAACCTACCACAGACAAAAACCTAAGAGTCGATGCATTTCCTATCCAATCAAAGGGGCTATTATCCAATCAAAGGGGCTAAACTCTGAAATGTTCTTGGCACTGCCCCCTTAGAAGCTTCCACTCCACAATTTGTTAGACACATTGGTAAAGTCCAGAAGCATGACTAAGACCCTAAAAACCTCGGCAAATGGAGGAAGGCTAGCCCTATCAAATGGAGGCGAGGTTGACCCTGTCACTGGAGGCGAGGTTGGCCTTGTTCCGAGAGAGAAAACAATGTAACAATGCTTCGTCGGAAGAGTCGACCAGTCTCTCTCACGCTCCTCTCTCGACTTGCTAGGAACAATTCCCTGTCTCCAACTTTCATCGTGTATATTTTCCCTCTTCTTTTTCATCATTTTGCCGCTCTTTCAATAGATTGTTTTAATTTCTAAATTACCACAATTAAAATAGTTTTATTTTTTAAACTAAAATAATTATAACTCTATATGCGCAGGTTCTTCGAATGTGGAGAAGTTTTATTGTAAATTTCTAATTTCTATAGGTTGCTTTTTTACATTCTGAATTAATTAAACTAAAATAATTATAACTCTATATATGCGCATGTTTTTAAACTAAAATAATTATAACTCTATATGCGTGTGAAGAGGAGTTTTATTGTAAATTTTTAAACTAAAATAATTATAACTCTATATATACGCATGTTTTTAAATTAAAATAATTATAACTCTATATGCGTGTGAAGAGGAGTTTTATTGTAAATTTTTAATTTCTATAGGTTGCTCTTCTACATTCTGAATTAAACATCAAAATCATATTTTCTAGTTTTCAATATATTTCCTTATTATAATTTTGATGTAATTGGTACTTTATTCATGTTTTGGATGCAATTGTTAATTTATTTATTTTGATTATTATAAAATTAAAATGAATATTTTATCTTGTATATTAAATAAAATAAATTGAATTGTGATAATTTTTAGTTTAATTTTTAGTTAAAATAATAATTTAGGATTTTAAAACAAAATATTAGTCGGCCTTTAAAAAAGTTGTTTTAGAGTGATATAATTGTTATGTAGAGTAGTGATATAATCGTTATGGTTGTTTAATCATTTATTGTTTTTATAAATAGAGGATTACTATTTTTTTTATTCATGAGGATTATTTTAAGATGTTTGTGCATAATTTAGGTGTAAGTTTAGATTAATCCAACATAAAATGTTGTTTTTGAGTGCTTTAAAGAGGATAGAGATTGAAGTACAAATTCGATTATAGAGGGAGGTGATGAGTGTCTTAATTAAAATACTTGTAGGGATTAGATGGAAAAGAAGAAAAGAATATGCACCTTATATGAAAGTAAAATTTAAATAAGTGCACTTTAATGACAACACAATCCTTGTAGCATGATAACATATACGAAAGACAATCCTTAGAATCCATTTGATATGTGAATAAAGTGTTAGAAAGTAAATCATAAAGACATTGTACCATGGGCTACCCTATCAAGCTCTTACATGTAGTAGTGGAAGTGCTCTCAAGTCTAAACTGGATGAGGGTAGGTGATGAGAAGCTCTTGACACCTTTGTAAGTAAATCCACCCTCTAGAATGAGGACTTGCACCTCTCCTTTATAGAACAGGATGAGAGGAGAGATAGTGTAGTCGAGGAAAGAGAAGAGGATCAAATTGTGGGTTAAAGGCTTGTGTGCTAGATCATTTTGGATGTCACAATTCCTCTCTAGTGAATTTTCTCTCTTTCAAAACTAGATTTGTTGAAAGTACACACCTTCTCAAAACACTTCGTAGCTAATGTTTTTCCTTTAATTGACAAATATGTGGAAATTATCTCTAGTGAGGTGCATGTCTTCTAAAATATGTGTTGTTTTAGCACATAATACTCATGATAATGCATTAAATGTATGAGCAACAAGTCAACACAACATCGTGGCACTGCTTCTCCACGATATTTATTTTTTTCTTATTATGAAGTTCCAACCTACTAGAAATAGTTCAATATGATGCCCCCTTTGTAATAACTTGTTGTTTTCATTTAGTAACCATATATATCTATTGATTGTCCTTTGTATGGATGAAATACAAACATTTCCTAGAATTATCCTCCTTGAGCACACCCTATCCAAGACTTGAATGGTTGAAACACGAAATCTGCCAATAATAATCCCTTTTGACTACATCACCTCTCAATATTTGCCTTTCTCTTTGTAATAATTAACATGTGTGGATGAAAGTAGATATAATTCGACTTCATGAAGAAAAACAACCTTGCATATATGGCTAGGTTGAATTGCATCATTACCCAGTTAACCCAGTCATTATCATCCTCCTTAACCTCAGTCCTTGCATCCTCCTTGATTGCACATACAAATCAACCCCTCTCCACTCCTTCAATCGGGATGAAAAGGATTCAATTTCAATAGGAAGAATTGACAGGATGAAGAAACTCGAGTAAGTCGCAATCCCTACATCCTCCTTGACTATTCCTGTGACTCAACTCGCTCAGCTCCTCCTCATCTCCTTCAACTGGTATAAAAAGGCTTCAATTTCAATAGGAAGAACAGGCAGGATCGGGAACCTCGAGCAAGTTGTAGTCCATGCATCCTCCTTGGCTTCGTCTGCAACTCAACCCCTTTAGCTCCTTCAACTTGGATTAAAAGACTTAAATAGGAAGAAATGGTGGGATCAAGAACCTCCTGCAAACTACAATAGGAAGAAATGGACGGATCAAACTGTGCCATTCAAAACAACAATATAACAATATTTTCTCCCATGGGGTATAAAAAAAAATGTTGAAGCATTTATTCCATATTTGAAATTTTAATAGACGAGAAGCTCAATGATATATAGACAATTTAAATGTGCTTTGTAATAAATTAGAGGTTTGTAATGAACATTGCAAATATGACGTTTGAGCTTAAATTTATTGGAGGAGAAAAGGACATACATGTTGTGCATCTACAACACAAAACCACCTACATATTGAATGGTAAGTCCTTCATACAAATAAGAGGAAACTACCACCAATTTTGCTGGGATCATAACCTAAGAGGAAATAAATTTTAAAGGAAACTGCTCAACCCTAGCAATCTCTCGGTGCAAATAATTTTTTTACAATGGCTTGTATTTATTACTTCAATCAATTGTAAAGGTGAGAAATTTACTCACCGATAAAAATCGGGCCCTTGAAATCTGAACCAAAGGGGAAGGTGCAAGATTTTATCCTATGTACACCCAGCCCTGCACTCTGTAGCAAGAGGAAACCCAAAGCAAATATGGAAATGAGAAATGAATGTAAGAACAAAGGTAGACATCCAATTAATTGCAATACATAAACCCAAAAATCACTTCCCACCATACCTCTAAGTCTTGCTGCCCGATGGGTGATGGTAAATGATGGTGAATGACCATGATATCAGTAGTTGTTTCCTTATATATTTGTAAGGAAAGTTCCCAACTAATGAACGAGTCTTGTGCCATTGGTATTGGGGCAAGCAAGTTATCTGCCAAATATATTATGGAGGTGTGAGTAGAAATGTCCACTCTCCTCTGATACGAGACATGTCATCATTGTTTAAAGCTTGGTCTTCACAAACAGATCTGTCTAGAGCATTACAAGGACCCATCAATATTTTTCTCAAAAAACCTCTAAATGATAAAACCTCTGACTTTATAAAGGGTGCACCCTAATGCTACTCATGGTATGTTTCGGTCTTTCCAGATGATGTCCCCATTCATATTCGGGAGAACTAGAAATGAGTAATGATCTCATACAAATCCCAGAGGTTTTTACTATCTTTACTTTGAACAAGGTCCTACAATTCGAGATTGAGTAATATATGTTTACTCCAAACTCTTACTCGCTAAAATAATAAGGGCAGATAGGAGAGTTGTCTCGTGTCAAACCCTTTGAGTGAAAGCTCTGTTCATTTCTCTTGACAATAATACCACATGAGTGCACCTGAAAAATAGAATATTGCAAGGGCCTTTGAAAGGGGAATTTATAAGCCAACACCTCTCATTATGTTTCCTAGCAAGTGATTGAATTCACAAATGAGGACTTTTTAAAATGAGGGTTTTTTATATGACTGATGAACTCGACACTCCTCAGTTTGGGCTC
This sequence comes from Pinus albicaulis, assembly GCA_034641835.2. Classification (NCBI taxonomy): domain Eukaryota; kingdom Viridiplantae; phylum Streptophyta; class Pinopsida; order Pinales; family Pinaceae; genus Pinus; species Pinus albicaulis. The sequence continues at coordinate 874,767,017 of CM076574.1, read as the reverse complement.
TATATTCATCCCGTATACCATGTTCGTACAATGGCACGATGGCACTCGAGGAAACTTTGGAATGGGAAATTCCCCAACCGCATACCCATTGATGGCATGCAAATATGCCATAGATCAAAGTATTATAACCCTAAACCTTTTATGAACTGAAACAAAAGGAAAACCCAATTAACCCAGTCATTATCATGTCCCCTTAACCTAAGTCCATGCATCCTCCTTGATTGCACATACAACTCAACCCCTTTCCACTCCTTCAACCGGGATGAAAAGGATTCAATTTCAAAAGGAAGAATCGACAAAATGAAGAAACTCGAGTAAGTTGCAGTCCCTGTATCCTCCTTGACTATTCTTGTGACTCAACCTGCTCAGCTCCCCCTCATCTCCTTCAACCGGGATAAAAATGCTTCAATTTCAATAGGAAGAACAGGCAGGATCGGGAACCTCGAGCAACTTGTAGTCCATGCATCCTCCTTGGCTTCGTCTGCAACTCAACCCCCTTGGCTCCTTCAACCTGGATTAAAAGACTTAAATAGGAATAAATGGTGGGATCAAGAACCTCCTACAAACTGCAATAGGAATAAATGGTCAAATCAAATAACACTATTCCATCACTAAGAAGCCTCGGTTTGCAAGGCATTGATTCACATATGGAGAGAGATATCATCACAAAGAAAGAAGAGGAAGAAACACTTACTAATGTGTTCCAATTGTTTGAGCTAGAGGAAGGTAAAGTAGTAGACATGATATAGCCTAAGAGAAGTGGATCCAATCCAAACCAACCACCCTATGAATTTTAAAATCCTAGAGGTAATCCCAACTTTTCATTATACTTTTGACTTTAAAGCACCTTTTCTTAGTCTCAATAAATGAAGTAAATAGTCTCAACCCCTTGGAGAAGGAAATTTGAGAAAAAAAAAATTAGCATGAACAAACAAAGAATCCAATGAGCTGAGCTGAGATGGGTCTCCCTTTATAAACAAGCATCCATAGGCTTGTTAGAGTTAGTATGAATCTTTACTAGAAGGTGAGTAGTCTTCACATCACCAACCACATCTAATAGAAAGGTACCAACCCCTACAATAAAAATTATGTCTCCAAATAAGGTGTAGTCAATACCAATAATATCATCTTATGAATCTATTACAATAATATTTGCAAATTAAGTTTCCATACATTTGTGAAAGAAAAAATCCATCTGGATAGCAAAAGAAAGTCTTTTTTAAGGGCTTAAGAAACCCCCTTGGAGGAGACAAGAAGGGTCTAAAACCATAGAATACAAGTTTATCTATGAACCCTAGTTCTGCAACTCTTAAGAGAAATGTTAATAGTCAATATTCTAATCTTAGATGATATCCTAATCTCAGATCAATCTTCGATAACATTGTTTTTCCCTTCAATTGATTGAACAAATCATCAATCCTCGATAACAGATACTTATTCTTAATGGTCGCCTTGTTCAATTGCATGTAATGAATGCAAAATCTAAGAGTACCATCCTTCTTATTCACAAATAATACTGGTGTGCCCCATGGTGATTCACTTTCCCTAATGTATCCGTTGTCCAACATTTCCTTGAACTGCAACTTTAGCTCTACCAACTGTGGAGTGCTCATCTTGTATGGTTTTTTTGATGTTGGTGCTACCCCTGGTACCAAATCAATAGAAAAATACACTTCCCTGTGAGGAGAAAACTCTAAAATATCTACAGGAAATGCATCTTGAAACTATTGTAAAACTGGGTACTTGCTCAAGATATCTGCATCCTCAACTTCCTTATCTTTGTCACTAGAAATATGTACTGCAAATAACACACATTTGTTCTTGCAACTACACTTTGTTTGCATAGTTGTCACCATTCTAATTGATGTTTCCTTCTTCTTACCTTGCAAGAATATCTATTCTCCATTGTCATCCAAGCACTCAATAGCTTTGTCATAGCAGACCACTTTGGTCCTATGGAGATACAACCAGTCCATACCTAGAAGCATGTTATATGAACCCAATGACAATACATTCAAATGTGTTGATGTAGACATACCATTCAAATCAAATGCATAAGATCTTACCCAATGATGAACTCGCTTCTTTGTACCTGTATCCAACTGCACTAACCAATCAGAAATATGTCATTTCTTGTTGTTTTGAAGATTATTCTTTAGATGTGCGCTAGGCTGTCATTAAGAGTGTCTTGAAGGATATAGAAGAGACAGAGTGGGCTATTGCAAGTCTTCTTGGAGCGATTGGAAATTGTTCCTTCTGAATGAATTGAGTGCCTGTTTGTTGTAGATGAGATGTTTAGATTGGCCCAATATTCTAACCAGTTTAATCAAAAGGCTGAGCTGTGGAGGCGGATCAATTGTGGAGCAATAGCAGTTATAGTGAATTACTCCAATATATGAATGAAAATTCCTATAGAGACTATGAGCCTCTGGTTAAAATGGCCAGTTTTCAGTTTTTAGTAGAGACTATCAGTCTCTAGTTAAAATGGCCAGTTCTTTGTTTTATAAAGAGAAAATGGTTATGGTGTGGCCATTTGGTTAAATTAGTTTTCAGCAGAGACTATGAGTCTTTGGTTAAAATGGCCAATTCTCTGTTTTGTAAAGATTTGCGAGTATTTTGGAATTTCAAAATTTTGTAAATGAAGAGCTATGACGAGTAGAGCCATCCTGTATAAATAAGATTCCGATTACATGAATGTCAATGGTACAGGGTTCTGTCATGAGGGCATATAAAAACTATGAGAAACTTCTATGAATCTATGCAAAACTGTATGTATCAGTTTGCAACAGAGGCTTCAGGAAAATACAGTTATTCTTATACAACATTAGAGGAAAAAATCAAATCTGAATAACTAACAAACACATCCATCAAAACAAAAAAGAGCCCTTGTTGAAGAGGTTAATCCCCTCTGCGGACAAAGGCGATCCCTACTAGCCCAGACCGGGTCTAGCAACAATCAATCACGCTACAGTGCAGGTTCCTAATTGTAAAGAAACCGACTTGCGATGAAGGCTTACCTGGAATCCAACGCCGTCGTTTGTAGAAGAGGTGGTGCTCCCGTTCCTCAGCTCTGGCAGATCACAATCCTCACGATCTCCGTGATTGGACACCTGCACACGCAAGAAACGAAACAAACCCAAGCATAAAATCCAGTATATACAACTATATGTTAGTCGAAAAGGACATAACTCATGAACATTATCAAGAACAAGAGTGGAACCATAACAAATAGTCGCTTCTATTAATGAATCAAAAGAAGAATACAACCATAGCTTCGACGCAGCATTCTCCTTTACCGGGTCGTCAGCAGAACATGTCTCGATAAAGCATGTCAAGGATGGGACAAGCCTCTCTCTTCAGCTATTTGACAATAGTCTCCTTGCTTGGATTTGGCCTTAAGGGAATCAAGAAGGCTCTTGCAGCATAAGGATGTGGAAGCTCTTGGGAACTTGGAGATTTGGAGATTACTTCCAAAAACTAGCTTGCAAAGGAGATGAGCAAGCTTTTATAGATGGAGGAAGGGGATTTGGGATCCCTATAATTATGGGATTGGCCCTATCATCAAGGAAGCTTCCATGAGAGGTAGCAAACCACTTCCTCTCTATGGAAATCCGTAGCCAAACCTCCCAACTCAAGATAGATATCAGTCCATGAATTTGTTAGGACGAAACTTCCGCCATTTATTTTTAAAAAACACCCCTTAATATGGTTGGCGCGGGTATGGCTCTGTGACAGAGCGCCAATCGGCGCGCCCTCTTTGGAGGATTTGCCCCCTTGGCGTGAGGGCTGAACTGTGAAACCACGCCAATGGAAAAAGAGCTATTTTTAGGGTTTTTTGCAGGGAGATGTCTTCAGGGAAATGAAAGCTCATCTTCAGAGGGATATAATGAAAGTGTTTTCAAGGTTTGTTTATGCTCATAGGTCACGGAATGAGCCCTCCAATGTGCGAGATGGGGAATGGTAGGGACGGTGACAAATTGCTGTGTAACAGCCCTGATCCAAACGAAGGAACTATCCACATCTTGAAAATTTTAGGGTAAAATACAGGCAAGGAAATTTTCAGACATCATCATGTTGAGTTTTACTTCACTTAATGTCGTAAAGACTGGCAGGAAGAGCATTAGGATGTGTATGGAGACTTACTAGGTTTGAGAGTTATGAGAGTTGAGAAGTGTAAATGCACAATCTCTGCCTGTTTGGGGATGACCCACATGTTTTCTCAAAGCCTGCTCATAATTTTCATCCTTCCGAGCTGCTTCCAACATCTTTACAACTCTAACTAAGAGAGCTCAAACACCTGTATCCATAATGGTTGCTGCCCAAAACTGTATCGAGAATGGTTGCAATGCGCGTTGCTCTTTCCCCAAGAAAACCCAAATGCTTAACCAGCTTCTGCTAAGAAACCCCAAATGCTCAAACAGAAATGAAATAAAGGTCATTCACGCCACTTTTTCTTTTCGAGCCCTTTACATATTTTGTTATTTTTTTCTATTTATTTAATGGGCCCTAAGTTTGGGTATGAATTTCGTGTGAAAATTCACCTACAACCTTTTTCTTCGATTTACGTATGGATTCATTTTTATTTTCGTTTTAAAACTCGTTAATATAAAATCAAGGAAAACTATAATTTAAAAGCTTTTAAATTAGTGTATATATATATATATATTAATTTATTTATGATATTGTTTTTTATTTGTTTTATTAAAAAAATTAAATGTTGTTATAGGTAATTATAGAGAACTATAGATGAGATGCTTAATTTAATTTTAATATATTACAATTTTATACTTATGAAGATGTTATTTTTAAACCATCAATCATTTTCTCTTTTACCCATGACTTTTTCTCTTCTTGATTCATCCCTTTTAGAGAAATATCTAAGAGTGAAGGGAGTGTGAATTCTTCTTGCATCCCCTTGTCACAACTATTAGCAAGAAAAAGCATAATATGCCCAAGAATATTAGCATTGGAGCACCTCTGGTTTGGGATAAAGGATAAGGGGTTCTAGGAGTTAATGGGTTTAAGGGTTTAGGAGCAAGGGGTTAAGGGTAAAGGTTAAAGGGTTAGGGCTTATGGGATTTAGAGGTTAGGGGGTTGAGGTATAGGGGGTTTAAGGGTTAGAGGTTAATGGCTTAGTGGTTAAGGGATTTAGGGGTTAATATTAACCATCGAGGGCTTACATGTCAGGGGATTTAGGGGTTAAGTGCCTAAGGGTTATGTTATTTAGGTGTAAGAAGGTTAAGGGGTTAGGGGTTAATGAGTTTAGGGGTTAGGGGTTATGGGTTAAGGGTCAAGGTTTAAGAGAATATGGGATTAGGGTTTATGGGGTTCAAGGATTCTAAGTTAGTGGTTAGGGGTTAAAGGGTTAATGGCTTTGGGTTTAAGGGATCAAGGGGTTAATTTGTTATGAGTTATGGGTGTAGGGATTAAGGGATTGTGGCTTTGGGGTTAAAGGGATAGGGACTTTAGTGGTTATGGGTTAAGTGCGTATGGGTTGTGATAATGTGACCCCTAATCCCCTTATCACAACTATTGGGGGTTCCCCTATCAATTTCTCTCATTGCCTTACCTATAGGTCCCCTAGCCCCTATGCCATAAGGCCCTAAGGCTCCTTCTCATTCTCTAATGTTAGGATTATAGATCTCAGTAAACCATGCTTAAACCTCTCACTTCTACCCATCCATGCTACCCTTATGTCCCCTTACCCCGCTCAATACACCAAAAGACCCCCTCCCCCAAAATTCATGAGAATTGAACATTTGGAGGCGATCATTTAACAACAAATTCACAACTACTCCATTTATAATGGTGTCTTGGAGCTATTATATGTCATTTCATTGAGCTACAGTGATAGGTGAGAGCTATGCATAGCTCACTAAAGGTGTATCAAGAGACTATTAGTCTATTGGCTATAGAATTTGACTCTTTTTTTGTAACTTAGCGAAATGGAAAAGATGTGGAGACAATATCCATTCTTCTTCTTTCATCGGGCCATGTAAAATAAATGAAGCAAATAGTGTCAGCCCCTTGGAGAAGGAAAGTTGAGAACAATAATTAGCATGAAAAAACAAAGAATCCAATGAGTTAAGCTTAGAGGGGTCTCCCTTTGTAAAAAAGCATCCATAAGCTTGTTAGAGTTAGTATGAATCTTTACTAGAGGTTGAGTAGTCTTCACATCACCAACCACATCCAATAGAAAGGTACCAAACCCTACAATAAAAATGATGTCTCCAAATAAGGTGTAGTTAATACCAATAATATCACCTTATGAATCTATTACAATATGATTTGGAAAGTACGTTTCCATACATGTGTGAAAGAAAAAATCCATTTGGTTATCAAAAGGAAGTCTTTTTTAAGACCTCCAGAAACCCCCCTTGAAGGAGACAAGAAGGGTTTGAAACCATATAATACAAGTCGATCTATGAACCCTATTTCTGATGTTTTCTATGCATGTATTTGTTCACTCGGTTTGACATGTGATAGACAATATATGAAGCCTTTTTTTCCACATATCATCTTCATTAGATATCATGTTGCTAAGAATGAAGTGTCTCGATTAGAGTTAAAGTTCCTATTTTAGTTTGTTGTCTTTTTTCGTCTTTTAGAGCACAAATATTTCTGGTATATTGTGCTAAGGTAGTTTGGCTTTCAAATATTCAAGGAATATGTGAGCTAATATAAGAAAATATTGTAATATTTGAAATAACATGATGAACTATTTAGCACAATTTATGGTGTTGGATTGATTGAGATGTTTATTTTTGGATGGATGAATGTACATCTCTTTAGCCAATAGACAAAACTCATTAAGCATTGTTGCAAGTATGTTATTGACATGTTGAAGTGCCATTGAGACTTAGAGGTAGAAGATTTAGACTTGTATGTTTTCACCTATCCGAGTGTGATGATACCTTGTGGAGGTAAGCAAAATTTCCATTTTTTTAACTTTTGGATATATTCTATATGCTCTTGAGAGAATTTCAACCTTTTAAATAAAACTACAAACAAATGTACATTCATGAAATAATTACTAATTGATTTGGGGGTGACTCAACAAATTGTAGCATGTTGGCTTGTTGAATTTGTTAGTAAGTTAATTAGGGCTTGATAAATTTGTAAGCTTCAGTGGGATTTATTGCAGTTGTATGTGCTTTAGAGAAGCGAGTTTGGAGTGGTGGTTGTGCTTCCTTTATTGAATTTGATTTCTTTGGTTCTTCTTCTTGTGCATGCCCACTATGGTATATTCTCATTACTGGTTAAGGGGTTAGGGATTGGGGGCTTAAGTGTTAGGGGCATAATGAATTAGTATTTAAGGGATTAGGTATTGGGGTTAGGGGAATAATGAGTTAGTGGTTAAGGGGTTATGGATTGGGGGGTTAGGGGTTAGGGGATTTAGGCGCATTTATGGGTTAGAGGAATAATGAGTTATTGGTTAAGGGAATAGGGATTGGGGGCTTAGGTGTTAGGGGATTTAGGCGCAGTTAGGGGTTAAGTGAATAATGAGCTAGTGGTTAAGGGATTAGGGATTAAGGGCTTAGGGCTTAGTGGATTTAGCAGTTAAGGATTTAGGGGTTAGGGTTGAGGGGTTAATGGGTTAATGGTTAAGCGTTAACGATTTAGGGGTTTAGGGGTTAAGAGATTAGGGGTTTAGGTGTTAGTGGTTTAGGGATTTAAGGGTTTAGAGGTTTAGGGTTTAGGGGTTAAACGGGTTAGGGTTTTAGGGGTTTAGGGGGTTAAATGGGTTAGGGTTGGGAATTAGGGCTTAAGGGGTTAGGGATTAAGGGTTAGACGTTTAGGGTTTACGGGGTTAAATGGGTTTAGGGGTTTAGAGGTTTAGGGGGTTAGGGGATTTAGCAGTTAAGGATTTTAGGGGTTAGGGTTAGGGGTTAAGGGGTTAAGGGGTTAGAGGCTAAGGGGTTAGATGTTTAGGGGGTTAAATGGGTCAGGGGTTTAGAGGTTTTGGGGGTTAGGGGATTTAGTAGTTAAGTATTTTAGGGGTTAGGGGTTAGGGGTTAGGGTTTGGGGGTTGAATGGGTTAGGGGTTTAGGGGGTTAAATGGGTTAGGGGTCGGGAATTATGGTTTAAGGGGTTAGGGGTTAAGGGTTTAGGGGTTAAATGGGTTAGGGGTTTAGCGTTTAGGGGGTTAAATGGGTGAGGGGTTATAACCATTTATTAGGTGAACAAGGCATAATCTAGTTGTAGTAACCATAACTTGGTCAATTTGTTATAGTCAAGGCAAGACTTGGTTGGGTTCCCAAGTTCCAAAGAAGTAAGGGTAATTGTGAGGGCATGAGAACTAAGGAGTGTCAGTGTGTGCCAAGGAATGAAAAGGCATGCTAACACATGCTAGAAAGTGTCAATGGATGTTGAGGAGTGTTAGGGAGTGCCAGGACATTGCAAGGGAGAACTATGTCAAAATGCATGGAAATGAACGAATAAGAGTGTGTGCCAAGTAGTGTCAACGAATTCCAAGTGTCTCAAGGATAAACTGTGTTAGGAGAAGGTCAGAATAAGACTTGTAGGAGGTAAGCCTATGGTTACATAAAGGGTTGGATAAGGTGCCAGGGTGTGGCATGAACACATGCTAGGGAGTGTGAGGGCCAAGTGTCAGGGAAACACAAGGGGGCACTAGTTTAAAATGCATGGAAATGAAGTATAAGCCAGTACCAAGTGTGTTAAGAAGGGAGTGACATGGTATTCTAGGAAGTTCCAAGGCACGTTAGAGTGCTAGGGAAGCATACAAAGTTGTTCCAAGTGCCTAGGTGTGCCAATGTGTGCTAAGGAGTGTTAGGGAGTGCCAAGAAAACATAACAGAGGCGCACTAGGTCAAAATTCATAAATGAATGAATAAGATTGTGTGAAAAGGAGTGTTAGCTAGTTCTAGGTGTCTCGAGGAGGGAGTGACACGGTATGATAGGCAATACTAAGTCATGTTATAGTGTCAGGGCAACATGCATCCAAGATTTTATATATTCACATACGGGATAGTCACAAGATGTCAACAAAATCACATACTTATTGAAATCCTCAACAAGCAAATATATGCTACATTGCTTCTTAATGTGCTTGCAATTAGGTAGGCATCAAAGACAATCATTACAATGGGTTAAGGGGATCTGAGAGAGAATTATGTAAGGAGTTCCTTCTAGCTGGTAAAGGACATTGGTATTACTATTGTTAAAGGGGGTGGCCTACAAGGATACATTGGTAGCTATTGATGCAAGAGCATAGTTTCAACAATTTATTTCAAAATTTGTATTTGTCCTCCATAAGGTCTTAGAGATTTTTGGAAGAGGAAGTTGGTTTCCTTGTTGCCCTATAATTTTGTAGAATTTCTAATTTCATATTTGGGATAGGAAATTTTAGTAATTTTAGGCATAAGTTACGATGTTTTTTATTTTTATTTTTAATGCCTCCTATTCATTAGGAAAGTTGAGTCTTATGATTAGGATTACTTGTGGCATCCTATGTATTTTTCAAACTCCAATACACCAAGGCAAATATGTGGAGGACATTTGGGGGAAATGTGATTGTCCGTGAAATGTAGATCGGATTTGGGGAACTTGTAGCTCTTTTCCTTCGACCCTACTAGTTCTTAGAGGTTGTATTTGGAGCGGTTAGTAGGAAAAAACATAATATGCCCAAGAATATTAGTGTTGGAGCAGCTATGGTTAAAACACGAGATTCAAAGTTCAAATCCCCTTGAGTTGCCAACCAAAAATAATATTTTTTTATCTATTTATTTATTAAATTTTTAGAATGTGGTTTAATGAAAAAAGAAAAATATAATATAAAAGAAATAAATATGACATGATTAAATTTCATGTGGTTTGAATATCGATTTTCAAAAATAAAAAATGTAATTCTATCCACTATCCACTCATGGATATTTCAATGCAAACTTCCCAATGCTAATGATTTTGTCTTAATTGCTAACTATCTTAAATGGGTTTCGTCTTAATTGTCATTGTCTTAAGTCGACATTGTCTTAAATATAAAGTTCTGTCTTAAATATTTTTGTCTCAAAGTGCTTTTGTCTTAAATCTAAAATTTTGTCTTAAAATATTTTTGTCTCAACTTGCTTTTGTCTTAAAATATATTTGTCTCAAACTGCTTTTGTCTTAAATATAAAGTTTTGTCTTAAAATATTTTTGTCTCAAATTCGTTTTGTCTTAAATATAAAATTGTGTCTTAAAATACTTTTGTCTTAAATTTTTTTGTCTCAAATTTTTTTGTCTCAAATTGTTTTTGTCTTAAATATTTTTGTCTCAAATTGTTTTTGTCTTAAATATAAAATTTTGTCTCAAATTATTTTTGTCTCACACTATTTTTGTCTTAAATTTTATATTTAAGACAATTCAATTGATGTTAAATTTTAATATAAAATAACTAAAATAAAAAGTGGTTTTTTAAGACAAAAGATTTCTTTTGTCTTAAACAAATGTCTTAAAATGCCCTTGGTGTAGTAGTGTAATATCCCAAAATGAGACTTAAAAATAATAATAAAAAATGCCAACATGGTATTACAAAAATGGGTCTTTCGATGTGTTAGAAAAATCCGACCTCCATCTCCATTCAAATCATGAAATTCAATCTACACTCGTAATAAGACTAAAGTTGGTAGGCAAAAATTGCATGTCCACACTAATGGGTCTTTGGTATATACTATATAAAAACTAACCTATATGGATAGAGTAATCAAATTTAATGGGATTTTGGTTGTCCAATAAAAATAATATGACTTTTGTAGGATTGTTAATTAATCATGGTATCAATCACAACCATAAAATTAAATGAAATACCTCCATTATATAACAATGGAGGAGGTCCATTGTCAATTAAATATAACTATGATAATTGGGAAAATATAAGTCCCAATGGAAGCTTACAACTCACTATAGCTAGCTCATATGAAAAGGAAGTGTTAGAAAATACCAACTCTAACACCTCCCACTAAGAAGAGTGTAGAGAATAAACATAAAGAAAAATTTGAGTTTCAACAACTATGCGTGATAAGGTACCTAGGTACAAACTCTCATAATAAGAGAAATGAGAAAAACCCATAAGAAAAAACGCATCTCTAAAAGAGAGAAAGATGGAAGTGCTCATATAGCCATAAAGATAAAACTGTAGATCCTACACTGATCCACTTAATTGAAAGAATAGAGGCCTACTCCAGTAAAGAAGTTGTTGGCGTTGTTTTGTTAGCATTGATGTCAAAAAGGTCATGGTCATGGCAATGGTCATACTTGTCATATGCATGTGTGAATGATATTTGACTTGATGGTCCTATTGGTCAACATTGATGTATTGATAGTGAGATGGTTGTGTTGGCATTGATGTCAAATCTTGAGGTCATGTGCTTATGTCAACCTCATGATGATGCAAATTGATGGACCATGTTGTGTGTCGGTATGTGTTGGCATTAATGATTGATCCTATTGATGATGACACACTTGATGGCATGATGGTCAATGATGGAATTGGTTTAGTTGAGAGTGATGCCACAAATACATGATGCATATCTACATTTGATGGTGATGGTTGATGGCCCATTAGTTGAGTTGTCAACTAGGTCTTCATTCAGGTATTCATGCTTATGCTTCATGGAGATGACTTGTTTCTGTGTGATAGATTCATGATGATGATGTTGATGTTACAGAGGTTCTACAAAGGTATTGCAAGTCTGTTAAAATGTGTTACAACTGATGTAGTGGTGATTTATAGAGAGTGGAGGACTTGTTGGCACTCTTTCCAACCTTGTTTGTTGGCCTTCTATGTCAACTTGGCAGTGACACTTGGGAGGCATGTTCGATCCACTTGCAGATGTGTCAGAGACCATGTTAGAGCTCTGAAGGCTATCACATACGATGGAGAAGAGTATCTAACTGGCGAAAGAGGTTATCCACTGAAGGCATGATGTTTTCCCTTATTTTTAACCACAATCAAATGTAGATAAGCCTATAGGAGCGGCTGAACACTGGAAGAGTAGGCTATGGGATAGGTTATAGACTCAGTCACATGGAGACAATGTTATGGGAGCGACTGAGGGATTTGACGAGGTTTCCTTTGCATTCCTCGCACTGATCAGATGCAAATTATCTTGGAAATTTGCAAAGGCTTCCAAAAAATGTGAAAAAGGGCAGAGATATTATGAAAAGGACCTCTCATGATTTGAATTCATTTAGTGCACTAGTAGTGACCTTATTGGATTGATTTGGTCCAATTTGTGCACCTTTGATCCTATCCCCAAGCTCAATTTCTCCCTACATATTTTATATAGTTAATATTGGAGCTGAGGGTTGCTTGATAATGGATGTATGTGAGTTAGAATATTTCAAAGAAGTATTGTATTCTTTAGACCTAGTCGAGAGCATATATTCTTCAGTCTATGAGTGTTTTATTGCTTCATAATGAGCAGATCTGAAGCATGATTTAGTATATTTTATATTTGAATCTTCTCTAATAATGATTGATTGGAGAGTTTATGTATGCCAGCCACTAGGTAGTGTTTTTTATGTAAATTCCCACAATTTTTTTGCATGAGGCGCTATTAAATTTTGTGCATACCCTTAGTGTTGTATTTTTCTAATTATAATATGAAACATCATATTGTTGTGAGGGTATGATTGTATTCATATCTATTAAGGCTGTAATCTTACTTTTTTATATTCTATTTGATGATCATATCTTGTTGCTGAGAGCATGTATGAAAATATAATTTCTTGTTGATCATGGTGTCGTGGGATCCAATTTTATAATGCATGAAAGGAGATCCACATAGTGGTAGATGAGCAATAACTTCTTAAGAGAGGAGAAGGGATAATGAAGCTTTAGAAAAATGAACAAGTTTCTCATCCAATGGGGGTTGGATAGTCCAATGGTAGTTGGGTGAGTATCGATTGATTGTGGTGGGCTTCAATGGATGTCAGTTCGTGGATCCGTAGAGAACAATTTTTTTTGAGCTGATTAGTAATAATGAGTCTCCTCGCCAATGGGTGTTGGAATTTTTAAAATGAGGTCAATTCTCCATGATGATGGGATTCGATAAGCTATTTAAAAGACCAATTTACTGACTAATAAAAATTCATAACAGAGCAACAACAACAAGAATGGTTTTTCTCCCATAAGGGTTTCCACCAGAAATCTTGTGTCTCATGTGTGATAATGTGAATATGTGCTTTTTTTTATTATTTCTTATGGTTTTTATTTTCTGCTCATATGGTGCACATGTTATGTTTTTTTTATTAGTTTTTTGTTATCATATGTGTGATTGAGTAAGTGAAGTTATAGTTGGAAAAAAACGTATATAGATCACATTATTGATTCACCCCCCTCTCAGTAGTGCTCAAAGGTTTCCAATAATTGGTATCAGAGAGGGGCTTTTTGTTGCAGTTTGACCATTGGAGATCATATCTAGGGTTTTTTGGCGAAAAATGATTTATTTTCTTCAGAATGGTTGTCCTCACTACTGCAAATTACAAGGTATGGCACAAAAAGGTAAAATCTTAATTATTATCTTGTGTAGAATCTAACAATTGGATAGTTGTATATGAAGGTTGTGGAAAATATCCAACTGCAGATGAATTTTTGTAGAAAGATGCACAAGAATGATTCATAATCTACAAGAATCTTCATGATGATTATTGCTGGTGCATTAAGATAACTATTCAGAAGTAATCCTAATAACTACATTAATCATCAACACAGGGTAAATCTATTTATTTCAAGAGTGTTTGGTCTATTTATTTCAACAATGTTTGGAAAAGTGTATGCAAGTGAAATCAGAGGTTAACAATTCCAAATCATTGCAAGAAGTAATATCTAATCCTCGAAGTTCAATCAAAACAACCCTGAAAACAACTATGAAATAATTTCAAGCAATCAAGTTGACTTAATCTTGGTTAACTCTATGTAAGAAGAAACTTGAAATGCAGGAATTAAAGAATCTACTCTTAACCAGAAACATTAACTAATGTATATAACATTTTGTTAATTAGAAAGGGAATACTGCAACAATTGAACAACAAGTAACTTATTCACGCTTTGCAATTGAAATTCACAATAACTGATTAACCAAATAACATCACTCGTAATGATCAAAAATCCTTGACAAATTCTTGAATGAATTTGGTAAATGAAATAATAACACTCAGGCAAAAAAGGTAAAATCAATTAAAACTTTAAATCAATGGAAAAAAAATCAGTCAGCGCTAACGGTAATTGAATTAACTGCAATCCTATGAAATATAGAAATAATAAATTGCAAAAAGGAGAAAATGAGAATATAACATAGAAAAGAAGTATAGCTCCTAATGACCGGGCCCAAAGCCTCTAGAAGTCTCTGCCAGAAGATATTCAGAACACAATTACGAAGGAACCACTATATTTTTCATTAAATTCAATAGTAAATGCACAACATCATGAAGTGCGAGAACTCTGTCTTGAATAAATGTGAATAATGTGAAATTACAACATACGGGTAAAAAATCTCAAATTCTATTTCACCTATCAGTCTTTTATAACCTATATAAAATCAAAACAGATAATATTGAATCCTCAAGATCAAGAGATCATGAGGATTTCACAACTCTCTAGTAGATTGCATTATGAAATAGGTGCGATTCTCCTCATCTTTCACTGGTTCGCATAAACAAGATATCATCTTTTCCTTTTCTTGGCCACTATTGTTCAATCGTTTGAATAACAGTTATTTGGTTCAGATTTCTTGCACAAAAAAAAAAATGAAAGTTAGTTTTTATGCCAATAATCAAGCAGTTTGTTGTTAATTAGTTTTAACCTTCTTTCACAATTGTTTATTCTAGATTTATTTCCAAAGTGAAGGTAAACATATAAAATTTAGTGATAAACCGAGCTAATTATGAGGGTAAAACATACCATTCTCATGGCCAAACATAATCCCGTGCTTACCTTGTTGCATGTCCTCATGCAATGAGATGGTTGAGGTGTAATTGTGTCAAGGAATAAGTAGGATAGAATTCCTCATTATATAATCTAAAACCATGTCTCTGTTTGATTTTTGCAAAAGCCTGGGTTACATGACCCTCTAGTAGATCATAGTCATGGTGATAGGCACTGACCATTCTGCAGAATTCTATCCTGCTTATTCCTTGACACAATTACACCTACATAATTAGGCACTGAACCTTCTCTTTTTGTTCCCCACAACACTGGATGAATTCTGCAGTGGTCTTAAATTTAGTGGGTTTTCATGCTGTAATGGCTTTCACTTTTAGCAACAGATATCTCTCTAGTAAAAACAAGGCATAATTAGTAGCAGGTGATCTTCAAGATAAAACATGCAGGTAAAGAGAGAAAATAGTATTAGTTTGCTTCGTGGTTTCCTCAATTTGTGCTTGTGCTTTCTTTACTTTATCTTTCTCGCCTCTAAGGTTGGAAAAAGTTTCATCTTCGGTTGCAGCAAGTGTGTTGAGTTTCTTCAACAACTCTTGATCTACCTGTAAGGGCACCACTTCCTTCTTGTATTTTTCCAACTCCTGCTAAGTCTGTGTCAATTCATTTTGAAGCCTCAAAATAACAACTTATTTTATCATAGTATTACAAGGTGTTTCCTCTGTCTGTGTTTCCCTATCATATGTTGGCATTAGATCAGTTTTCACAGCAGTTTCAATTGTATCCTGGGAAACACAGTAGTCTTCTTGGATAGTTTCCTCAAAATCCATTTGAACAACAACATCTAATGTTTCCATAAAAAAAAAAAAAATTGGATTTCTATTGAATGTGCACACGGATGTTGAGTTTGAGTGTTGGTGTTTTCTGTAGGACATGGTTCTGTTTGGGTCCCAGCAGTGTCTGATCTGTTTTAGGTTTCCAGGCCTTATCTGCCTCGTCTAGACATTCCCTTAATTAAATTATAAATCTTCTGGGAAATCACATAATAAATTTTTGGAACTGACACGTTTAGAACTACCAATTGTAGTTCATCATCAGGATAATTATAATTGGCTGATCTAACATATACATTTATACCATGAAGAGAGAAGCAATGGTCACAACCCAAGAAAAGTTAAAAAGCTTAAAAACGGTCAAAAAAATATAAGATTAAAAATAAAAATATAAAAAAAAACCAAAAAACCTTGAAAATACAAAAGGTAAAAACATTCAACAATAAAAATATAAATAAAAATTACAGATAAAGGATTTAATCAAAAAACATTAAAACATTAATAATAAATAAAACAAGAATTAAAATACAATTAAAAATAAAAATAAAAATAAAATTACAACGGTCAAAAAATAAGATTAAAAATATAAAAATAAAAATTATTCCAACCTTAAATTATAAAAGTTAAAAACTATCAACAATGAAAATATAAATAAAAATATATAAAGAACCGGAAACATAGCAAATATAAAATAATATAAAATCAAAACTAAAATAACACCCCATGAAACAAGTTGAAAAAATCAAAGTATATATATATATATATAACTAAAAATAAAAATAAATAAAATAAAAATAAAGGATTTTAATAAATAAATGAATATATTAATAAATTAATAAATACAATTAAAAATAAAATAAAATAAAATATAACTAAATTATTTTAATAAATAAATAAATTTAATAAATAAATTAATCTAAATAAATCAATAAATAAAATATGTATCAAATCTTTCGATAAAAATCAAAGTCAAAAAATAAAAATAAATAAATAAAGGAATTAATTTAGTTTCAAATAATATATTGAATTGGGTTCAGGTAATGTATATTTATATATTTTGTTATTTTTTGTTTATTTATTCTTATTTTTATTTTTTAATATATTTTTATTTATTTATTTTATTTTATTTTATTTTTTCATATCTATATCTATTTATTCATTTCTTTTTTATATTTATATTTTTGATTTTTAATTTTATTGATTATTATTTTTATTTATTTATTTATCTTTATTTATTATTTATTATTTGTATTTGTATTTTATTTTTTATTTTTTACTTGTTTTTTTATTTTTTATTTTTTATTTTTATTTTATCTATTTATTTATTTATTTTTGGTCAAACTAGCCGTTATTGTACAACGGCTACTTGGAACCTCTTTATCTATTTAAGCAGAGTCTTAGATCAGATTTTGTATCTTGTCCTGATGATGAACCACATCGCTGGTTCAAAACGCCTCGGCACAAATTTCTCCAATGTGATTTTTACCGAAAGATTTGATACATAATTTATGGATCACAGAAGTCAAATTCCTAATAATAAGTAAAATAAAATTAAAAGAATTAAATTACAAAAAAAAAAATAATAATAATAATAATAGTTTATTTACTAAATAAATAAATAAATTAATATAAATAAAACTATAAATAGAAAACTAAAATAAAATAAAATAATAGAATAATAATAATAAGACTAAATCATAAGAAATATATGAAAGAATAAACTAAAGGAAGGACCTTTACAGGGAGTGAAGAGATGGAATCCAACAACTGCTAACTTTCCATCCGTCATCCGTGTTCAACGTACAGGGCCTCTTCTCAATCTCAATCACCTCCATAAATTTCCGGTGGTGGAAATGGTCAACCCTAGCAAGGACTCTAGCGTCTTCAATACAGATATGATGCTTCGTCTTCTCCGCATGTTCATCTAGCACTGAGGACTTTGTTCTACCAAGCCTAATATCCACAGAATGTTGCTAGATCCTATTATTAATGATCGACCAGTTTCACCAATGTAGGGAGTCCCACAAGAGCACGAGATTAAATAAACACCTTTCACGCTTTTTGGGTCCAACTGGTCCTTAATCGACTTAAGGGAGCCCTGAATGGTGTTTAAAGGTTTAAAAGAAGACGAGATCTTATGCTTCCTTAAAATCCAAGCTATCTTGTCAGTAGTACCCTGAATAACAGGTAAATGAACTCTCCCAACCTCATCATCCATTATCTTTTTCTGTCTAGGACCTTTGCTCGCATTCATAAAATCTTTCAAACCTTGTCTTCTGCTATATCCATTTTCTTCAAAGACCTTAAGGAGATGGGTTTTCTCTTCATCTAAATGATCATCATCAAAAATTCTAAGAGCTCGCGTAGCTAAAGTATTCAGAAATCCATGTTTCTGAGCAGGAAAATGATGAGAACCAGAATGCAGATACTGCTCCGTGTGCGTCTTTTTCTGAAAAACACGGTGAGAGAAAGAGCCATTGTTATTGCTAGAGATGAGAACATCAAGGAAAGGAAGGCTCCCATTAGTCTTTGTTTCCATTTTGAATTTGATGGAGTCAGATTGATTATTCAGATGGTGATGAAAAGCCTCTAATTCTTGACGTCCATGAGACCAATTGATGAAAGTTTCATCAACAAATCGCTTCAAAAACTTGGGTTTTAAGGGAGCAGACGCCAAAGCTCTAGATTCAAAATATTCCATAAATAGGTTGGCCACCATAGGCGAGAGCGGGGAACCAATGGCGACACCACAGGTTTGCTCATAAAATTATCCTTCAAAACTAAAAAAGGTAGAAGTGAGGAAAATTTCCACCAACTTAGCACTATCAGGATCAGTGATATGCCTGATAAATTCTACTGCCTCCATGATAGGAATGTTTGTATAGATATAAACAACATCAAAAATAACCATAGAGTCCTCAGGTTCACAAACCCAACTTTTTAACTCATGAAAAAAAGAAGCAGAATCTTTCACGAAAGAATCTGTCTGACCAACACGAGACTTTAGCTTGCGGGCCAAATACTTAGCAAGGAGATAAGTGGGCCCACCAATAGTATTAACAATGGGTCTAAGAGGAACACCCTCTTTATGAATCTTCGGGAGCCCATAAATCCTAAGGGTGACAGGATTGTTTTCAATGAGTTTCGAGCTCATAGAACCCACAATGCAGCTCGATTTAATAGCATTGGCCACCAACTTCGAGACTTTATTAATAGGGTTCTTAGAGAGCTTCTTATAACTCCCGCTATTACAAAGATGGTCAAGCATCTTTTATTTATAATCCTCCTTATTTAAGATTACAATAGCACCATCCTTATCAACCTTGAGGACAACAATATTAGGGTTTTGATTAAGGGTATTAGGAGCCAAAAATTTAGATTTTCTAACATTCCTCCTTGGAGGCTTAGCTTTCCTAAGAGCAACTGCACAATCCTGTCTAATGACATCTTGCAAGCTTTCAGATAAATATTTGATACCATATTCAATATTACAAATAATATCATCACGAGGAATCCTCTTAGGAGCAAGAGCGAAATTAAGACCCTTACCTAATAAAGAAAAAACAGATGAATCAAAAGAGAACCTAGAGAGATTAATAACTCTTTTATTATTATTATTACCTTTATAATTATTATTATTAATGTTAATACTACTAATGATATTACTATTATTATTATTATTAATGTCATTAATGTTAATGTCCAAATTATTGTTATAACCGTAATTATTACTATTAATGTTATTATTATTATTACTATAATCACTAATGCTAATATTATCATTACAACTATTGCTAATATTATTATTGATGATGTTATTATCCTTGTTAATATTCTTATTAGTATTAATAATATTATTATTAATGTTAATATCATTATTATTATTAAAATTAATATTATTTATACAACTATCAATAGTATTATTAATATCATTAACATTAATTTTATTATTAATAATGTAATCGTTAGAGTTGTTAAAGCTATTATTATGGTTAATATCAGAAATAAAATTATTAGTCTTATAATCATTACCACTGCTATTCAAGTTCAAATCCACGTTCATGTGAGAACACAAACGATTCACTGGATTAGAGAATGCGCTTATCGAACATGCACCAACCCACTCGGCCATGGAGGAAACCCAGGTAGAGTGGTTCGAAGATGACAGATTACAGCCACCAATCGAACACGATGAGGTTTCTAACTGCACCGGTCCAACAACAACGTTATCATCAGGGGAGGGGCATGTCAATCCAGCTGACAGGTTCAATTCATGGGTAGAGGCCGAGTTATTGCAACTTTCCACACAGATTGAAGTTTCAAACAACGTCGTACTGCTGCCAATGATTGAAGAGCTATCCACACATTCTAGAGGTGGGGGGTTTGAACGATCAATGGCATCACTGCTTGATAACCTAAGTCCTGCAACGCACCTTCCAAATATTGAACCGTTAAGAGAGGCAATGCCTCTATTCTCCAACTTATCTTTCGACATACAATGTGAACCAAATAAATGATTAAGTGTAGAGACTTGCTCACTGTTATCGACACTGTTCAGAGGGGCGGTTGAATGGTTCACAGCATCACTCTTTGATAACCAGGGTCCTGCATCACACCTGCCAAACATTGAACAAGAAAGAGAAGCAACGCCTTTATTCTCCAGCTTATCATTCGACCTGCAATGTGACCCAAACAAATCCTTTAGCATAGAGACTTGCTCTCAGTTTACCCTCTCCGAGAACCGAAAGCAGGAGAGGCTTCCAACTTCGTAAGAACCACGCTCCGACGAGACTGTTCAAACTTTTTTATATGATTCTTTTTAGCAACTTCCTCCAAACGCCCAGCTTTCAAGGTAGAAACAACATCAATCACCAACCACAGTGAACCTGCAACAACAAAAGACAATTCCAGGTGGAGAGAAAGAAATTTTCTGGAAAGAAGATTGAGATCTCTTCTCAACCAACAGATTTCAGAACGAAGAAGAGCCATGCTGGCTCTTTTAAAAATAAGAAGATTCTTGTAGGAATGAAGACAATGCTTAATCCTAGCAAAAAAGGGAATGACACAGGCATCATTATCCTGATGATGAAATATAGTTGGTAGTTCGAAACGCGTCGGTTCCAAAAATTTATTATGTGATTTCCCGGAAGATTTATATTTTAATTCCCTTAATTGTTTGATTGTTTTCTTCAATTTCATGTATTTCTTGTGCCACTTCCTTAGCTTAGTCCTAATTGATATTTTATTCTTTATATGGTTTTCAGTAGAATAGGGCACAATATATTTTTCAGGAACAAGAAGAATTATGCCAATTTCTAGGCCATGATCTAGTGGGGCAATATTTTCTTCAGGAACCTGGGGAGATGTGTCAATATCAGTATCCTGATCTAATGGAACTGTATCTCCCGACTGGTTTTGATATTCAGGATCTCTCTCTGTATGGGTTTCTTCTTCAAAATATTCATTACCTCAAGGAATTGTATCCCTTGAGTCTTGTAATTCTTCGGTAGAAGGTAAAATATCAGTGTGGCTAGAACTGCTAGTAGAGGCAGACTGGTCTAGGGGTTAACTCTATCCCTCAAAATTCCTAGAGGGATTTTTTTCCTCACAAAATGCACCCATATTTTCTAACACTCGAGACAATTCTTCCTCATATTCTTGTAGGAATTCATTTTGCATTCTTGGAGGGGGTGTATGGGACGACTTTGCCCCATATGCTAAGGTTGAGGTATCTTCTCATGAACTTATCCTTTCAGATTGTATTCATTTTACTGCTCTTGAGGCCGAGGGATAAATCCTCTTTTTTCTTGCTTTATTTGGAGCTGATATTTCTATTCTTGGCTGCTCAATATCTATGTTATCAGGGTTTTCTTCTGGTGGGGCTAGGGAAGGATTTACAAAGATGTCCCAAGTTAACTGATGCTTAGTCAATTCATGACAATTAGTTTTATCAGACCATGATAGCTGATAATTGTACATGGATTCCTTACCTTCCTAACCTAACTAGAAATGTATTGCAAAAAGGAATTAACAAAGAATGGAAAATTAACTGAAATTTTCTATTTGAGTATGGCTAATAGTTTGATTTTTCAAGGTTTTACCATGTCTTAGCGTCCATCACACATGATTTATCTCTTAATAGTGATTGCCAGTTTTTGCTAAGGTTCCTCCAAAGATGCAAGGTGAATCCATAAAAGGAAGATGATGGAAACAAAGGAGGGGCATGGATTTTTATTCTTGAGTGTCGTAAGACATTTATTTGCACGCTTCAGTTATTTAGATAAGTCTGTTGTGTTGTTTAGCACTGGGTGTTATCGAGTGGGAATCTCACTGTTACCCATGGGGGGCTTCGAGTGCCTACTCTGGGAAGGTTTTATTGGGTAGCATTAATCATCTAGAAATCAGTTCCACTTTCAGCCACTCTCATCTGCCCTTCCAACTATAGGAATTACACATTCCTGAACTTGAGTTCGAGATTTGGAACGTTCTCAATACTTCAGCTAAGAAACTTGTGGAGGGATCAACCCTTCACATTGTGGATCCATTGCAGTCTTCTAGGAGCTTCTTTTTCATATCCGGCATCAATCCATCCATCTATTCTCCTATGCAGCAACATTTCCTATAGGAATTGTGTAATTCTGTAGTGAGGGTTTGAGGAGAAGAGGAAGTTCCAATGAACTCAGATTGGAATATTTTGAGGGATTAATCCTTCACTCTAGGGATCACTTCAGCAACCTAGGATTAGCATTGTATTATCTATCAACAGGCTACATCATTAGCCCTCCAAGACAGTGCAGTATTTCCCAACAGTTGTGTGTTATGAATATAATTCATAACAAATAGTATAAATGGAATAAATATAATTATTAGTAGTCAAATAACTATTATGTAAGTATTCATTAAGTTAGTGAAAGGGCATGTCTAAAAGACATGTCCATTCATGAAAGGCCGCCTACGTAGGTATATAAGCAGGGCCTCATTGTAACATTTTATCATCTCTTATACATTTTACATATAATATATTATTATTACGAATACCTCTTGTGTATTTTAAAATTAAGTCAACAAGCCTACAACTTTGTTGCTCCATTTGGTATTAGAGTGATGATCTTCTCTCCTAGAAGAAAACACCTATGCCACTGCTGCTAGCTACCTTCAGCTATTACATGTGGTGCCTTGAAATCATTACAACTCGATGTCTTCATCAATGACGATGGCTGATTTCAACAAAAAGTTGATCGATCTTGAGAGTAAGATCATTAATTCTAATGAATTCACTAAAAGACTAATCGATCTTGAGGATAAGGTTACAAGAAATTTTGATGACATCAAAAAAATTCAAGACATGACAAATCAGATAGAAAGAGAAATTTGGAAAAACCATAGCGAGTCCACAGACAATCATAACAAAGCAATGCAGAAGATAAATGTCATTTCGGACAAGATTAATCTGACGCAAGAACCAATATTCCCAAATATTGGACATAGTCAACAGAGCAATTCAGCCAATTCAAGAAATTCAGAAGATCTTGAGGAGAATGATATAGACGAAGATGATCTCAATAACTATTGTGGCACCAATGACAATCAAAGTGGGTATATGACAACTAAAGATGTAAATAAAATTGATGAAGATGAATATGTCAAGATTATTGATTTTGATGATGAACAAGAAGGGGAAGTAGTTGACATTGACAATGGTGAGGAAGATGCAGATGGAAAGAGTTCCATTGGAAGAAATGAATCCACAGATAATAAAGAAGGGGAGAAAATAAAAATTTATAATTATCGCATTTCCACCCAAAGCCCTTATAATAAGTTAATAAAAGAAGCTTTCCGATCTGTGGCAGGGAGGTTCTGGAATTTAGAAGTTGAGCATAAGGCAGTTACTAGATTTTTTAGACTGATCGATGAAGGAAAAGAAATGCATGAGATGAGTGATAAAAATTGGTTCAACGCCTTGAAAAGATTTAGTTATCTGTGTCTGATTCTTTAAGTCGATCCCCTAAATCTCAAAATCTTCATTTTAGAAGAATACTTTATGCCATCATTGTCACCACAACATATGGACAAAAATACACTAGTGCTCGACCTTGACGAGACATTAGTCCAGGCTTCCCTTCTCCTAGGATCCAAATACGACTTCCTGTTAAAATTATCAGCCACCACCATCCATGGCACTGGTGTCATGTACGTACTTATTAGGTTGGGCGTCGACAAATTCCTGGCGGTGGCTGCAGAGCTCTTCAAGGTTGTCATTTTCACTGTCGACACGTGGACGATATGCTTGACTGGTTGGACATTAACCACATGTTTATTTTCCATTGCATCTACAACCATCACTGTAGCAAGATAGACTTATTATTGATCGAGAAAAAACAAGAAATTATGAATGTGAAGGATTTGGGGAGACTCTGGTGGGACCTGAACAAAACGATAATTGTGGACAACAACCCCTTCTCATATTTTCTGCAACCAGAAAATGTTGTGCCTACATCTTCTTACTTCAAACATCACCTTGACAATAGAGAGATGAGCCAGGTGATGTCCATTCTGGTCACTATTCTGGAACATAATGAGGACGTTAGGAAAGTCCACGCGGAATTCAATGACCATTTCCTGAGAATGACCCTATTTTCCATTTCTCTCTCATATCATCATGGTCTCCTCGAAGATACTACCAATACCATTGATTCCTCTAGAGGAGAAATTGTAAACATAAGACAATTGGATCTGTTGGAGAGAATGTTGGCTTTCGACGTACAAAAGAGTGGTAATTTATGGTTGTCTCTGAATCATCATGTGTCCCCATGTTCAACGTACCGTACCATTTCATAAAAATCCATAACAAAATAAATGAAATCAACCAAAACAAATACTTTATAAAGTTATTATAATTTAAATTTATAGAAAAAGAAAAATAAAAGTGAGTAGTATTACCAGCAAAAAAAATAAAAAAAAATTAATTAATTAATTAATAAAAAAAAGGGGTTCAAGACATCATTTAATAAATAAATAAAAAAAGCCCTTGTTTCAAGACAACATTACGAGATAATTCTACAAGATAAGGTACTCTACATGAGATGAATGAGATATGCTAAGATGATAATCACAAAGTGAAGAAATCGTTAGTAATATACACCAACTTATAAGCGAAGGTTGATAAATCATTAGAATATAGCTTTGAGGACAAAGCTTTTGAAGGAAAGGGAAATGTTATGAATATAATTCATAAAAAATAGTATAAATGGAATAAATATAATTATTATTAGTCAAATAATGATTATGTAAGTAGTCATTAAGTTAGTGAAAGGGCATGTTTAAAAGACATGCCCATTCATGAAAGGCCGCCTGCGTAGGTATATAAGCGGGGCCTCATTGTAACATTTTATCATCTCTTATACATTTTATATATAATATATTATTATTACAAATACCTCTTGTTTATTTTACAATTAAGTCAACAAGCCTAGAACTTTGTTGCTGCATTGTGCATGCAGCAACTGCATATTCAGTGGAGGAGCTAAATCTTAAGTTTCTCATCTTGGGATCGAGAGAAGGGACCAGCCCTTCATTTAGTTAGATGAGTGGGTGATATTGTAGTAGATAGATCATTATTTCAGCCCCATATCAACATTTTTCTCTAGGGAGTGTGTCACTCAGCCAGTAGGGGTGTAGTGTGCAACCCAAAAAGGGTCAAAATTCCAAACTCAAAATCTGACCAAACCATTTCTGGGTTTTTCTGGGTTTTTTGAGTATAGTCCATGGGTGAAATTTTTGAGCACTCCAACAACCTCTCGCACATATATATTCTTCCCAGCAACATTAGTTTCTAGCAGCAATAGTTTATACTTTCCAGTGCTAGGTTTCAGTAGTGTATTTCAACCATCTTGTGGCTTGAGTTCATTCCTTTTGGAGCACTATGGAATTACATTAGTGTTGATACATAATGATATGGCTCAACTATTTCTGCTAATTTTCTAATGTCTTGATGTTATATTTTGACATTTCCAGCATTGTGCAATTTTGTGCTTGCATTCTGGTTATTGGTTTGATTGAAATCTTATAAATGTTCCTATATTTCCCATTTTGGGATATTAAAATGGTATCAGAGCATGATCTTTGTCTCAGCTTGTGGGCATCTCATGACATCAAAGGAATAAGAAGAAGAAGCAGGAAAAAAAGAATCCTTCAATGGCAGAAGGATTGAGTTTTGCCACACTTCTCTTCAGATCTATGCAGGATCTCACCGTGGAGATAAAAGAAATGAGAAGGGAAATGCAAAAGGAAACCTCGAGGGGGTTTTAGAATTGAGAAGGTCTGAGCACTTCCTATTAGCAATATAATAAACCGGCGGTGCAGAAAGTTCCATAATGCCCTACTATGCCCACTTTCTTTGCAAATGGAAATGAATGGCATGGAGATGGATGATATTTGGAGCATGTGACTTTGAGTGATTATCTTGCAGAGTACAAATAACAATATAGAGCATCAAAGAGAATCTGAATTTCCAGCAGTTTTTCCAGATTGAAGACAACCGAAGACCTCGTAACAGCAATAAAAGAAGAGGGCATATGTAGAATAGATTCTTTCTTCCCACATTAGATGGGTCATCCAAAATTATGACAAAGGCTTGGATGGAGAACTTGGATGATTTCTTCCAGCTACACCTAATAGCAGAAAAGGAAACTATTCAGATTGTAGTGCTACACCTTGAGGGTGAAGAAAATGATTGGTGGTTCAATAGATTGAAACATGCAAGAGTGATTGAGTATGCAGAGTTCGCTCAAATATTGGTAGAGAGGTTTGATAGAAGAAACCCAAAGGCACATTCCATTAAGACAGTCTCCGACAATAAAGGGAAAGTGTATGACGAGCGGAAGGGAGATGTTAGCATTGCTACTCCAGGAGAAGAGAAACTACCACCACCAGCAGTTGCAGTAGAGGTACTTGCATCAGTTGGAGGAGCACTTTCATTTTGGAAATATGTTCCCAAGACTTCAACATTGAGAGTCTAAGGCATGATTCAGGAGGTGCGTGAGGAAGAAGAAGTAGATACCAACGTTGGTGCAGCAATAGAGGAGAATCCATCACCATCAATAGTAGTTGGAGACGTAGTTGCATCATTTGGAGGAACTCTTGTAGCTTTGCAAGATGTTCCCAAGCATCAACTGATCCATGGTATGAAAATATTTCCACCCCATATTACTTCAACACATCAGATTGAAATTTGTGGGGTCATTCCATCAGGGAAATTGCATGAAGGGTTAGAGCACATTGTTGATTTGGAGCAACAGATTATCACTACGCAGAGGACCCTTGACTGGTTCAATGAGAAGATGTATAGCTATCCTAGTTTGACATTGTTGAGCTGCACACAACACTTTGTGTTGGAGTTTCGAGTTTATGAGGATGGTATTAACACAGTCATAATGTAGGGAAGCCACACAATAACTTTCAGGAACTGGAATTTTTTGTCACATGAGCTATTGTATTGTATTTACGACAAAGAGATATTGGCCGTTATGCATGCATTGGTCAAATTCGAGCAATTTTTGATTAGCAGTAGATTTTGGGTGAAGACCAACCACCATAGTATCTGACATCTTTTTGAGGAGGAGTAGTAGTTGCAGATGAGGCAGCAAAGGTGGATCAATACAATGCAGGACTATGAGTTCAGCATTATGTATGGAGAGGGCCATGTGATAGCAAATGCACTATCATGGAGATTAGCAACACTGTCACTGAGGAGCAGTGATGATTTGAGGGCCCAATTATTATTTGAGCATTTTGATAACCGCTTCACTTATGAAGCATTGGATAGGCATATGGTAGATGGTAGAAATCATGTGATGAATAACATCTTCCATTATCAGGACAGGGCCTTCTTGATTAGTACCTCACAGCTCAAATAGAATTTTCTACATGCAGCATATACAGAACCTCATAGGTTCTATTAGGCCATCGGAGAGAGGTTCTCATGGAGAGACCTCAATGGTGATCCACTTCGACATATCATGGAGTGCAAATACTGTCATCAGATTGTGGAGGATGGTATTGTTGACATTGATCCACTGTCGAGGTATGCACATTGCTTCGAAATTTTCACACGGTACATCTTTTCACCCATGACCGGATTATCTTTCATGGATGTCTTCATGCTTCATGGTCTTCCCAAGGCCATAGATAGTGATGGGGATAGTTATTTTATGAGCAAGTTTTTGCGGGAGCTTCTCCATTGGGTGGATATCGAGCTGGTGCATGATATGATTCATCACCCACAGTTGGATGGATGGATGGATATGCTGAGCAAGTGGCTGAAAGGATACTTGTAGATATATGACACAGGGTAACAGGAACCATGGCTATGCTGGCTTCTCTTGGGTGAGTATGGTTACCACTCAACATTTCAGACTGGTATGTTCCATGCCTTGAAAAGTATTGAGGTGATGTAGCATCAAGAGGAATGGTTGCGTTGGCTACTCTTGGGAGAGTATGGCCAAGACATTTCCTTCTATATTCCGAATTGGTATATCACTATTTCCTACCTTTCACCGTAGTGATGAGATGCAGTAGCAGGAGGCATGGTTGCGCTGGTTAATTTTGAGAGAGTTTGGACATCACTTGACATATCACATGTCAATGGGTATGTTATTGTCTGGGACTTTGCATGATAATCATATGATGTGGCAGCAAGAAGCATGGCTATGTTGGTTTGGTGTAACATTTTACATGTCAATCAATATAACATTGCTTCATGCTTTACATTATGATGATGTGGGGTGGAAACAAGAGTGATTTTTGCGCTAGTTACTCTTGGGAGAATATGGATTGACATTATCCCATACCTTGTATAATGATGATGTGGGATGGAAATAGGAGGCCTTGTTGTGTTGGCGTCCATTAGGAGAGTATGACCACCATACTTGGTATGATGATGAGGTGGTGTGGCAGCAAGAGGCATTGTTGCGGTGGCTGCTATTGGGAGAGTATGGTTCCAAATTTCACATGTCAATCCATATGTCCCTATTTCCTACTTTTCACAGTGTTGAGATTATGCTTAGAGAAAGAAAGGCCACCAGGGCCAAGGATTGGAGCATGGAGAGACATAACCTACTCCATGTAGCATGGGTTGGAGAGATTGTTTATGTGTTGGGACTTTCCACTTGGGGAAGGAACCACTACACTTCACATATCTCATGCAGAGAAGAGGATCTTGGACATCAAATGGTTTCCACTTGGGGACTCATTAATGAGGGGAGGCATCTAGCTACAAATTTGGAGGCCATTCTAGACATTCTAGGGAGGCAGTTATGGAGCTGGGCATTCATAACACATTGGAGACGATGGGGAACCCTTCAATATGGGGATGCCACTTGGGAGGGAGATGAATTACTACAAACTCCACTTTTCAAGTTGCTTGAGGACAAGCAAAATTTTTGTGGGGAGGACTGTAATATTCCAAATTTTCCATCAGCTAATTGGAATATTAGAGTTCTTAATTTTCTTATTTAGTTAAGTAAACAAAAGGGTGGAAGGACCCATAAACCTAGTAGATGAATAAAATCCACTTTTATAGTGTGAATGTGGGTTAATTGAGTAGTGGAGTAGAGTTATGGAGTAGTGTAGTAGCATAATAATGAATAAAGAGTGGAGTTCATAGAGCATTAATGAGGAAGATGATGGAGATAGTGGAGAATCATTTGCAGAGATGACGAAAGAAGTGGTGCATTAAATGCACACATGATGGAGGAAGTGGAGAGTAATTGTAGAAGTGATGGAGATCATGGAGGAGAGCACAGTCTTTATGGAGGCTAGTGGCCACATGTGTAGTGCATTTATGAGGTGGGCCAAGGCTAGGGAAGAATCGAAACCATAAAAGGAAGATGAGGGCAACACAGGAGGTGGTCTGGATTTTTATTGTTGTGTTGTAATACATTTCTTTGCACACTTCAGTTGTCTAGCTAAGTTTGTTGTGATGTTTAACACCGGCTGTTCCTGAGTGGGAATCCCAACCTTACCCACAGGGGACTTCGAGTGCCTACTTTAGGAAAGTTTTATTGGGCAACATTCAACATCAAACAATCAGTGCCACTTTTAGCCACTCTCATTTGCACTTCCAGCCATAGGAATTACACATTCCTGAAATTGGGTTTGAGAGTTGGAAGGTTGTTCTTAGTACTTTAGCTGAGAAACCTTTGGAGGGATCAACCCTTCAGACTGTGGGTCCATTGAAGTCTTTTGGGAATTTAATTTTAATATCCGGCATCATGACATCCATCTATTCTCCTATGCAGCAACATTTCCTATAGAAATTGCGTAATTCTGTAGTGAGGGTTTGAGGAGAAGAGGAAGTTCCAAGCAACTCATCTTGGAATCCTGTGAGAGATTAATCCTTCACTTCAGGGATCACTTCAAAAGCCTAGGATCAGCATTTTATTATCTATCAAAAGTCTACATCATCAGCCCTCCTAGACAAAAAAGTATTTCCCACCAGTTGTGCATGTAGTAGCTGCATATTCAGTGGAGGACCTAGATCTTATGTTTCTCACCTTGGGATCGGGAGAAGGGACCAACCATTCAGTTAGTGATTTGAGTGGGTGATATTGTAGTAGATAAATCATTCTTTGAGCCCCATATCAGTAGTTTTCTCCAGGGAATGTGTAACTCAGCCAACATGGGTGCAGTGTGCAACCCAAAAAGGGCCGAAATTCCAAACTCAAAACCTGACCAAATCATTTTTGGGTTTTTCTGGGTTTTTTGAGTAGAGTTTGTGGTGAAAATCCTAGATCTTTCTAAGCACTCCAACAGCCTCTCACACATATGTATTCTTCTAAGCATCAATAGTTTCCAGTAGCAGCAATTTATAATCTCCAATGCTAGGTTTCAGTAGTGTATTTCAGCCATCATGTGGCTTGAGTGCATTCATTTTGGAGCATTCTATAATTACATTGATGTTGATACATAATGATATGGCTCAACTGTTTCTGATAATTTTTTAAATGTCTTGATGCTATATTCCAACATTTCCAACATTTTACAGTTTTGTGAGTACATTGTAGTTATTGCCTTGATTGAAATGTTATAAATGTTCTATATTCACGACTTTCCCATTTTGGGATACTAAAATAAGCCCGATTTTGTGTAACCTCCATGATTATTTTATCCCTTAATATCAAGGGTTTAGGAGATGAACCTAAAATAAGCTCCTTGCGGGGTCTTTTCCTTCTGTATCATCCTTCTATGATTCTATTAGTATATAATAACAATGGTGGACTCAGTAAAATCCTGAGGGGCTATGTAGAGAGTTTTCCTGGGATAGGATGTATTTTTCACAAGTGCCTTGGGCTTATCGAGAGGTTCAGGGGTAATGCACAACTCTAATATGTTTGTATTGAAAAATTTTCAGTCTTGTACAGGGATCCTTTTAACGAGATATATGGTGGGAAGAAATCACAGTGATCAAGAGCTCAAAATTTAGCTCAAAAATAAAAGTTTTTGAAACGATGCGAAACCTGAACAACTGCATAGTGCTCGTCGTCATAATTCCGGTGCAGTTTGTTTTGCGCGAAATGTACTCCATATGCTCTCGAAAACACGATCTGTTCACTTTACTAAATAGACAAATTTTGTGCAGGGATGAGAGGGATGCTGACTAGGCATCCGTATAGTCTAGTCACCAAAAATTCATATTCCAAGGAATATTCCCATAGGTGGAGCATTCAGCAGATGACAAGTGTTGGCATCCTATTTGTTATTGGCATTGAGTTGGACGAATGAGGTCATGACATGTGGTAAGCCCAAAGGCTGCCATGTGCCCCCCCCTCGCTAAATAATGGAGTAAATTTTTCATTAAGTCTGGGCGGAGGCACCCGGGTTCGACCCCGCGACCTCCCATAAGAAAATGTCACACCTTACCACTCTGCGTGCATATTAGTTCTTAACTACTAAGGGCACTGCATATATTTAAATTTTTAAATGTGGTATGGTGGAGGAAAATGGGGGCCAACCCCGATCGATATGACTTAGCGTGAGACCATAGGTGGGAGCTAACTCCTAATGCAGAGTTTTAATGCACTAAATAGTGATTAATAAACCATAACCCTGTACTTAATGCACCTAATCCGGATTACCACTAAGCATGAGTTTTAAGCACTAATTGTAGTTAATTAGTGCTAATGTGCTTAGTTAAAATTAAACCAGATTAACTTGGCGGAGTCCGATGAAAAAGGTAGGAATGCCAGATTTAGCTCTAGTTAAGTGCAATTTGCTAGAATTGGTGGAGTTTGTCTGGGTGAAACTGGCAGAAGTCATAACTAAGGGAGTTTTCGACTAATTGAAGACCAAGAAGAGGCTAGATGACCATTCTTGGGCATTATGGACTCATTGGTGTAGGTTTCAGATGCAATGGAGCACTTCTAGATGTAATTTTTCTAGCTTGAAGTTTAAGGATGCTGAGGGCCACCAAAGGGTTAGGCCATATCTGCTTCACCTTGAGACCAATTGAGGTGTAGAAAGAGGCTATATAGCTATTATTGGCCATTCTGGATTCAATGGTGTAGGTTTTCATAAGAAATGAAGCACTTCTAGATGGGATTTTTCCAGCTTGAAGTTTAAGGATGACTAAGGCCACCAGAGTGTTAGGCCATATCTAATTCACCTTGAGACCAATTGAAGAGCAAGAAGAGGCTAGATAGCTATTCTTGGCCATTCTGAGTTTGTTGGAATGGGTGTTAGAACCATTTGACCACTTTCCAATGGGTTTGTAGCGATGTGAATCCTATGGGTGCTATGGACAACCAGTTTGTTCAACCAATTCTTGGAGAATTTTGAGATGGAGATGATCCTGCAGGGGTCTTACAGCCTCCATATGTTTGTAGAAACAACCTTTGCAGCAATTTTGCAGATATTTATCATCTTTTCTCTTTATGTGTTTTAGATAAAAAGATTGTTTATGTACTTGCAGTATTTTAGTACATGTTGATGCTATTTCAAATTGGAATAAGGGACCTTGATGCAAGATGCCCATGTGTTGCTAATAGTTTCATGCTTGACTATAGGTTAGCAAGTGAAAGGTAAAAGAAACTTTGTAGGAGAGACTTACCATTTCAGTTCAACACTTTGATGTACTCTTCATGTTAAAACCTTGAGCATAATGAGAATGAATCATGCCTTAAGAGCTGATTCAAGGAGATGTAGCCCAGGAGGGGTGAAATTCTTTAACAATGGATTTTATATTGTTGTTTGATGCATCTTTCCATTCAGTGTTTGATTATTTCATGTTTTAAAATTTGTTCATGGAATTACCATAAGAAAGACACTTAAAAGAAACTCTTGCAATAACCTGTTGTTCAGTTCAAATATTATGCACATACAAAGCAAACATGTTTATATTATGAAGGGGAACTTAGTAGAGCATTTACTAATACTCCTCCATTCATATCAGTTTGGTATCAGAGCTACAAGTTTATTGTTAGCTTGTACTGGTTTGTGCAAAGAGGGTTTGACTATTTGTAGGGAGATGTAGTTGAGGAGGGGTGAACTCCTTCAACAATGGATTGTGTATTTTTGTTTGATGCATCTTTTAATTTAGTGTTTGATGATTTCATGTTTTAGAATTTGTTCATGGAATTACCATAAGAAATACACTTAAAATAAACTATTGGAATAACCTGCTATTCACTTAAAATATTATGCACATACGAATCAAGCATGTTTATATTCTGAAGGAGAACTTAGAAGAGCATTTACTAATACTCCTCCATTCATATAAGTTTGGTATCAGAGTTATAGGTTTATTGTTAGCTTGTGTTGGAATCTGCAAAGAGGGTTTGACTATTTACAAGGTGAGAATATTTATAAGGTTGAAAATCCAGAGAGGAGAAGGAAAACTTGGTGCAGATTCCCAAGTTGTAAAAAGGAGAAGGAGGCAAGAGTTGCCACAATCTCCACCTCAAGTTTCACCTGGAGAGATTTGTGAGGCTTCAGTAATGATGTCTATAGGAGGAGAGTCTACAATACTGACAAAAGATGAAAGCTTTAGAAAGGCTTTCTGGGACATGTCATGGATGGTAAATGTCCTCTATAAATAGAGGAACTCACAACTACAAGGTGAAGGCTCAAGACCTCCAAGAAGGAGATTTCATCACAATGAGAATATCATCATAGTAGTAGCGCTAAAGACATGTATAACTCTCAATAGGCTTATGCAAATCATGGTGATTTTGATTATTTTTTCGAGAAAATTCCTTGTACATTTTTGTGAATCTTTTGACCATTGTGTGGATATGTGTGAGAAACACATGGTAATGGTTAAGAGGATGGAAAAAATTGTGTTCATCAAAAATATCGACTCCCTTTCACAAGAGAGAACTTCTATGTTTTTGAAAAATAATAATTTTTTCTGTGTTCATTTCCAAGTGCATGGGAATGATATTGAACGTTGGTGGAAGTTGCATCCGGAACTTCGTTCAAGGAAAGGTAAGAGGGTTATGTCACATCATTCAAGGGAGACAAAGGTAGCAAAAATGGTTCTTCAAAATCCTAAGAGTCCTCCTTAAGACAAGATGGTGAAAAAAGAGAGCCCACAAGCCTAGGAGAGGCAAGATTGGGTAGACTTCTTGTAGAGTTGTTTTGAAAGTTTTTTAATTACTTGTTTTCATTACCTTCCGAAGGTACTTTTGTAAAGAGAAAATTATTGTCACTATGTTCAACAAGCATATGTTGTTTTCTTTGATGTAATTTTCTTGCTTTATAGTCCACATGTTTATGGACTTTGTGAATGTACAAATTGATGTCCATAAATTGTCTACTAGTTGTCTCATATTCACCGATGCAAGTATTCGTGTTGAAACTTGTGTGAATGAATCTTGTTGTTAATATTGTTTAAAGATAACTATGTTTTGAAGGCAAAGCCAAACATCACGAATTTTTTTGTAGAAAAATACTGATATGTACAAGCTCAATTTGAAGATGAAAAAGAAAGTTGATTTGTTTCTAATCTCCAAGATCCGGTCAAGTTTGTCTTCAAGAGAGAAAATTCAAGATGAAGTCCTTTTTGGAGCTGTGTAAATATGAGTTTTAAGAGAATATTTAGATTCCACTCGTTAGTGCTTTTTTTGCAACAACGATAAGAATTATGGCTCAATTATTAACATGACAACATCTCTTCGTGAGGAATATAAGGGAATTGCCTTGATTGGGGCTTGAAGGGCACCAATTGAAATTTTTACATTGCAATTGAGTTTTAGGACATTTATGAGTTCTGACTTCTTAAATTCGATAAATGAAAGTGTTCTTTTGGAGACCAAAATATTTTAGTGGGGAGGTATGATTAGGAGCTCAAATTTTAGCTCAAAAATAAAAGTTCTCATAAGGATGTGAAACCAAAACATCTGCATAGTGCTCGTCGTCCTGATTCCGAATCACTTCATTTCACGTGAAATGGACTCCGTATGCTCCCAGAAACACGATCTATTCACTTTTCTAAACAAGCTAATTTTGTGCAAGGATGACAGGGATGATGACTAGGCATCCATACAGTCCAATCAACAAAAAAGAATATTCTAAGGAATATTCATTGGAATATTCTTTTAATATTCCCACAAGTGGACCATTCAACAGATGACAAGTGTCGATATCTTATTTCTTGTTGGCGTTGGGTTGGACCAATGAAGTCGCGACACGTGGCTAGCCTGGAGGATGCCACGTGTCCCCCTAGATGTATATGGAGTTAAATTTTGGTTAATTCTAGGCAGAGGTGTCGAGGTTTGACCCCGCGACCTCCCACAAGAAAATTCTATGCCTTACCACTTTTCCTGCATATTAGTTCTTAACTACTAAGGGCACCACGTATATTTAAAGTTTCAAATGTGGTATGGTGGGGGAAAATGGGGGCCAACCTCGATCCATATGACTTAGAGAGAGACCACTGGTAGGAGCTAACTCCTAATGCAGAGTTTTAACGCACTACACCGTGCTTGATAACCATAATAGTGTACTTAATGTAGTTAATCGGGATTACCACCAAGCTTGGGTTTTAAGCACTAAATGCAGTTAATTAGGGCTAATGCACTGAATTAAAATTAAACCAGATTAACTTAGTGAAACGTTGGTGGAGTCCAACAAAAGAGGTGGAACTGCGAGATTTAACTCCAGCTAAGTGCAGTTTTGAAGACTCTGGTGTAGCTTTTCTAGGTGAAACTGGCAGAAGTCATAACTAAGGAAGTTTTTGACCAATTGAAGGGAAAGAAGAGGCTAGATGACCATTCCTGGGAATTTTGGACTCATTGGTGCAGGTTTCAGAAGCAATGGAGCACTTCTAGATGGGATTTTTACAGCTTGAAGTTTAAGGATGCCCAGGGACAACAAAGGGTTAGGCCATATATGATTCACCTAGAGACTAATTGAGGTGTAGAAAGAGGCGAGATAGCCATTATTGGTCATTATGGACTCAATGGTGTAGGTTTCGAAAGAAATGGAGCACTTATAGATGGGATTTTTCCAGCTTGAATTTTAAGGATGCCTAAGGCCACTAGAGGGTTAGGCCATATCGGCTTCACTTTGAGACCAATTGAAGAGAAAGAAGAGGCTAGATAGCCATTCTTATCCATTTTGAGTTCATTAGAATAGGTTTTAGAACCATTTGAGCACTTTTGGATGAGTTTCTAGCAAATTGAAGCTATGGGTTCTATTGAGAACTAGTTTGTTGAAGCAGTTCTTGGAGGATTTTGAGATGGAGATGCTCTTGCAAGGGTCTTATAGCCTCCATATGTTTGCAAGAACACCCTTTGCATCAATATTTTATCTTACTTGAAGTGTTTTAGTACATGTTGATACTCTTTCAAATTGGAATAATAGATCCTGATGCAAGATTCCCATGTGTTGCCGATAGTTGCATGCTTGACTGTAGGTCAACAAGTGTAAGCTAAAAGAAACTTTAGGAGTTGTTTATTTGTAAGAGAAACTTAGCATTTCAGTTCAACACTTTGATGTACTATTCATGTTGAAGCCTTGAGCATAATGAGAATGAATCATGCCTTCAGAGTTGACTCAAGGAGATGTGGCCCAAGAGGGGTGAAATGCTTCAACAATGGATTATGTATTGTGGTTTGAATCATATTTCTACTCAATTTTCGATGATTTCATGTTATAAAATTTATTTATGGAATTACTGTAAGAAAGACACTTAAAAGAAACTTTTGGAATAACTTTTTGTTCAGTTCAAATATTATGCACATAAGAAGCAAGCATGCTTATATTCTGAAGGGGAACTTAGCAAATCATTTACTAATACTCCTCCATTCAGACCACACAGGATATGAATATTGAATTCCTATGCACCATATGTTGGTAGAAGGAATTTTTGGGAGGGGATGATTAACTCTAGAATTCTCAGGCTGAACTCTTTAATATTGGATGGGGATTTGATTTTTTCATTGGGTGATGTCAAGATTTGGGGAGAAAATGCTCAGGATGATCCCTCATCTGTTTTTTTAAGGGTTGGATGGAGGACCATGCTCTCTTGGATGTTTTCCTTGAATTATTGGCTCCTACCTAGAGGACCGACAAAACTAGAGGTGAGGGTATTTCTGAACATCTGGATCGCTTTTTGATAAGCCAAACATTATTCAATTGTATGAATAAGCTAAATTCCACCATTATTCCACGGCATATATTAGATCATCACCCGATTATGATTTCTTGGAATGGGCTTGGGATTAGGAGGAAATTTCCATTTAATTTTAATTCTCGGTGGCTTTCTATGATAAATTTCAGAAATCTAGTGTATAGAGTATGGAATGCTCCTTCCCAGATAATTTTCAAGTCTCCCGTGGTATCATTTTACCATAAACTTAAAATTATTAAAGTTGAAACACGTTCTTCGATTGTGTTAAGGAAGGTGGAGGAGGTCAAAACATTGTTGGAGATTGACCATGAAATTCTGATTTTGAGCAATATCAACAACCCCTTATTTTTCTCAGAGGAATTCCAAAACAAAATTATAATTCTGGAGGGAAGTAGGAGGGAGATTATTAAAGGACAAGAGGAGTATATTAGGCTAAATAGAAGGGCTATTTGGTTAGAGGAAGGTGATACGAATTCTACATACTTCCACAAACTTTTCAATCCCAGAAAACAACATAATGTTTTTAAGGAGATTAGGGATCATTAAGGGAATCTTCACAGTAAGTAGACTGATTTGTAACAGGCTGCCATTAATCATTTCAAGGGTCTCTTTTATGCCAAAGAGCACTATTGTGAAGTTCAAGCCCCTTTCATTGATTTAACTCCAACTATCATGTCATAAGAGGGTAATGATGATTTTGGGAAGGCAATTACTAGGGAGGAATTAGTGTCTACTATGATGGAATGTGAAAAGGGCAAGAGTCATGACCTTGATGGATGGGGGGTTGAGTTGTTTTCACATTTTAAGGAGCTGATGATTCTTGAGCTTCTAACGGTGGTAGAAGAGATTAATAGAGGTTTTCTTTTTGGTGCTATGAACACTACATTCCTTGTCTTAATTCCGAATTTGAAGGAACCCGAGACATTTGCATATTTCTGTCCCATCTCACTATGTAACTCTTTTTACAAAGTTATATCGAAATTAGTTGTCTATAGACTTTATTGTCTTCTTTAATCACACAGGAGCAGTTTGGTTTTTTGGAAGGGATACAGATTCGATATGTGGTTGGTATTGCCAAGGAAATGATAAACTCTATTAATATCAGCACACAAAAATCCTGCATCTTAAAAGTTGATTTGAAGAAAGGATATGATTGTACAGACTAGGAATTTATTACTTCTATATTGATAAAAATGGGAATGTCACCACAAAAATACATATGGATTATGGGGTGGATAAAGGCCACAAATTTTGTTGTCATTATGAACGTTCTTCCTTCTAATTTTTTTTTAGCTGTTAGGGGTTTGAGACAGGGATGTGCATTGTCTTTGTTACTCTTTTTGTTGGTGATTGTCTCATTAAGGAGGGTTGTTACTAATGCCTATATGAATGGATTGGTGAGAGGGGTCAAAGTCTCCAAACATATATGGGTTGCCCATATTATGTTTATTGATGGTCTCTTATTTTGGGGACAATCCACTATGGAGAAATGGAATATCTTTCAAAACATTATCAAGTCATTTGGAGAAGCTACAAGATTGTTTATGAATGCAGCTAAATCGAAGATAATACACAAAGGAGAGGAAGAAAACATTATATAGGAGATCAAAGAGACATTGGGGGGTGACATCAAGGAAAATTTTAGATGGTTTTACATATTTGGGACTCACCCCGAAACGTAGTTCATATAGGATAAGTGTTTGGGATTGGTTACTAGAATTTTTTTATATAAAAATCTAGAGTGTTGGACACACAAATGGATGTCCTTAGGAGGGAGAATCACTATGATGAAATTGGTCATACAAAATATCTCCATCTATTTGATGCACATATATATCTTGCCCAAGGAAATCATCAAAAGGATACAAGCAATTGTGGGCATATTTTTATGGTCTGGAGCAAGGGTTGGAGATGGAAAATACAAGATTCATTTGGTTCCTTGGAATACGGTCACATATAATTCAAGATAGATATTTGTTCGGTCATTCTTTCACATCTTGGTTTTTAGGAGGGTGATGGAAGAAGATACAGATTTCTTATATATGGAGGAGAATGTGCTAGGTACTGGCCCTTCTTATGGTACATGTACGTTGGCTAGTGGGTGATGGAGCTAAGGTTCAAATAGAGCTAGATGCTATTGCTGGAATGGAAGGTATTCATACCTTATCTGTGTAGATCATTACTCATTTGGATTGAAATAATTTTTTTTATATTAATCGGATCTTTAGGAATAGGAATATGAATTTGGATGGTCAATCATGGAATAATGTAGAGGATATAGGTTTATATGCTCATCAGAGGGGGGAATGGGAACTGCATATCACAGGGCTTAGGAATGCAGGCATTACACTTAATAATCATGAAGATCATATGATCTAGGCTTGAACACTTAAGAAATAAGGCTTACCGCTGGTAAAAGATATATATAAAAACTTGCATATTTCGGTTAGGGAACCACTTGATACTTGTAGGTTCCAAATAATTTGGATGTGGGGAATACTGATTAAAATCAAATGCTTTGGGTGGCTTGCTATACATAATCACATTCTCACTTGGTAGAGATTTCAAAAAAGAGGTTTTAATAGTACAGGCATTTTCATTCTATGTAGGAAAAGCGAGGAGGATATAGACCATTTTCCATAAAATGTCTATATGCAAAGGCAATCTGAGAAGGAGTGATGGGGCATTTCAAAATTGCAGATAAAGGGTCTCTTGTGATATTAACTTCAAATATTAGTATTTGGCTTAAAGATAAGAAGTTCAAGACACTCCCTCCTTAAATAGTATGGATTATATGAAGAAGACGCAATGTTGTCATTTTTTAGCAGAAATATATAGGGCTGCATGATGATATTATCAAAATAGTGGGCTTCTTCAATGAAATAGGACCACTATAGCTAGCCAAAGGTTACAAAGCATGTAGAACACTGGATATATGGAAGTCATATCTAATGGGGTTTTTCGATGGGGCTAGTTTTGGGAGAGTTTGTGGCTTTGGAGCAGTGATTGATATAGAAGCTGCAAAAAGCCACGAATTCTGGTGGGAAGGCAGAAGGAGCACAAATAGTAGAGCAGAAATTGTGGCTTTATGGGGCGTGTTGGTAGTGGCAAAATGATTAGGCATTGAACAGATTCATATTTTTGAAGATGTCAAAAAAATTATTAAATGGATTAAAGATAAGAATGCTTTCAACTCAGCCATTTAATAAAAATTGGATGACACACATCAAAACACTAGTAAAAAATTTTCAAATAGTTAATTTTCACCATATATACAAAAAACAGAATTACACTTAAAATTTTTTTATCAAAGAGAGGATCTACCAAAAAGACAAGCAAGTTTTATTTGTCAACTTTTGATCATAGCCATTTGATCAATGCAGCTTCAATTAATTATTCATAAAAAAGAAGAAGACAACAACAAACATCAAAATTAAATGATAAGTAGATAAAAGAGCACGATGGTGCAGGAATAGAATAGTACAAAAAGTTTCTTTAAACTTTTTAATTAAACAGGGACGTATTATATTTTGTTGAGTAACACAGTTTGAATAGCAACCGGTAGTTTCTGTTTTAAAAGACAGGGGTTTCTGTTTTCAACGAACATCTGTTTATTAGAAGGACCAGTAGTTTCTGTTTTAGAAGACATGTGTTTATGTTTTCAACGAACATCTGTTTATTAGAAGAAACATATCAAGCTGTATGAATTTTGTAAGTTTTTCCAACAACTAAGTAACAGGATGTATGTACTACCCTTTATTAATATAAGAGTAGCGTTTTTTCTACTAAAAATATAAAACCACTGCTACAACATTTGTTTTATTTTAGTGGCAAAGACACAGATCTAATCCTAAAAATACTTTCCAATGATTTAGATCAGTTATCACTAGGCAATGACAAAACCAAATCAAGAACATTTGAAGTAAAGTCCAGAGCTACATCCAAGGAGCTTATCCCTGGCATTGCTGCTTTGATTGACGAAGAGCTTATCACCTACACTGTTGTTACCGTTGACGAAGAGCTTCTACCTTCGGTTGCCGCAGCTGTTCTAGAAGGGGCTCCCAAGGAGTATGTAGGTGAGGTTGATGTGTGGCCGCGGGGCACCTCAAGCAGTGATATCATCTGCATCTGCATGTCTTCCAATGGATCGACAGGTAATTTAGCACAGGAAATGTGTAAAATGATGTCAAAGGGCGTAGAACCCTTGAAGCAACGATAGTGCATCCCGTGAGGAGGAAAAACTCGTCCACATACATTACAATAATTTGAGAAGGCAAGAGTTGAAGCATGTGGTGCGGATGCAAATCATGCCGCAGCGAATTTAGCAACTTTGCACACGATGGATGAAGGTCGATGTTACACCCACGGCACTCATAAGCAAACCTTGAGATTTTCTCTCTGCAAACGGCGCATACAACATGGGGTGAAAATGGCTTCTCCCTGAACTTTAAAAGGTGCTGGGGATGAATGAAATGACTGGTGGAATTACGAACTCGGGTGCAGGATTCGTGCATGTCGAAGTTGTAGGGAAGACCCTTGTATCTGAAACCATTACCGAATTCTCCACAGCCATAGCATATGTAGCTGGAACGATACACGAAGCACAGGTTGTGCTTGGTATGGCTGAAATGTCGAATCTCCAACATTCTCGTCCCCCATTCCTTTCCC
The DNA here is from genome assembly GCA_034641835.2 of Pinus albicaulis. NCBI lineage: Eukaryota > Viridiplantae > Streptophyta > Pinopsida > Pinales > Pinaceae > Pinus > Pinus albicaulis. Next base: position 874,725,011 of record CM076574.1, on the reverse strand, counting down.
GCCATGCTACAACTTCTAATCGTCTTCGGCGTCGAAGCGATTCCAATGTTTGTTGAATACATTATATAGAAGGTTACTACGGACTGAGCAGGGAAATTGACTGGGCTTTAGATTGACTGATTCTTAAGGTGGGCATGGTTCACTGAGTATTCGCAATTTGCGTTTTAAGATAATATTTAAGACAATTTTTGGGTAAATTGTCTTAATTTAAGACAAAATAAAACTTGTGTATTGTCTTAAATATTGTCTTTCTGCGGGTGTCTCAAATTAAATTGTCCTAATATATTGTCTCTATAAAGACAATACATAACACAAGCATTTTTGTCTCTTGAGAGACAGTTTAATTTTTGTCTCTCTAGAGACAATAGTAGCACTACAACACAAAGGGGGGTTTTAAGACAATTTTTGGGTAAATTGTCTCAAATTATTGTCTCAAAATTTGTCTCTATAACGACAATAGTTGGAATTAAAGACATATTGTCTTTATGGAGACAATGTATTTAATCCTATCTATTGTCTTTCTAGAGACAATATAAAACAATGAATCCAGAAAAATATTTCACCATTAAAATAAATCAATATAAAATTATTTAATTAAAAAAATCTACAATATCATTGAATAATTTATGTTAGTGTACTGTGGAATCGAACCACCAACCTCCTGCATGGAAGGTGCTCTTCCATTGAGCTAGCACTCTTTAAAGAATTATATGAGGAGTTATGGCAGTCCTTGAAATTGTATAATAGGCATTGATTTAAAAAAAACGTTGAACACATAATGGCATAATCCTTGTGAAATATATAATCATGCAAGCCCTTATTTTTAACTTAATAACAAAATAACTCAATGGAGTTAGCTCAGTGTGACACCCTTGTAGCTTGACTTTCATAAAAAGCTAATAATAAACCATAATCTACAAACAAATTAATCTAGCCATACAAAGAAAATTAACTAGAATTAGCACAAGCAATACAACCACTACCCAAAGAGCTACACCAACTTGCTAGTAGGCACCGATGACACATATGATGTACACAACAAGCCATGAATGCATCGTCAACTCATTCAAGACAGATTGGGCACTCTCCTCATTCACCGTTACTAATTTCTTTGACCACTTCTTCAATGTAAACTTTTGAACGTATAGAACTAGAATCTCCATTAACACACATTTAGCTTCCTAGAAGAAAATGCCTTGCCCGCTTATACATATCATATGACTGTTGTGTATCAGTACTACACATCTATGGACTCAGAATTATTAGTGTGTTTATATTTTTAGGTTTTGTATGATGTCATTAGAATTACAGTTATATCTAATTTAATAGTGATTGCAAGGTTCAGGTTTTTAGATATTCTATACAAGATATGTTCTTGATTTGCTTGTTAAAGGGAATACTTGACATTTTTAGAGTGATTTTCATATAGATACTATATTTCAGTTAGTTTCATATAGATAAAGATATTAGTGTTAGTATCCTGAAATATGAAAAGTAGTGGTGTCTAAAGATACTATTTTTGGTTATCTGTACAAGTTTAGCGAGAACCTTTTTTCCTTATAACCACGTGAATGCCATAAATTAATACTATGGATTCTTATAAACCTAGAGCCATATAAACCTAGAGCCATATAAACCTAGAGCACTAGTAATTTGAGCTAGCCAAGTTACCTGAACCAACATGAACCAACCTAACCATTAGTGTTTGGCATTTGGTCTCTTGTGGATTCATTCCATTTCTCAAATGAAACAGTTTGAACAATAGATTGGACCGAGTTATTGCATTTATAATCACCTATTATTGTAGATACAATCCAGCCTAAGGTTATCAGAATTCATGGCCTTGGTTATAGTGTCAAAAAATAGGAAAGTAAATTGAGGATTGTTATCTTCTTGTGAATTTGTGTCATTTCACAGTCAAAATATGATTTTTATTTGTGCTAATTTTAGCTCTCTGAATACAGGTTTGAGAAGGTGTGGAAAGAGCTACAGACTCAAATGGTTAAACTACTTGAGACCAAATATAAGGCATGGAGGGTTCTCAGAAGAAGAAGATAACATGATCTGTAGCCTCTATGCTAGTATTCATAGCAGGTAAAATGAAATCAACTAGTCTTAAAAAAAATAAACAACTTATCATTCATCTGCAAAGTCCTTTACTAGTTTTTTTATTCCAACACAACAGCTAACCTGAGAATTCTGGCATGCATTCTTCAGGTGGTCTATCATTGCTGCCTAGTTACCAGGGAGAACAGATAATGATATCAAAAATCATTGGAACACAAAGCTGAAGAAGAAAATACAGCTAAACAAATGGAAGGATCATCAAACCCATCTACCTGCTGTAGCAAAACAAGAAAGTGACCACCTGCAGAACTATGCTATGTCAGGGCCATTACAATCCCAAATATTTATGGGCCACAACAAGCTCAGAATGTAATGAATATTAATATGCATGCCTCTTTCTTGAACTTCGGCCCTGGTATAATCTCTCAGATGTTCGATAAAAACTGTGGCTCAACAATTACTGAATCCAATTCAAGTTCAGAACCAGCTACATCTCACTTGAATCCTCAGAAAATCTAGCTTGATCAAGAAGTGTTGGACCATGGTTCCTATCTAGGAGAGTTGTTCCAAAGGCTTGAAGGAATTCTAGTGGATTATCATTCAAACAATAACATGACTATTATCAGTACCAGCTCCTCATTACAGGCATCCAACTGCATTAACACTTCACAGATACACCTTGTTAATCATCATTATAACTTGTACACTGCAAGCCAGATTTTCTATGAGACATCAGGCACTCCAACACCCATGTATGTAATGGAAATCGATAATTATATAAAACAAGAAAACCGGCCTGTAGCATCAGTTGAAAATGATAATTCACTGATTTTTTCTGCATCTAGCTCACCTGAGCGAGGACACTATAAATCAGATTGGATGAATACCTTCAACATGGAAATTAACAACTTGGGAGCCTATGAATTCTCAACAGAATTGAATGACCTATTATTGTACACCAATGGCTCAAAAGTAGAATAGTTAGAACCCTACAATTATGCTTGTGGATCAATCATCTTATATTAGCAGGTTGCAAGTAGACTAGCGTAGCAAAGGGAACCTACTGTTATGTTATGATTGTGGGTTAATCCACATTTTTATTTTATTTAAAAAAATATCATACTTCTTGTTTCTATACAAATTATTGTTCAATTGCAACTTTGAGCTTCAAAATTACAAATTATTGTTCAATTACAACTTCTGGCATATGTTTATCTATTAGATCAGAAAATATAAAAATTATTGTTCAATTACAACTTCTAAAATCGTTTAAGACAGAGTCTGTTAAATCAAAAAATATACAAATTATTGTTCAATTACAACACTTGTTGGATATGTATATTTGATTAAAGAATATTGACGATGATGATGGTTACCATCCACTAAAAACAATGCCGTCAATAGGACCTTAAGAAATGAGAAATAATTTAAGTTTGATTCTTCAAAATCTTGTTTCTATGGTCAAAGAGAAGGGAAATAAGTGATCCAAGATAGCTATAGGTGGGTTGGCTGAAGAGGTCAAGAAGACTGGAAGTATGGCAGATGGTAGGGAATTGAGAGCTAAGTGCTTCTCATCTTCCACTTGTTTAGAACAAAAAATTTGACAATTTTTATCGTTCCAAGGGATATTGGGAATAGACCGCCCTAGTCTCACTTCTAAGCTCATGAGAATTAGTTTTAGTCTTAATAAATAGAGATTCATTTCTTTCAAAATTATGATTATAAAACTTTAACAAAATCATTTTTAACACTAACTCTATATCTGAGTTAATTACAACTACTATTGCAAAACCATTGAAGTCACCTGTGATTCATCTCCCATCTTTCTTACTTTGGTGGAGCTGAATGTCCTTTGTAAGCTCTCTTAATGGGGAGCATAATTTGGATGGTGGGGGACATTTTCCATGCGTTAGTTAAAAAATAATTTTTACAATTTCTTTGGTTGGAATAAGCCAAAATAAATTTGTTTGGTTTGTTTTGCTGCTATGGTTTTTCTAAATTGTTTGCTCTTGATCAAATTGAGAAGTAGAAGATTGGTGCAAAAGTGAATGTGATTGTTCTTCTTTTTCTACTTCAAGCTCTAGCCTTATATCAAAATACTCCAAAAATTGACTGAGATCAGGGGGGAGAATGTGTGCATTCCTGCACCTAGACTAGGCATCCAAGCCAATGTGAAAATTTTCACCCAATCCTACTTTCCAAGCCAAACCTACTCAAACGAATTCAATAGAGTTCAAAACAGATCACCAGATGGTTGATATGTCCTTTCTATTCTAGCTAGGCCTTCTGATCCATTCAGTTATATTTTGCAGCCTGTGTGTAGATTTAAACATATTATTTACTATTAAATATGACTAAGCCCATTGTATGTCAATATCTAGGAGTGACATTGCAGGATAACCACATAGAAGTTATCTCCACAGGCATGAAGACTTAACTTACCTTAGAGATGAAGACTACCATGACATAAAGAATACTAGTTAAATAAGATTCAACAGATAAGAAATTTGCAATACAATATAAGAAGAAATAATGCACCTATAAATTTTCTATTGATTTTCTACATTTACTAATATTGATATTCTAAACCACTAGTGTCATTAAGTATAAAATAGTAAGTTTCCTGGACTTATGGATGTAGATGGGTAAAACTAAACCTGTGCTAGATCACATAGCAAGGAAGACACATATAGGGTAATTGTCTAAATATTGGGCTCCCTTGACACATTGGATCATTCTCTTGAGTGTTTTTTTTATGTACCGTATTCACCGTTCTTCCTTGATCTCACATTTCCAATAATGGAATGTGATAGAGGCCTTACTTCCTGTGTGTGATACTTGCATCAAGAACATACTCATATAATAGATATCATACTAGTGTTCCATAAGACAGGAGAAGCTAAACAATTTAAACTTGTCCATAATAGGATCAACATTAACAACAACAAAAAAACAATACACTACACATCCCTTTCAAGTTGTTAGCATGAAAATTTTATGCATAGACTACTGCACCACATCAAATAGGTACCCATTTGACCTCAATGTGAGTATGGATATGATTCAAGCCCTTTCTAATGCAAGTTACCATCCCAATTGTACATTTATGAGAATCATCATAATACTTACCTCCTTGAAATGGTGTGAAACATTTTCTTCCCCACCATTAGCACTAGTTCCAAACCTAAAATTGTTAGGTTGTTTTTGCATTAAGCATTTCATATATCAAAAGGCTATCAATAAATTTCCATGCTTGGGGTTTTATAAATTGGATATAAAATTATCACAAATTCTTAAGTAAATATTCAATCTTCATAGAATCTCTCTCTAGTGAGCCATGCAACTTGGTTGTCTAAGTTTGGAAATCATCGACCATTTAAAATAATCTTTACACATATGAAAATGAAGGACACAATGGCACCGAATGAATATAGATGATATCCAAGTTATTCCACCTATTTTTGAAAATATGAAACCAATTGGAGATACAAAAATACAAAACGACAGTTAAGGAAGTCGGCCCTAGAAACTAATAGATGCAGTCCTTGGCTTTGAGTAGGTAAAACAGTGATAGATTCCATGCACTAGGTGGATCAATGACAGATCATGTAGTGGAAATTAAATCTAATGCTTATATGGTCAAGGGTTCTAAGATTAGAATGAATCTTTTTCCTTAAGGGCTATTCCATATATCATATATGTAAAGGTTGTGTCCAAAAAATGTTTGGATTGTTGATTTATTGGTATTCTACAAAACAAGGCATTTTTATAGAAGTCAAATAGTTTAAATAATCACTAACACAAATACATCAAAGATTAATATACAAATGTATTATATGGTTAAAAATCTCAAGGATGGAAACAATCCAATTTATGACAATTAATCTTTATATATGGACTCCATATGATCTTCGAAGAGTTTGGTTAATGTTTTGTGCTAAGATGAAATTTGGTGTAAAATTGGCTTCAGTTTGGTGAGCAGCCTCAAATCCTACTCCTGGATGGGAAATGAAATCTGAAGGTTTTTTATTTTGGGTTGTGTTTTGCACCAAGTGTCATATTTTATTAATACATTTAAATAGTCCCCAATTACTTAAAATTTCAAAATCATAGTTTTTAGCTATGAAACCATGTTCACCGATTGTAATTTGTAACAATAACTAAATTTTCAGAAAATATATTCTTATCAGAAGCAGAAGGGACATAAGAAGTATCAGTTGATATGAAACTGAGGCAGTAATTTAGATACAATTTTTTGGCCCAAGCATACAAGTTGAGAAAGTAAACACCAAATGAGCTCAAATTTGTTATTGGTCTTTACCTTAGCTGAGAAGGTAAAAACCAATAAAAAACTTGATCCTTTCATGACAACTCTCACTTGGCTCCCAAGTACAACAAATCCATGATAATGTCACTTGTCTTCAACTTTATTGAGAAGGTAAACACTTTTTAGTAACAAAATTGATTCTTTCATGGCACTCTCACTTACCCCTAAGTCTAGCCAAACAAAGATACTTTGAATTTCTCCCAAGCCTAACCAAACCAAGATATATTAGGATAGTAAAAATTTAACAATCATCAATCCTTCTAGACTCATCTTCCAAAGACTCCCATGCATATAGCTACCAAATCCCAACTCCAAAAGCGCAATGCTTTGCAGAGCTACATACAGCCATGCTTAGAAAGTGTTCACATGTTAAAGTGGCTCCATAAGCCAAAATCACGACCCTGCATGATGCTGAGATCCTAACAAATATTTAGAGTATCATACCAGGACCAAATATCGCCAACATATTTGGTATGAATTTAATTCCTAACCTTGAATTTTCAAAACATCCTATTTCCTGAAATGTAGACCTTATTTAAAAGAATATTTATAGCATTTTCAACACCATCCTCAAAATAGATTATTTTTACAATATCAACTATAGGATCTTTCATTTCAGCAGCCATAGCCATATGGATTGAGTCAAAAGGGGATTTTCAACTTCCATAGTACTATATTCATTTTTATCTAGGATAAGATGTTGCTTCTTTAATGGTGGTGGTGCAACCCCTATCCAATTCATACATTCAACCCAATAAAATTGGTCTAGTATGAAAGGAAAAATTATCTGGGGTACTTCAGCATGTGATGATGCTACAGTTGTTCCACTTTCACTCTGGGGTACTCCAGGAGATAATTTTATTGCAGTTGTTCCATTGTTACAATGATGTATTGCTACATAACATTTGGGTAATGGCCAACTATACATCATGGAACACGAATATCAAATTGCCCTATTTTTAAAGAGTTGTACTCCCTCTTTTACAAGGTTAGGATTGCTTTCATAGTAATTAGCAAATGCATCATGAAGTTTTTTGGAAACTAAAAGTTATCTAGAAAAATATTTATGGCCCCTTGCAAGATTTATGGACTTCCCCTTGCACCATGAGCAGAGAGTTGCTTGTCAACTCTCCAACAATTCAACTCATCCCAAACAGACTATACAAGAATGAAAATATTTTTTGTACAAAAAGCCTCCACCGTCATAGAGCGATAAATATCCACATCTTCCTTTTGAAATATCTAGACAAAGAAACCTTTAGAAGAATCTAAGCAAGGAAATGATTGTTATGGCCTATGGACTAGTCATTCCAAATCCTGAAGCAACTAATGATCAATATGGTCTCACCCCTAAGGACCAAAATCATCCCTTGCTAGATGGGGGGCTTATCCCAACCCTATTTAAAATAGAAAGCTCATTTGTAACCCAGACTATTAAGAATTAGAATATGACAAAAAATCACTGGAAAAGAACTTGTTGTTCATCAGCCTGCCTTTTTCTCAAAAGGATAAATATAATGCTAAAGGAAATTTATCCCCTGAGAGAAAAAATTAAATTGAAAGGCCACAACTTAAGGAAGACTTTCACCTAAAACATTCAGTTAAGTTTACTTTTGAAAAATGACAAAAAATTATTTCCAATACTGTCTCTTCCAAGATCAGTATCAATCCTCTACATAACTGGTATAAGTATAGGGTGTGAAATAGTAAAAAAATCCTTTGTCACGAATTGATGGGTACAAAATGCTTCAATCAGAAACCAAATTTAGATGCATCAATACAATTATAAATAAATTTTTGGGACTTTATAGAATTTATACTTGCTTATACAAGTGTTGAAGAAAAACTGGAATGCCCCTCTAGATCCAAAGGTCATTTTTGTATGGTCTTTGTTGGATGGTAGCCTTTCTCTTTCCCAAAACTTGTGATATCTAATAATAGCTTTTGCACGTGGATTTCTATGGCCAGGTTGTAACTAATATCGTTTTTATTTTCTAGGAAGGAAAAAGCTAAAAAGTGGCTTGGAATTGAGCCATGGATATCTATGGCCACTTTTCAGTAGGTCCACTTACTTGGAAGGCCACACTATTGGGAAATAAAAGAATATGCACTATTAAGTGTGGAAAATTATTTTAGTCACTGGAAATATTGTAACAATATTAAATTCAAGAGTTGAGATATTGATCAAATTTTTTTTGAGATGATAACGAGGAAATCATGTATAATTTATGTCTGCAGAATGAGGAGTTGAGATATTTACCAAATTTTTTCTTGGGCTGATAAAATGGTTGTCATGTATAGTTTGTGTTCACAAACGGAGGCTCAAGTTCACTAGTTGACCATGGACTTAAACATCTTTGCCAAATGGGTTCGAAAAAAACATGGGAAATACTCACAATTACAAAATATAAAGTTATAAATATAATTTGACACATGCCCAATAGAGGTCAAATGGAGTAAGTCTAACTTGATCAAACTTGGTCAAACCAAGTTTGACTCAAGAATATGATGAAAAAATCATGTAGGATCTTATCAGAGTCAAACTCAATAACTCACAAGTTTGACTCACAATCCTAGTAACTATACTTCCATGCTCTTTAGTGGGTGGGCTTCTCCTCAGTCACCCCCCCTCCCTTTCAAGTACTCTTTAGATGCTCCGAATAAATTCCTACTATCTAAGTATGATATGAACAAGGTGATTGGACAGGATCTACAGGAAATACATCCAGCTCAGTTGAATCACATCCCCTAAGTGTCTTATATCCAAGATGGATTTCTATTTTAGCACTTCATGCAACTAAAAGAGATGAATGTAAAACCTAAATATACATGGAAAAAATTGTTGCAGACCTTCAAGATCCCTTTTGGAAATTTTTGAGTAGGCTCTCACTCAGTTTGGGTTGAAACTAATCACCAAATGCGATGCCTTGATGAGACTTTCCAGCTATAACACTTGGAAAACACAAGGTCAAAGGAGAATATCCTATCTAGATCTCCTATTTGTGAGAACTAGAATTTTTAATACATTACCAAGAATCAGGTGGCTCCCTCTCTACTTTCTTCTATTATCCATACCAGCAAGCCATAACTACTATTCATGAGGAAAATTTTCAAGACTAGATCACCATCCCTACAGGGACCCCCAAACAGTCTTCTTTGATTGTGCTATAATTTCAAGATGCCATGGAAGTCCTGGAATAGTGATTCCTCAACTTCTTGGTGAGTAGTGTTCAGTCTTTGTACAAGCAAATGAAAGTTGCTACTATTTTTCCCAATATTATCACATTGAATTTACCTATCAAAGCTACTCCATAGCTTTAGAAATCAAATAAGTTAGTCTTTTTTGCAAAATGGGTTTGTAAGTATGCAGCTTAAATCCATATACCTTTTACTACATCATTCAAGGGCTGTGTGATAAAGGTAGGACAAAAGAAGCTTTAGAATTTTATAAATATATGCTCTACAAATGATTTTTTCCTAATAAGCACATTTATAATGAGTTTGTCAACAATATTTCACTTGAAAGAAGACTACAGGATGCCAGTAAAGCTCTTGAAGACATGGTAGATCATGACATGGTGCCTAATTACATCACTTATAGGATTGATATGGATATGAATTGTAATAAAGGTAGGCGGTGGGAAGCCTCTAAACTTCTTTGTGACCTTCATGATAAGAGCTATTACCTTGATGAGTTACCTTACAGGAGATTGGATAATGACTTCAATTTGCTGAGCATGCAAGGGTTGCATTTGATGAGATTTGAGAGTTGCCTTGCTGAATTTTGTAGCTTGGGGGGTACTCCACATCCCTGGGTACCTAGCTTGTGTGAGTTGGAAACACAAAAGCTCTTTAAGGACGAAATACCCAAGCGGGGTGGTCTTGCACCCAAATAAAGCATGGTTACATGTGTGGCACCCTTAATTGAAAAGGGGCAATGAATACAGGTTGCAACTATTGGAGCATTTTTAGAATGAAGGAAATGAATTTTGTATTTATATGAGTGGGATAAATGACATAAAAGCTCAGGTCGACTTGGTTTGTAGACATTCCATTTAAGGGCTGATTGTTGCACCCAAGTAGTATATAAATAGAAGAGGGTTTTTACTTCATTTGGCACATCACAAGAGAAACACATCATAGGAGAATAATTTTTGAAGCAACCACAACCTTTAGGAGCCTTATCAAAGGATGAAGGAGCTGAGTTTCTTGTGTCTTTGTCTGTGTTTGGTACAGGCCAAGTTTGGGCAGTTGGTGGCTGAGGTTGAGGGTAGTTTTGTCCTCAATTTTATAATGTAATTCTCTATGAATCAGGCTAAACATTTCTGTGCATGTTACAGGAGGGTCGAAACCCTATATTAGATATGGACAGAGGTATATAACCTTGGAAAAACATGTATTAGGCCAAGTTACAGTGCACTGAAGGGAGGATTGAAGAGGAAGGGTTGCACGGGTTTTGATGGAGATTTATAGGCTGAGATATGGGCTACTGTATTGTTGAACAAGTGCCCTAACCAAAGGGCTGAAAACTAAATATTTGGTGCATAGTACAAGTAGAATTAAGGCAGTGGAAGTCATCCATTGTAGAGGCATGTTTGTTTTTCTTCCATGTTGATGTGTTTCTAGGTGGTGAGGTCTTTTGTAAAGTTTGTGTGGGTAGCTTAAGTAGAGGTTGGAGGGATATTCGAAGTTACCCTATTGTGCCTTAAGTTTAGCCCTTGAGAAGGACTACAAGGCTAAAAGGAGAGGTGGAGTTATTGGAGCTTAAAGGTTGATCCTTCGAAGGAGAAAAGGGCAGCCAAGAGGGATTATTGTAAATCCCCAGTTCACTATATTTCAAAAGTCATATTCAGTGGAAATTAGGTAGCCTCCATTTCCCTAAGACTTGTCCTTTGTGGAGAAACAATGGAGAAATTAGTGGGCAGAAGGAAAACCCTATCTGTTGACATCCTTGATGAACTAAGGAGCAACTAGAGCATAGATTTGGTTGATCCTGTGTTCAGTGACCTAAACGAGTTGTGTTGATTGATAGAGGCATATTGTCGAGCTGCAAATTGGGAAGCAAAAGGACCAACATATGTGTTAGGAAGCAAAAATACCAACGCTACATCAGTTGTACTTTTCTCAGGTTAGATTGGTTATCATAGATTGTCGATTGTCTTGTATCAAGTTGATTGTAAAGCTTTGTGATCCTTGGTATGGCAGCCCTAGACTATTGTATTAAAGGTTTTTTACATAACAAAGTTGGGTTTGAAAAAATTGTGTCTTGTGTATGCATTCACTGCTAACGTTTTCCACTGTGCAAAGTATTATTGTTGTGGAATTTGGGTGTGTCCATGTCAGATATTGTAAGACCCAAACTAGATTATTGAGTGCCATGGAAAATCAACAATTCCCAACTAGAGAGACCATCAATGGTATCATGCATAAGTTGGGAATGTTTCTGAGGTTCAAGAATCATTTTCCAAATTTGGGAATGTTTCTAAGGTTCAAACAATCTATCATGTAATGTATTTTTTTTTACCTTTTAATATATGTGTTTTTTTCTTATGGTGAAAACATGCACATGTAAATGCATGCACCCACATGTGTGTGTGTTGTGAGAGAAAACTGATGGGCCAATTTGAATGGTTGGGTACTTTAAGTTTCATGAAAAATTTTGAGATTCATTTCTTTGGAGGTACTCCAAACCATAAGGGACAGGGTTGTGGAGGAATTGACATCCCAAAGTCACTTGTGGGCTAAGAACCCAAGCTTGGGGGTTTTACATCCAAAGGAGTGGGCCCAAAACCAAGAAGATATTTGATGGTTTGACCCTTGGAGATGGAATAACATCGTTAGAGGAGTAAGGGGAATCTTCAAGCACCAAGAAAGGAGCTCTAGAAGTTGAGATAATAATTTTTTAATGTTTTTTGTGGACTTGTAGCACAAAAAGAAAACTTTCCTTGACTTAGGACATGCCCTTAATGGAAATATGTTTCCATTTGAAGATTCATATATATGAGTGAGAAGGAGCCTTATTCTCACCTAACCAAGTGTGAATCATCATAAGAGGAGAGCATTTGAAGTAGCCACAACTCAAAAGGACAAGGACGAAGCAATAAGGGGTTGGTTTTTGGATCTATTTGTGTCCATTGCAGGTCTGAGTTAGAGAAGAGGACCAACCGCTTGGGAAAAGGTATAATATGTGCATGTTGAAAATTTGAACTCTTCAAGGAGTAGGGGTCGAGATTTTTGTTGTATTTCAGGTAGGGCTGAAGCCTTCCCATGAAACTTTGCTAACTTGTTTTGTGCCCTCAAAGAAAAACTTTTGACCTTGAAACAAACCACAAGGTAGTTTTTTAGGGAAGGGTTCCAACATAGTTTTTGAAGAGAATTGAGGGAACATGGAGGGATTTTGTAATGCACTAACATTGTCTTATTAGGCATTTCTTCCAGAAAATCAAGTGTAAGATCTATTATGATGTCCCTTTCCATTTTGTCCACAAAAAAAAATTGTAAGCTCTATTATGGTGTGTCTTGTTAGCATGAAACCAAAATCGCATTACAAGGAGGATTAATATCACAAAATAAATAAATAAGAGGTGAAGGGAAAGTGAAAAATGACACGTTGGCATCTTACCAGTCAAGAAGCTTGACAGGAATTCTAGATCAAAAATACATTAGATGAGAGACAGAGTTCGTTCATGCTTAGAATTCTTTTGGGCCACCGTGACCAATTTTGCCCCCTCAGCCAAACTATGGTGCTGATGTTGTAATCAGCTGCTCCTTCACCATATATCCCTTATCTTCCCTCTGATGTTGTTTATCACCCCATTGCTACCAAACCCTAATATACTCAATACCAGTTAATTGACAGAAATCTCGCAGAGAAAAAAAAATCGGGACTGCCTTGTTGCGATCCTCTCATGTAGGTATTTACTCGCTCTGCCCGTTTCTAACCTCCCACAAAAGAGAGTAGAACCTATAATAACTCCACATAATCCAATCATCCATAGTTAGAAATAACACATTCCCGTGTTGCATACTTGACAGAGCCAGTAATAACACATGCCCATGTTGGGTACTTGACGAAGCTATGTGAAGAAGGGTTTCATTTGAATATCGTCCACTCAATTCTAAAAGCTATAAATCTTTAGGTTCCAGTTACATATCTTCTTAAGCCATTTCATTTCGATTGCAGCAAGTGCGTTGGTGCCATAGTGTGTAAATGAAATTTTTGCAGTGAAAAAAATTGGAAGGTTGTAGCAAGTGTGTTGGTGCCATAATGTTTAATGAATTTTTTGGAGTGAAAAAAAAATTGGAAGTTTGGGTTTTATTAGGAATCAACTAAGATGTAAATTTTAGGGAAAAAAATTATCTTAGAAATCAACTTGAATATTGAAATTTAATTATATCCATTAAGTCAATATCAATCAATTTATTTGAATAATCTACATTAAGCCAAAATCATCAATTTATTCGAAAAAATAAAAAATAAAAAATTAGGATGAGATTTTAAAGTAAAATAGTTGGATCTTTTTTTAGTCCAACTCTCACTCATGAATAATGGAAAAATATTCTATTATACCACCTTCTCTTCCCTTTTGGATAACAAACTCATTGACCTAATCTTAAAGCTAAATGGAAACCCAAGACCCCCTCCACTTCAAATGTAATCCTTTCTAGTTCTCAAAGAGGCTAGAGAACTTGATCATATTTGACATTAAAGAAGTAGTTGGCTCACCCTTTTTTGTTTAGAAACAAATATTGGAACATGTAAACCTTACTTTAAAGAGTTACTCTAAGAAAATTTTGTGGCTCCAATAGTAAAGAGGGCAAAAGATGTTAGTGGAGATATATGGATAGAATGAAAAATAAAAAATACCATTCTTCATGGCAATACAAGGCTTAGAAATGAATCAATTTGTCCTCACAACTCAAAAGGAAGAAAAATCTCAATGTATCAAATCCATGAGTGTATGTATAAGCATAATAAATGATAGTAATAAATTATTTAAATAATCAATCAATTGCTCTTTTCCCTTTGCCATGCATAGGGCTTACGGTTCTACGTGGGATGCTTGCCTAGCTAGGGCTCAGCCCAATGGCAGAATATCAAGACCCTCCTCTTCCTCTGCCTCCTCCTCCTCCTCCTCCTCCTAATGTAGAGGCATTCAAGCTTCTGATTGCTTCCAAACCTAAGAAGAAGAAGTAGCTCACCTCCTTTTCCTTAGTTCATCAGCTAGGTTAGTCCAATCCTAAGGGTGATTTTGCTGGACCCATTCTAGGGCCTCAAGCCATTCCCTCCATTCAATGTTTTCTTTGTTTTTCCAGAAATATTTGACAAGACTTTTGTTGTGGCTGTCCATATGAGTTTGGATTTGTTGGAATTGGTCTTTATTGAGATGAGGGAGTTTCTCCCATGCATCATCCCAAAATAGTGTTGTCCCACCATTTCAAACTTCCCAAAAGAAATGGTTTTGGACCATTACTCTATTCTCCCAAGCTTGGTTCCAGACTGATGAAACTTTGAGGTTGCCGGAGAACCTGATTAGAGACTTCGGGTTGTGAGATGGGGAATATTTTTCCTTCCAGAGTGTTGCCCAAGAGGTGATGGGGCTGGTGATCCATCTCCACCAGGTTTTGGCGTCCATAAATTTTCCCAGCAAGTCTAGGTCTCTCAGACCAAACCCCCAATATTTTTAGGTCTGCAGATTTTTCCCTAGGCTACTAGAGCCCATTTTCCCTTGTTCTCTTTGACTGTCCATAAGAAGTCTCTTTGAATGGTTTTTATTTGGTTTGAAATAGATTTGCGAGCAGCAATGATCGAGTACTAGTATTGAGGAATGGCTTGCAGCACTGAGCCGACCAAGACTAATCTGCCTGGAAGATTTAAGGACCTGAAAGTCCAATTGGAAATCTTTTTTGTTTTCAATTTGGTGACTAGAGATTCCCAGTTGGATTTGGCCAGGGGTTTATCAGTTAGGGGAACTCTGAGGTACTTGGATGGGAAGGAGTTGAGCTAAAAGCCTATAATGTGAGCTATGTGTAGAGCTATAAAAAGGGTCTCTTTCACCTCTAATCACCTCACATTAATATGTCAACCCGAGAGCGTTTTGTCATTACAAAGAGTGACTCAATCCGAGGCTCATTTGTCAGAGTAATGCTAGTAGTACAGTGCTTAAGAAATACAAGAGTAAACGGATGCTTAACTGAAATCAAATTACTTTAAAAAAATAAATCACACACTCAGGAAACTCAATAACTCATCAGTCAAGGGTTCGGTAATAATAAACCATCCCTTCAGAAACTGATGGAAAAAGAACTAAAGCATAGATCACAAGCCTGGGAGCTAAACAGTGACTGATACTGCTCACTACAGTCTTAGATCATCTTTCACAGAAAACCATCAAATGCAGATAAATATATCAGCAAAGGAAATAAAGGATTAAACCACAATTCTGAAATGGAACAGCAACTCTAAAATGGAACAGCAAGTGAATACTAAGTCCCGCGGGTTATAATCAAACTCAATCTATACACTCTTTGCAATCAAGGAACATTCTATCATTCTAAAGGCGAATTACACAAATCATATTAATGGAACAGCAATAACGATTAATGAATTATGGGACAATACTGATTCAGTGGAAACTCACACAACACAAATGTTAATATAACAGCTCTGTAACATAACAGTAAGGATATGCGATTAACTCTTGAAAGGAATAATAACGCAATGCGGAGCTAACACACAAGTCTAGCTGTAGAAACTTCAATGATTCAAACTGGAACAGAGCATGTAATATGAACTTGTAAAGCATATCAAATAATAGAATAGCAATAATAAACAAACCACACAGAAACGAAGCTGTAATGGTACAGAAGCAAGTGTCCTTCGGGGCCGGGCCCTTAGCCTCCAAGGATGCACCGCTTTAGGTTAACGCAGACGCGAAGATGGAATAATCACCAGGCTTTCATTAATACATTGATCGAAAATACATCGAACCAGTTCTCAACAGAGCTTAATAACCAAATCTGATGTTTTACAGAAGATTACATAAAACGTATCTTATCTCGCCATTACTAAACTAACAGTGCTGTCTCTTTTTATAAGGACGATGGCGGAGATGTCCAAACAGTAGATAAATAAAGCGAGCGATCCTAAGATCTTCGATCTACGAAAAGGTTAAACAAACGATTAACTCTTCATCTGTCTTTGCTATTACGCGGCGAGGGCGGTGTCCTGCTTCTTGCCGGCTTCGATTCACCTTGATCCGCTGTGTTTCGTTAGGTTCTACTCATCCCAGGAAGGACGACGATTGTCTCATGAATTCTTGTCTTTCGTGTGTGCGGCAACTCTTCGTTTTCTTCTTTCCCTGTATAGAAAATAACCATTATCAGTGGCTAAGTTATACACATCGATTCTCACATGTTTTGTGATAGTTCCTTAGGACTTTCCAAATCCATGATACAAAAGGTTCACAAATTGTATTAAAAAGTCATTAAAGTAATCAGCAAAATCATACCTTTTCAGTACTCCACACACCCCCCTGCTTACCTTGTTTCATGTCCTCATGAAAACATTGTAGTTGACATGTAATGCAGTGAGAGAGTATGCTGGAGAAGGAGTTTCATGCGGAGGCCTACAACCATGTTGAGTGATTAAATAGTCAAAGAACTGACCTGCTTGCCCCTCAGGCATGTCATACAGGGCCTGGTATCCATGTGCAGGATGCCAAATAATTGGAGCGCGAAATCTACACCCTAACCAAGATGACCCTGCTTTCAGAAGGCTCTGGCCATAGAAATTCAAACGGTCAGCGGCTAACTCAAAGTTCTCATACTTAAATGGTTCTCTGAGCTGGATGTGTGGATCAAAGATTCGATATCGAAATTTGGCTGCATTAATGGCCAAGTCTTTGATGGAAAAGAAATACTCTAAACCCTCTTGAATGAGTGCCTCATGCATAGGCCCTAATGTTACAATGACACCTGGAGTCCTTATGTGGTTTATATGAGCTGTCCATAACTGTACTGGGTTCCTAGGCTCAGCCCTAACTCTTAAATCTAGACCATTTTCTTGACTCTGGAAGGTATCATAGGCTTTCAGCCACTTAATCTGATTAGCCCCGAATGAAATGAATGCTTTGAATTGAATATCACCAATGGAGGGACCAGGGTTCAATTCAGTCTCCTGACTTAGCACAAGGTCGTGTAAATAAAGTTCACACAACAATCTCTGGACTTTCACTCCATAATGTTTACAACAGTCGATAAAATCATTGACATTGTTGATCTGTATATGGGTGCCTGCCTTAACAGCTTTTATTTGTAATTGTAAATATCGTTCTAATAGAAACAGAGCATAGTTTTTAGCAGGAGCCCTACATGCTAAAACATTATTATATAAAGAACACAAGTCATTCATCTGTTTGATAGTAGTATCTAGTTTATAAGTTACCTGTGTGACTTCCTCTAGTTCCTTCATCCATCCTTCAAAAACCTGTCTTTTAGATTGACTGACATCCCTTAGTTGCTGCTGCAACTCTTCATATTTTTCTAGGGGAACCGTTTGCTCTTTAAGTTGCTCCATTTCTTGCCGTGCTTGTTTCACCATCTTGTACAAGGTTTTTGTCTTTGGATCTTTCCTCCATGCATCAGTGGAGGCCGGGAGTTTTACATGAACCTTTTTGTTACGCTGTTTGGAGTTCAGGACCCTGATTACCCCTGAGGGTGGTGCCTCCGTCTGAATTTCCTTATCATCCTTTTCTGTCTTAATCGGAACGGCAGCTGGATCCTCAGAGTCTTGGAAAACAGGCTGTTTGTTGGTCCTCTTTTTCCTCTTTACCTTCTGGTTCTTTTTCAAAATCCTAATTTGTTGCCTGAGCTGGGTTATCGTGTTTAACAGTTTAGTCCGTTCCTTCCTCAACTTCTTGATTTCCATTGATTCCTTTGAAGGAACGGCAGTCTGTCGATGGTGGGCTGGATCATGACCAGTTGCTAACTCTTCCTCCTGGGGTTCTTCCTCACTGCTCTGCTCCGGCTGTTCTGGTGTATGCACCTCAACTGGTTCTGATTCTTCCTCCTGGGGCTCTTCCTCTAGACTTTCCTCTTGTGACATGGGAACAGATTGTTCCCGTTCGGTATTTTCTTCCTCTTCATCATGCATAGGCATGTTCTCTTCTTGAAATTGGTCGTGGGGATTCTTTGAGCTAGAAGGTTGCCCGTATTTACTCATATTGGCTAGGATGGCGGCCAAGTCATCTTCTCTTAGTAGGTCTTGTAATGGACTATTCTCCTGCTGTCCCCTTTCTTCCTCCTGTTCAGTTTTTGCTTCTTTTTCTGTTCCCGAAGGTTCGGGTACTTCTTCTTCGGGTTGCTCATCTTCAATTATTACTGGTTGGCTGGTGCTTCCCTGAAGCTGTTCCAGCGTTCCCCTTATTCGAGCCAACCGGGCTGACTTTCTGGGTTTATTTATGCTTCCTCTCATCTGAGCTAACCGAGCTGATTTCCTGGGTTCCTCTGGTTGCTCGGGTGAATCAACTACATGCTTTCGCTTTGCGGGTTCTTGGTGTGTCTCTGGTTGTTGTGATGTACTAGCAACATTTTCTCTGCGTTTTGCTGGTTGTTCTGGTGGGTTTATAGAATGTCTACGTTTCGGGGATGGTTCTGTCGATCCCCCTTCAATCAGTGCAATGAGCTCTTCCCAGCTGCTCTGCTCCTGGGTAAGACTATAACTAACAACAAGTCGAATTAACCCGTGGTGACTAACAATTGCCTCTACGTGCTGTGCCCTTTTCATACTTTGTGCAAGATCATGCAATAACGAGTTTAAGAGTGCCGGTAAATTCACAGAGCATTTCTGTTTTAGAACAGCTAAAAGTTTAAGGTGTCGTGGTCTTACCACGTCTTTTCTTCCTTCGCAAGTAATGTAGCTCTGTACTATTCTTGCTAGCTCTGTCCAGGGTTCGCCTAGGGTCGCTGGCAGAATTCCCTTCCTTTTGATTGTCAAATGCTGGCCTTCCTCCTGGAAGATGTCGATGACCTTCTGTAATCGTTCCTTTTTGAATGTCCATACCGGTCCAGTAGCTGGTAGTCCTGAGACTTCTGCAATTATGGCATTAGTGACCGCTATTCGTTTTCCTCTTACTATGGAGTAGTCATCTTGTAAATTCTGCAAGAACTCCATTGCTACTGTCTCATTACCCTCTTGTAAGCGATTGAAATAGTTTAACCATCCTGCTCTTTCCAGGATTTCTCGGGCAGCAGCAGAGATCGTTAGCTTTTGAGGCTCACTACGAATTGCCTTTCCCCCCATGATTTCGCTGTGATTTCTAAATGGAACAGCAAAAAAACGTTTTCGGTTTGAAACACAGAGAGCAAGGTTTCGCAAAAGAAAACACAGAGTATGCAATAGTGCAGCAAAAACAACTTGTGCGAAAAAATAAAAATAAAAATGTGCCATGCCGTGAAACCATGCCAAATCGTCGTGAACCAGATTTTCCGAATGATGAATTGACACGTAATACAGGGAATGATGAGGTTAACCTCCCCCCCCTCAGTGTGATAGGCTGTCCCAGCCGGCAAATAATGGAGCGGCACCCAGTCTGTAATCAAGTCAGAAAGGAACAGCATGTGAATTTATGCCATGTTGAGAGAGGACAACAGATTACCGAAATCGAGGCGGAGGATGGATCGCGTGTTATGATTTGAGGCTGCTGTGTTATGATTTGAGGCTGATGGATAGGCATGTATCGTACTTGCCAATTTTAAGCGGTCATGGTCACCTCCGTTGCCATGATTGGTAATGATAAATATTCATGCGGTGTATAAATTAGGAAATAACATATAATTAGTGCCTAGGATATGAAAACAAAAGAGTGTTAATATCTTACCTATTGGTGTAAGCAAGGTGACTTCGATACCATTAACATTACTCTGCTGCCAACAGGTGTCCATAACCTTGGCAGAGTTGTTTTTCACCCCCGGAACCATGATCCTGTGTGTATACTTAGGACTGTTATTATGTCAGAATGTAGACCATTATGCTGGCTTGGTGACCAGCTAACCATAATGCCATTCACGAGGAAAGAGCGAAACGTGGGCAGGCCGGCTCTTAATGAGACCTCCTGTTCCAAGGTTTGTTTATTTTGATACACCTTTTGGACCATATCCCTGGTGTGGTGGCCAGAATGGGAATGCCACTTCACTTCCATCCTCATGATCATGGTAGGCTGGCTCTCGATGAGACCCCCTATCCCGCATTTGACATTTGACATGCTTTTTCTTTTTCCTTATTTATACACAAAGGGTGGTTCAGCACTCCTTAAGAGTAGGAATGGTGGAAGAAGTCTTATTATCTCAATATGAAGATATAAACTCTTTGCTCTTATTCCCAAGTACTAATAAAAAGATTTTTAAGGGAATCAGCATGATAAAGATAACCAATCAGGGCAACATTAGTAAAACCATGTCGCAAAAGGTAAGAAATAAGTATGTCCTTCCATCTGTCCTCTTATTAATGCAGATCCTTATAGATATAGCGATTTATGATTTGCAGATTTTCGGTATGCTGTGTTTTTATATTTCATCGCACAAATACATAGCTGAAGCTTGAAGACTAGAAAGAAGACGGGAAAAAGCATCCTCCATTTAAATCAGCAAAGAGATCAAAAGTATGCAGATGGTGTTCCGTTGAAAAAGCAACAACGATGGATAATAGAAAAAGGAACAAAACTGCAAATGCCGTTCCTTTTGGGAAAAGGAACGGCAATCATACTAAACACTCAATATGCCATTCGTTGAAAAAGTCAACACAGAAATAAAAGAACGCTGTTTCTTTGAAGGGAGAGGAACAATGGTAACCAAAAAGGAACAGCGATAGACGTAACAATATCGTTCTTCTGAAAAAGGAACAGCAGAGATCCGAATGCTGTTCCTTTAGAAAAGGAACAGCAGAACAAGCAAAACCAAAATAAAAAACATACATATGCTATTAGAAGAGCAAAAATCAAACTTTGTGGAAGAAAAAGGAACAACAAAATGACAAGAATTTATTCAAATCAAACTTATGTACAAGAATCACTCAAAAACAAAAACTTTATGTACAATTTGCAAAAAGAAATAGACCCTTAATGAATTAGAGGTGAGGAAGATTTCTCTTCTTCTCCTAAGATCTCCAGATCAGTATCTCGGCGTATCTGCTGGCAGAAGGATTCCCGAGTAAGTGGTTTACGGTCGAGACGGACTCGGTGGCCATTTACCTTGAATGCATATCCAGAACCGTCAATAGTGATTAGAGTAAGAGTTCCATTGTCATGTACCTTCTGGATTTCGTATGGTCCCAACCATCGAGTCTGAAGTTTTCCAGGGAAGTCCTGAAACCGAGAATCGTATAACAGAGCCCAGTCTCCCTCGTGGAAGACTTTGTTCTTAATGAGCGCATCATGCCATTTGGCTCGCTGCTGTTGAATTAATGCCGTATTTTGTAGTGCAGAGAGCCGAATTTCGTCTAATTCATTGATCTGCTGTAGTCGATTGAGTTGTGCCTCCGTTAAGTCTAGGCCAACTTCCTGTGTTGTACGCAGTGTTTGGATTTCGAATTCTATGGGAAAAATAGGTTGTTTTCCAAACACTAGTTGATAAGGTGAGTAACCAGTGGTGCTCCTCCATGTGGTTCGATAGGCCCAGAGTGCTTCAGGTAGTCGGGTAGCCCAGTCACGCCTATGTGATGCAATAGTTTTCGTTAGGATTGATTCTATTATCTTATCGCTACTTTCTACCTGCCCATTCGCCTGTGGGTGATATGGAGTAGTGATCTTATGCTGGACATGATAATTGTTAAGTGTTGCAGCTAATTTATGCCCAACAAATTGTGGTCCTCCATCTGTAATTATTTCCCTAGGAAGGCCATAACGAACAAACAAAAGGAACAGGAACTGTATAACAGAGTCCTCTGTGGCTCTTGGTAATGCTTCTGCCTCAACCCACTTGGTGACATATTCTGTTGCCACCAAAATATATGTTTTCTGATTTGATGAAGGGTTGATGGGTCCAACGAAATCCAGAGCCCACCGTTCGAATGGTTCGATGACTAACTGTGGTTTCAAAGGCATTTCATCAGCTTGACCAGGTCGTCCTGCTCGCTGGCAACTGTCACAGGCTTGGACGAACTTCTTTGCATCCTTAAAGATCGTAGGCCAGTAATATCCTGTCTGCAATACTTTATGTCCAGTCCTACGCTCAGCGAAGTGCCCCCCACATGGTCCATCGTGACAGGCTTTTAGGATGTCAAAGATTTCATCCTCTCTAACACATCGCCTGATATGCATGTTTTCTCCTGTGTGAAACAAATAACCTCCAATCCACGAAAATCGAGAACTTTTCTGAATAATCTGCTTACGCTCATTAGGGGTTAAATGTTTTGGTAATTTACCTACTGCAAGGTAATTGGCAACATCAGCATACCAGGGCGTTTGAACAGCAACAACAAACAGATGTTCATCCGGAAATTGATCTTCCACTGCTGCTGCATCGCTTGATTTTGGTATCCTTGAAAGAAAATCGGCTACAGGGTTTTCTTTGCCAGGGCGGTCCTTGATTGTTATATCGAATTCCTGCAATAAGATTAACCATCGAGTTACTCTGGCATTTGTGACAAGCTTATTTGCTAAATATTTTATAGCAGAATGATCTGTATACAAGATGACAGGGTAGCCTGTGATATAATGTCTAAATTTATTGACAGCATGTATTACAGCTAGAAATTCTTTTTCAGTAACAGTGTAATTCAATTCAGCAGGGGATAAATTTTTGTTGATGTAATATATAGCATATGGTTTTTTATCCTCTTCCTGCCCAAGGACTGCACCAATGGCTGTATCTGAGGCATCAGATGATATCTGGAATGGTAGGTCCCAGTTTGGTCCTCGAAGGACGGGGGCTGTGGATACAAGCTTCTTTAGATCCTCGAAAGCATGGTCACATTTGTCTGTCCAAAGGAAATCAACGTTACCAGTCAGTGCATATAAAGGAGCAACAATGTGTGAATAATGCTCTATGAATCGTCTATAATAACCTGAAAATCCAAGAAAACTGTGTACCTCTGTTTGAGTAGTAGGAGTGGGAATAAGCAAAAGTATTTGGATTTTGGCCGGGTCTACCTGAATGCCGGCTGCTGAGACATAGTGTCCAAGGATAAGTCCTTCAGTCATCATCAAAAAACATTTTTCATTGCTTAGGCAAAGCCTAGTAACAATGCAGCGTTGTAGGACTTTCTCTAGGGTATCTAGAGCTGGATCAAAGTCATCTCCGTATGGTGTAAAGTCATCCATGTAAACCTCAAGTCCATCATTGATTAAATCTGCAAAAATACTAAGGATAGCCCTCTGAAATGTGGCAGGAGCATTACATAAGCCAAAAGGTAAAACTCGATAGGAAAATGTTCCCTAGGGGCAAGTAAAGGTAGTTTTATCCTGGTCTTCAGGGGCAATCTGAATCTGATTGTATCCACTGAAGCCATCCAGGAAAGAAAAGAACTTCTTCCCTGCTAAAGTGTCCAATACTTGATCTATAAAAGGAAGAGGAAAATGATCTTTTTGTGTTGCCTTGTTAAGTTCTCTATAATCCACACAAATTCTCCATTTCCCATTCTTTTTTGGTAACACCACAAGTGGAGAGACCCATTTACTATCAGAGATAGGGTAGATAAAATTCACATCTAAAAGTTTTTGAAGTTCAGTTTTTACAACATCTTTTAGATGGGGATTAAGTCTCCTTTGCGGCTGACACACAGGTCTGGCATCTTTTTCTATGTAAATGTGGTGGGTACATAACTGGGGATCGATTCCTTTCATATCAGGGTAGTCCCATGCAAATGCTTCTTGATATTTTGTTAACAGATGGATGAGCTTTGTTTCTTGTTCCGTTGTGAGATTAGCATTGATGTTTAAAGTTTTCCCCGGTGCAATTTCCACAGTTTTACTATTTGCAACAGAAGTGACAGGTATTATTTGATCATGAATATCTTTCAGGGGATCTTCTTCTAATTCATTATCAAATGCTGTTTTTATCATGTGACATTGTGTGCGAGGTTCAGTTTGAGTAATGAAATTATTAATGGCATCGTCTTCTGTTTGATCTTTGAAATCGAGTGCCTCTTGTATAGTTAATGGAGATCTAATGTTATCAGTGAGATATGATACAGGGTGCTTATTCGTTTTAATCATTGTGACACTTGGCTGCGCTGGAGGATATAAAACTAAATTTTTGCTATTTGGTCCTCTGGTTATAGTCATATTTCCCTGCCGACAGCCAATGTAGGCATCGGCAGTAGCGAGCCAAGGTCTACCTAAAATTAGCGGGTGTCCGTCAAGTCGGGTTTTTGGATTAATTATCAGGAAATCAGTTGGATACTCCCAGGATTCTACAGACACCATGACATCATGTAGAGTGCCCTCTGGTCTAACCACAGATCGGTCAGCCAATTCTAACAGAGTAGAGGTGGGTTCTACAGATGTAATGTCGAGCTTTTGGCAAGTTGTAGTTGTTAAAATATTAATTGCAGCCCCTAAATCAACTAAGGCATTAGGCAGGGTCTGGCCATAAATTTGAACAGTTATAATTGGGTTCCCGGGGTCTTCATATTTAAGGGGTGTTTCTCTTCCCGACAATAGGTCAGATAAGGTGCCGACTACTTGGACTCTTTGATTGTTTGTTATATTCCTCCTTGGTTTCTTTATGCACAACTCTTTTATGGTTTTGGCGTATATGGGAATGTCTTGAATAGCTTGGAGGAATGGAATTTTTATGTACAAGTTTTGTAATTCTCCCAGAATGTCAAAGTCAGGGTATTGTATGGATCGAGGTATGACTAATCGTTCTGGGAACGGAGGAGAGGATGTGGTTGCTTGATTATGAGTTTGTTGCTTATTTACATCCTCTTGTTGTGACTGATGTTCTCTGGGTAACTGATCTTCAATATGAACTGCTTTATCTCCCTCAGTTTCAATTATACGCCCAGATCTTAACTGAAGGTCATTGCACTCCCTTAAGTCGGGTCCTGGTTCTGGTGATTCTATGATTTGAATATATTGGACCTGCCTGTTATTTGGATTGGGATCGGGTTGGGCTGGGAGTTGCGGCCTCAAGTTAGACTGGGGATTTTGTTGTAAAGCTGGCAAAGTAGGTTGAGGGAGCGGAATAGTTCCAGCTGGCTGGTACATCGGTCTTTGCCAGCTTGTCTGCCAGGGTGAACTTTGTGAAGTAGAGGGAGTCCATTGTGAAGGATATGGGCCATTTTGCCAATATGGTGGAGTGTAAGGGAAATTTGGCCAACCAGTTTGGCTTGTTTGATTCAGCCATGGATTTGGAGAAGGAAATGATTGTGGTGACCAGTTTGTAAATGGGGTTTGAGATTGATTTGGCCACATACCATATTGTTGAGCATTATACTGTGGGTTTTGAAAGAAAGAGGTTGGGTCCGGAAACATACCAGGTTGTCTTGGCTGCCACGGGCGGCGCTGGTTGATTGAATTCACCGATTCTGGTTCTTCTTCTGCTTCCTTATATACTGCTTTCAATCCAGGAAGTGAGGGGCAGCTCTCCGTAAGGTGATCTTTTGTACAGATGGCGCATGTTTTGACTTTATCTAATGGACACTCCTTGTGGCTGTGTTTTTTTCTGCATCGGGGGCAGAAGATTGCCATATTCTGTTCTGCCTCCAGCTGCTTCTGTTTAGCCTGCACAATATCAAGTTGTGTAGTTAGTGTCCCCATAATATCAGTTTTAAAATTCTCTAATAAATTTCCAATTTCTGCACGTGTTACTCCTTCTGCTGATACTTTGTTATCTCTTGCAAACCGTTCATATTCTGCCGGTTTTATTCTTGTGCTGCCTCTCGAACTCCTGATACATAAGTCAAGGATGTCAGTAAAATTCTCTTGATAAATATCCCCTTTGCCCATAATGTTTAATGTTTCAATCCATTGTTCCTTCATGCCCCTCATTAATGCAGCTTTTAACACATTATCAGGTAAAGGTAGCGATGCATAAGGAGATCTTTGTAAATTATACTGAAAACGTTCCACATACTCCTCTAATGTTTCATTTGGTCTGGCTGTCATTTGAAATATTTTGTCTTTTAATTCTCTAGACCTACAATAATCCTGGTATTTCTTTAAGAAGGATTCTTTCATTTGATCCCAATTGTTGATAACCCCGCCACCTAGCCCCATGAACCATCTTAAAGCAGCCCCTTTCAATGTAGAGGGGAATAATTTCAATTTTTTGGGATCGGTGGTGTAATCATACCCCCGACATAACACATCGAATTCAAATAGGAATGCATCCGGATCTTCTGATGTGAGTCCGTGAAATGTGGGGATATGCTGAAGAGGGATAGCTTTCATGGGTGCATTTGCTGCAGAATCCACTATAGGATATTGTAATGTAGAGGTTTGAGTGTTTGGCCGGTTTTGAGCGTTTGGTTGGTTTTGAGCCATGGGATCGAATATATGCCAGTAACCTTCTGGGATATCTAGGAGGGTATTCCTAGGTTGGGTGGGAACGGTTTTGACAGGGATATTTTTAATAGCGCTTCCTTTATCTGGAATAATGGGAATACCAGGTGTTTGAGGAGATTGAATCTCTTCAACAACGACTTTCGCAGCACTCCCCTTATCTGGGCTATCTAATGACTGATTTGTTTCAAGAGGAGATTTTGGTTCCTTGGTTTCCCCTGTTTCTCTTTCTCCTTCGCAAAAGTTGCTAGAGTTCCCTTCTTGCAATAATTCTGGAGTGGAATTTTCAACTTCTTGAAAGTCCTGCTCCTCAGTTTGACTATGCACCTCAGCACAGGCTACAGATGGTGATCCTGTGGCCTGAAGGGAACTAGTAGGCGGTTTGGAAGTGTTTTTCTTGAAGCCTACCGATGGCAGAGACTCTGTTTTCTTATAGATTTCGTCTATGAAGGTCGTTCGGCCAAGGGTCACCGGCCCCTTAGCTTTTTCAGGTTTGGATGGGGGTTTGATATTCTTTTCTGGTCTTTTCTGCTTAGTCATGCACTCAAAAATAAACTACGAACTTCTATTCAAACAAGCAACAACAAATCTATTAGGAAAGCGGATAATGAGCAGGTCTTTTACATGCTCTGCACGTAGGTTCTTACCTTCCGTTTTTAGGATCCAACTCCTCCCTAGCAGGCTTGTACACTACTCTGAAAAAAGACAAATGGCTACATAATTTCTGCAAGAACTACTGTTTTGGTATGTAGAGCTATAAAAAGGGTCTCTTTCACCTCTAATTACCTCACATTAATATGTCAACCCCAGAGCGTTTTGTCATTACAAAGAGTGACTCAATCCGAGGCTCATTTGTCAGAGTAATGCTAGTAGTACAGTGCTTAAGAAATACAAGAGTAAACGGATGCTTAACTGAAATCAAATTAATTTAAAGAAATAAATCACACACTCAGGAAACTCAATAACTCATCAGTCAAGGGTTCGGTAATAATAAACCATCCCTTCAGAAACTGATGGAAAAAGAACTAAAGAATAGATCACAAGCCTGGGAGCTAAACAGTGACTGATACTGCTCACTACAGTCTTAGATCATCTCTCACAGCAAACCATCAAATGCAGATAAATAGATCAACAAAGGAAATAAAGGATTAAACCACAATTCTGAAATGGAACAGCAACTCTAAAATTGAACAGCAAGTGAATACTAAGTCCCGCGGGTTATAATCAAACTCAATCTATACACTCTTTGCAATCAAGGAACATTCTATCATTCTAAAGGCGAATTACACAAATCATATTAATGGAACAACAATAACGATTAATGAATTATGGGACAATACTGATTCAGTGGAAACGCACACAACACAAATGTTAATATAACAGCTCTGGAACGTAACAGTAAGGATATGCGATTAACTCTTGAAAGGAATAATAACGCAATGCGGAGTTAACACACAAGTCTAGCTGTAAAAACTTCAATGATTCAAACTGGAACAGAGCATGTAATATGAACTTGTAAAGCATATCAAATAATCGAATAGCAATAATAAACAAACCACACAGAAACGAAGCTGTAATGGTACAGAAGCAAGTGTCCTTCGGGGCCGGGCCCTTAGCCTCCAAGGATGCACCGCTTTAGGTTAACGTAGACGCAAAGATGGAATAATCACCAGGCTTTCATTAATACATTGATCAAAAATACATCGAACCAGTTCTCAACAAAGCTTAATAACCAAATCTGATGTTTTACAGAAGATTACATAAAACGTATCTTATCTCGCCATTCTCCCCCCCTAAACTAACAGTGCTGTCTCTTTTTATAAGGACGATGGCGGAGATGTCCAAGCAGATAGATAAATAAAGCAGCGATCCCTCAGGATCTTCGATCCTGAGGGATTCGCCAAACAGTTAACTCTTCATCCTGTCTTTGCTATTGCGCTGAGCTGGTGTCCTCTCCTTCTTGCCCGAGCCGATTCACCTTGATCTTGTTTCCCTATGTTTGTGTTCGGTTCTCATCCAGAGGGACAGCAGTTATCTCTACTTCGTTCTTATCTTTAGAGCGGCAACTCTTCGTTTTCTTCTTTCCCTGTATAGAAAATAACCATTATCAGTGGCTAAGTTATACACATCGATTCTCACATGTTTTGTGATAGTTTCTTATGACTTTCCAAATCCATGATACAAAAGGTTCACAAATTGTATTAAAAAGTCATTAAAGTAATCAGCAAAATCATACCTTTTCAGTACTCCACACTATGTTGAGTTGAATGATCTAGGAGGTATTGAGGAAGAAGAATTTTGATTTGGCTTTATTGATGGAGGTGCCAAAGGCCAGGGCAAAATCAACAAGAATATTCTGGAAGGAAAGGGCTTCTTTGACCGAGGGAGAGCCCATAAGAAGAGCGTCATCCACATATTGTTGGTGGGTTGAAGGGGGGTTAGAGGGGTAGAGATTTAAACCAGAGATGCTTCCATAATAAGGTGTTTTCCTATAGTGGATTTAATAAATTACAAGTAAAGCTTGTGCTAGTTGGAAGATCCATTTACAATTACAAGCATACATAACTTAACTAGTTGATTGAGAGGCAATGAGTAAACTTCTCAACCCGATATGTCAAACATGGATTTATTATGAAGTGATCATCTACCACAGTTACCTAGAATGATCCTCCTTGAGCACACCCTCTCCAAGGGCTTAGGGCTTAGGGGATTTAGCAGTTAAGGATTTTAAGGGTTAGGGGTGACGGGTTAATGGGTTATGGGTTAAGCGTTAGCGGTTTAGGGGTTTATGGGTCAAGGGGTTAGGGTTTAAGTGTTAGTGGTTTAGTGGTTTAGGGGTTTGGAGGTTTAGGGTTTTAGGGTTTTAGGGGGTGGGAATTAGGGTTTGATTGGTTAGGGATTAAGGGTTAGAGGTTTAGGGTTTATGGGTTAAATGTGTTTAGGGTTTTAGAGGTTTATGGGGTTGGGGGATTTAGCAGTTAAGGATTTTAAGGGTTAGGGGTTAAGGGGTTAAGGGGGTAGAGGTTAAGGGTTTATATGTTTAGGGGGTTAAATGTGTTAGAGGTTTAGAGGTTTAGGGGGTTAGGGGATTTATCAGTTAAGGATTTTAGGGGTTAGGGTTTTGGGGATTAAATGGGTTAGGGTTTTAGGGGTTTAGTGGGTTAAATGGGTTAGGGGTTGGGAATTAGGGTTTAAGGGGTTAGGGGTTAAATGGGTTAGGGGTTTATGGATTTAGGGGGTTAAATGGGTTAGGGGTTATAGTCATTTCTTAGGTGAACAAGGCACAATCTAGTTGTAGTAACCGTAACTTGGTCAAGTTGTTATAGTCAAGGCAAGACTTTGTTGGGTTCCCAAGTCCCAAAAAAAAGTAAGGGTAATTGTGAGGGCATGATAACTAAGGAGTGTCGGTGCGTGCCAAGGATTGAAAAGGCATGCTAACACATGCCATAAAGTGTCAATGGATGTTGAGGAGTATTAGGAAGTTCCAGGACATCACAAGGGAGAACTAGGTCAAATTTCATAAATGAACGAATAAGAGTGTGTGCCAAGTAGTGTCAATGAATTCCAGGTGTCTCAAGGATAAATCATGTTAGGAGAAGGCCAAAATAAGACTTGTAGGAGGTAAGCCTAAGGTTACATAAAGGGTTGGAAAAATTAGTTTCAAACAAAGGGAAACTTTGGGTTGGGCACAACCTTGATTTTCCAATGACTTGGTTGGGTTCCCAAGTCGCAAAAAAAGTAAGGATATCTATGACGACATGAAAGCTAAGGAATACCAAGGTGTCGCAGGAAATGCCTAGAAGTATTAACACATGATAGGAAGTTCCAAGGCATGATAGGAATTCCAAGATGTGCCAGGTGCCAGGGTGTGGCATGAACACATGCTAGGGAGTGTGAGGGCCAAGTGTCAGGGAAACACAAGGGAGCACTAGTTTAAAATGCATGGAAATGAAGTATCATCCAATTCCAAGTGTGCTAAGAAGGGAGTGACACAATATTCTAGGAATTTACAAGGCATGTTAGAGTGCTAGGGAAACATACAAAGATGTTCCAAGTGCCAAGGTCTGCCAATCTGTGCTAAGGATTGTTAGGGAGTGCCAGGAAAACATAACAGAGAACTAGGTCAAAATGCATAAATGAATGAATAAGAGTGTGTGACAGGGAGTGTTAGTGAGTTATAGGTGTCTCGAGGAGGGAGTAACATGGTATGATAGTCAGTGCTAAGTCATGTTATAGTGTCAGGGAGAGATGCATCCAATATGTGCGAGGCGCCAGGGTGTGCCAACATGTGCTAGGAAGTGTTAGGGACTATCACGGAAACAAAAGGGAGAATTTACGTTATAGCCATTGTAGGAACCTGAGGATTTTTTTCCATGGATAATTATTTACGTTATATCCATTGCATTAAAGCAAGAGGTCTGTCAGTGCTTTTTTGTATGTGTTTATAAATTGGAAGAGAGAAATTAGAAACAAGAAAGGCCTGAAAGAACTGAACAAAGAAATGTAGGTCACTGGAATAAAGTTGATGGCATTGGAGTTGGTAGTTTTATACTGTCACAAGGGCATCCAAGAAAACCATGACCTGATTGAAGAAGTGGAAAACAAGATGGCAGTCCACATTGAGGAAGATATCAATCCATTTTCGACTAGAAACTAGATATATAACCGTGGCTTTCTCTACTCACAATATTTCATTGAGATTGTGTTAGGTATCTGTTATTAACCTATGCTTGTCTCTATTTAAATGGATACTATATTGATAGCCCAAAAATGAGGCATTTTGGATTGTCTATAGTTTGTACTAGTTCTGAAAAAGAACTAGCAAAAGTTAATCTCTTTGGCTGCAAAAAGTATTCTACTTGTTGCATTAGGGAGTTTCTCTTATGAAATTTATGGATAACTCGAAATATTTTTTATATACGTACTATGCAGAACCTTTATAAATCTACCTTTCAAATCAGGGTCAACCCAAATAAATTTGGTTTAGGGGTTCCACTGCAACAAAATATTCCCCACAACAAGCACAAGATCAAGCCAACATGTGTTTTGTGTGCATTTAAAGAGATGGATAGGTAGGTTTACCCTTATGAGAACATGGCACCTTAAAATCTGACCATAATTGGTGAGTGCAAGCATTTGCGAAATGGAATCACGAGTGGTGCCTTTTCCAAAAGAGATTATTCATTTACATTACAATATATACAACATGTAGTTAGTGTTCCATCCATGTTAGCGCACAATTGATGGTATCAGTCCTTAAATTGGTATAAAAATAATGATTTTATATATTCACATACGAGACAGTCACAAGATGTCAACAAAATCACATAATTATCGAAATCCTCAACCAAGAATATACTAAATTGCTTCAAAATGTGCTTGCAACTAGGTAGGCATCAAAGAAAATCATTGCAATGGGTTAAGGGGATCTAAGAGAGAATTATATGAGGAGTTCCTTCCAGGTAAAGGACATTGGTATTACTATTGTTAAAAGGGGTGGCCTACAAGGATACATTGGTAGCTATTGATGCAAGAGCATAATTTCAAAAATTTATTTCAAAATTTGTATTTGTCCTCTAGAAGGTCTTACATATTTATAGAAGAGGAAGTTGGTTTCCTTGTTGCCCTATAATTTTGTATCATTTCTAATTTCATATTTGGGATAGGAAATTTTAGTAATATTAGGCATAATTTAAGATGTTGTTTGATTTTTAAGGCCTCCTAGTCATTAGGAAAGTTGAGTCTTATGATTAGGATTACTTGTGGCATCCTATGTATTTTTCAAACTCCAATATACCAAGGAAAATATGTGGAGGACATTTTGGGGAAGTGTGATTGTCCATAAAATGTAGATCATATTTGGGGAACTTTTAGCTCTTTTCCTTGGACCCTACTAGTTCTTAGAGGTTGTATTTGGAGCGATTAGCAGGAAAAAGCATAATATGCCCAAGAATGTCAGTGTTGGAGTACTTTTGGTTTGGGAGAAAGGATAAGGGGTTCTAGGAGTTAAGGGGTTTAAGGGTTTAGGAGCAAGGGGTTAAGGGTAAAGGGTAAAGGGTTAAGGCTTATGAGATTTAGAGGTTAGGGGGTTGAGGTATATGGGGTTTAAGGGTTAGATGTTAATGGATTAGTGGTTAAGGGATTCAGGGGTTAAAGATTAATTATCAAGGGCTTACATGTAAGGGGATTTAGGGTTTAAGTGCCTAAGGGTTATGGTATTTAGGTGTCAGTGAGTTAAGGGGTTAGGGGTTAATGAGTTTAGGGGTTAGGGGTTATGGGTTAAGTATCAAGGTTTAAGAGGATATAGGATTAGGGTTTATGGGGTTCAAGGATTCTAAGTTAGGGGTTAGCGGTTAAAGGGTTAGTGGCTTTGGGATTAAGTGATCAAGGGGTTAATTTGTTATGAGTTATTGATGTAGGGGTTAAGGGATTGTGGAATTTGGGTTAAAGGGATAGGTATTTTAGTGGTTATGGGTTAAGTGCGTATGGGTTGTGATAATGTGGCCCCTAATCCCCTTGTCACAACTATTGGGGTTTCCCCTATCAATTTCTCTCATTTCCTTACCTATAGGTCCCCTAGCCCCTATGCCATAAGGCCCTAAGGCTCCTTCTTATTCTCTAATGTTAGGATTATAGATCTCAGTAAACCATGCTCGAACCTCTCACTTCTACCCATCCATGCTACCCTTATGTCCCCTTGCCCCATTCAATACACCAAAAGATCCCCCTCCCCCAAAATTCATGATAATTAAACATTTGGAGGTGATAATTTAACAACTTCACAACTAGTCCATTTATAATGTTGTCTTGGAGCTCTTAGATGTCATTTCATTGAGCTACAGTGATAGGTGAGAGCTATGCATAGCTCACTAAAGGTGTATCAAGAGGTTATTAGTCTATTGGCTATAAAATTTTACTCTTTT
Source organism: Pinus albicaulis (assembly GCA_034641835.2). Lineage (NCBI taxonomy): Eukaryota > Viridiplantae > Streptophyta > Pinopsida > Pinales > Pinaceae > Pinus > Pinus albicaulis. Next base: position 874,691,190 of record CM076574.1, on the reverse strand, counting down.
TATTTGTTACTTAGCGAAATGGAAAAGATGTGGAGACAATCTCCATTCTTCTTCTTTCACCGGGCCATGTAAAATAAATGAATCAAATAGTCGCAACTCCTTGGAGAAGGAAAGTTGAGAACAATAATTAGCATGAACAAACAAAGAATCCAATGAGTTAAGTTTAGAGGCATCTCCCTTTGTAAACAAGCATCCATAAGCTTGTTAGGGTTAGCATGAATCTTTACTAGAGGTTGAGTAGTCTTCACATCACCAACCACATCCAATTGAAGGGTACCAACCCCTACAATAAAAATGATGTTTCCAAATAAGGTGTAGTTAATATCAATAATATCACCTTATGAATTTATTACAATATGATTTGGAAAGTACGTTTCCATACATGTGTGAAAGAAACAATCCATTTGGTTATCAAAAGGAAGTCTTTTTGAAGACCTCAAGAAACTCTCTTGAAGGAGACAAGAAGGGTTTGAAACCATATAATACAAGTCGATCTATGAACCCTATTTCTGATGTGTTCTATGCATGTGTGTGTTCACTCAATTTGACATGTGATAGACAATATATGAAGCCTTTTTTTCCATGTATCATCTTCATTAGATATCATGTTGCTAAGAATGAAGTGTCTGGATTAGAGTTAAAGTTCCTATTTTAGTTTGTTGTCCTTTTTTGTCTTTTAGAGTACAAATATTTTTGGTCTACTGTGCTAAAGCAGTTTGGATTTCAACTATTCAAGGAATATGTGAGCTAATATAAGACCATATTGTAATATTTGAAATAACATGATGAACTATTTAGCACAATTTATGGTGTTGGATTAATTGAGATGTTTATTTTTGGATGGATGGATGTACATATCTTTAGCCAATAGAAAAAACTCATTAAGCATTGTTGCAAGTATGTTATTGACATGTTGAAGTGCCATTGAGACTTAGAGGTAGAAGATTTAGACTTGTATGTTGTCACCTATCTGTGTGTGATGATACCTTGTGGAGGTAGGCAAAATTTCCATTTTTTAAACTCTTCGATATATTCTATATGCTCTTAGATAATTTCAACCTTTTAAATAAAATTACAAACAAATCTACATTCATGCAACAATTACTAATTTATTTGGGGGTGACTCAACAAATTGTAGCATGTTGGCTTGTTGAATTTGTTAGTAAGTTAATTAGGGCTTGATAAATTTGTAATCTTTAGTGGGATTTATTGTGGCTGTATGTGTTTTAGAGAAGTGAGTTTGGAGTGATGGTTGTGCTTCCTTTATTGAATTTGATTTCTTTGGTTCTTCTTCTTGTGCATGCCCACTACAACTTCTTCTCATTTGCGAATATTTTCTTATTATGTGCAGAAAAAGTTATTATTGCATCCTTTAAAAAGTTGCACAATTGTCCTGATTTATCTCTGTAATACCTTGAGTTTTCTCCCTTCTTTCAATTGGGCTGGAATTTTCCACCTCAAGAGGGTTGTTATTTGTTTTGTAACTAAATTGTTAAAACATTTTTTCTTGTTTTATTTATTTATTTTTTCTTCAAGGAGGTATTTCCTTTAAACTCTAGAAGAAGCATTGGAAGTGGACTGATTATAGTTGTCATCAGAAGTTGTCTGTGATCATGGGAAAGACAACCCTCAGAGGGTGAAAACTGGGTATGTTGTACCTATGGAAAAATTTGGCTAACATCCAATTAGATATGTTATACATATTTCACAATTAGGAGATCACATACCATACAGTTGCACATAAAATGCACTACTCCTCAAATATCAGGGTAAGTCCAAGATTATTTATTGAATATAATTTAGTCAGATGATACAACTATCCCACAAATCTACAATAGAGAGACCAACATGGAACAACAAAATTAAAATCGATCAATGCACTCACTTTCATGGGAATTCCATGAACATTTTTATTTTCTTATATAATGCACTTTTACCCACATATTGATATCACATGAAAATGGTATTCATAATAAAGTTCTATGGGTGAAGTAATTCATTTTTCCCGTAAGATCAATTTACATAGCTATAATGTCTCGTGTTTTTTCGTACATCTGACCGAAAACATACCTTGCAGGAATTTTGAAGGAAATCACACTCAAATTATCAGAGAATCTCTAGGTGATCTCATTAAAAAAGTATGTTTCTCCTTATATGTTGATTATTCTTTCTCTTCAATGTGTTTTGTATATAAAATCATTTCAATTCATTCATATCAGATATACTCAGGCTCTTAGTTCCAATTTAAAGGTCGAGTTATCATCATTATTTGTTCTTCTTTATTTGGAAAGTGCTTGTGGTAATTTAAAGAGTTTACAAGAGACGGGAATCTCAAATAGTTGTTGATCAGGCTAATGCAAGTTTTATACGTAAAATGTGCAGCTTCAATCCTTGATGTCTCAAATTTGGCTGTGCATTTAGGAGCTAGAATGGTCATCCTTCACACACATTTATCATGAGCTCAATCAACTAGCAGAAAAGCTCTTCGAGGAAGCATTCAATTAGTAGCAAACTGATGAATTATCAACAAGATCAAGGTTGTGGCACACCCAAAAAAAAGGCAACTTGCAAAATTTAAGCTAACAATAACCCCTAATCATGAAGCTGACAACTTGTCTCCCTCAATGACCACTACCTTCTTCTTCATCAGGCAATAATTCCTCAACAACTAACTCAACTGCATCATTTTTATACCCCCAACAATCTATTTATGTTATTGTGCCCATAACATTTTTCGAATAATCTGATGTTTCATAGGTGAATGTCAAATGCCAATTTACTATTTGAAAACCAAATTTTCATCCCTTGTACCTAATGAGCCTTCTTCATTGAATATTTCTCTGAATGGTGTTTTGTTTGCTAATTTTTATCATTCAATGATTTCTTATATGTCAATATTCTTCTCTATTTCATGCCTTACAGTGTTTCCTTTGCAACATCTGGTGCAATTGCTAGTTTAATTTTTTGCACATATTTAAAAAAATAAACAATTTTAATTCACGGAATGTAATTCAATTGACATTACCTTGTTATGAAGATATATTATGTTAAAACGTGAGATTCAAAGTTCAAATCCCCTTGAGTGGCCAACCAAAAAATAATATTTTTATCTATTTATTTATTATATTTTTAGAATGTGGTTTTAATGAAAAAAGAAAAATATAATATAAAATAAATAAATATCATGACATGATGAAATTTCATGTGGTTTGAATATCTATTTTTAAAAATAAAAGATATAATTATCCACTATCCACTCATGGATATTCCAATGCAAACTTCTAAATGTTAATGATTTTGTCTTAACTGCTAACTATCTTAAATGGGTTTTGTATTAATTATTGATGCGATGGCCTAGAAATCATGGGTCGGTGATTGCAACGAGACCAAAACCATATTTTCCACAGTGTCCCCACATCATTTATGGTATATTCTAGCTTAAATGTACATTTGAGAGATTTGAAGTTCAAGGACAGTCAAAAAATCTATTTTGAAATATATTGGTCAACACATGTTCAAGTCGAACTTGGAAATTGTTGCTCCCGGGGATAGTCCAAATACAAATGGAATTCACGTTTTAGCCTCTCGACAAGTGGTGATTCAGAATTGCAAAATTGCAATAGGAGATGATTGTGTTTATGTAGTTACACAAAGCTCAGACATTGAAATCAACAAACTAGTTTGTGGGCCTAGGCACGGAATAAGTATTGGAAGTTTTGCCAGTAGGGATTCAGAAGATACATTTGAGATGTGGTTGTTAATGGATCTTCTCTTAATTGCATAGAAAATGAATCAGTACGCATAAAAACATGGCATGGGAATCTGGGTATGCCCAACAAATAATGTTCCAACATGTGAACATGATTAACATCTCAAATCCCATTATTATGGATCAATATTACTGTGCCCCTCCATTGTGATGCCACAATCAGTTAAAACTATGCAACAATCATAGTTTCATTGTTCAAGTTCACAATGTGACATACATAGACATCATTGGAACTTCGGCAACGAAAGAGGCAATAAAACTTGCACGTAGCTAGACCGTTCCATGCACAAAAATTGTGATGGAGGGTATAAGCCTTCGCTTGGACAACAGAGACCCAACCACTTCTTTATCAGCTAATGTGCACAGTTCTAGCAATGGCCAAGTCATTCATCCCATTAATTTCACATCACTAAGCTTGCAAGCATCAAATTAATTTATTACTGGGAGTTATCGGTCATCTCATTGGTTCCACAATTATCTTCTTCTATGCCATGGTGGTGAGATGAAGTTGTTAGTTTGAAAATTATTTATAATTACCTTGAAATATGTGAATATTCTGTAACTAAAGACAACTCCCTAATGAATATGCATCGGATATGGAGGACAATGAGGAGTATGTAAGAATTGAGGACCAAGGTCACGAGGCTTCTGTTGATGGGTAACCTGTCACTAAACGACTATGAGGATGATGAAGATTATGATCTTTTTTATAAAGAAGCTTCGTTTAGAATAAGAAGACTCAGAGTGGGCAATCTATCTATTAAAAATTGTAACTAAGTGAGCTTGGAAGATGTTGGGGGCTTATAAGTACTAAAAATTCATGCTCTCCATCCCAAAATTTTTCCCATGTACACTTTGAGGGTCAAAAAAATCATTATTTCCCCCTCAAAACCCGTTTTCTCTAATGTTAATGCCAAAAAGTGAAGAAAAATTAAAAAATCTAATAAGTGGTGATTTGTTTATTATTTTTCCAAGTCAAAGGGGGCAAGGAAAATGACATGGAAAATCAAGATGAAGTCAAACGCTGCGTTAAAGGGTGATTGGAGCATCCACCTAGGGTCCTCAGGTTCAAGTGCCAAACAAGCCAACACAAGGAGGGAGCACATTGAATTTTTTAGATACCACAAATTGTTGTTGACCCATCCTCAATCACCCCTTTATGTTCCATGCATATTCATTGCAAGAAAGGGAAATTCGAAATATGCTCCGTTAGTTCCAAACTCCACGTAGCAGCCTCAGAATACTCCACACAATAGCCTGTGCACATGTTATAGTAAGGTTTAATTGGCAATTTTCAAGGCAAAGTTATTTCAGAGTTGGACAATTGGACTCCCCCTAGCCTCCCTCCTGCATCTTTTCAGCTCAACCTCCACGCAATCTACTCACAACAGACTACAACTAACACATAGCACCAGAGTGGAGATACGCAAACAATCTATAAAGGACATACACAACAGTATTTGACACATGTTTGATGGATGATTTAACTAAGAAATTAGCTAAGATTTTGTGGGAGTCTGCTACCCTTTCAACTCCACTCATTGTGCACATGTATTACTCAGCCAATTTTCACAGTAGTTTAGAGAATGAGTTAAAAAAAAAAAATTAGCTCAGATTTTGTTGGAGTCTACTCCCCTTTCAACTCCACTTATTGAACACATGTATTACTCAGCCAATTCACACAGTAATTTAGAGGATTTTTTTTTCAGTTGGCAGAGTATTCTACAGCCAATCACAAGAACAACAAAATAAGGACAAAAATGCAGAATACAAAGTCTTCAAACAGAGATTAACAACAACTGTTTTTTGTTAAAACACATGCGTACACAGGATGGTTGAGAGTTCGAGTCTCGGGAACAATATTATTCTTTCAAACATTGCTTAGTTTGAGATTCAGGCTTGTTAAGACTTGAATATTATACTTTCAATCGGTGCTTGGTTTGAGATTTAGGCTTGTTTGGGAAGGCTGTGCTTGATTTTTCCCATTATCTTCTGTAGCACTAGGTTTCTTGTGAGTGAGTAAGAATGGTAGGCTTAGTTAAATCCGTATTTGTAGCTTTCTTGGTCGAAAATTCTCTAACAATATTCCTTGCCACAAAAGATCGTTAGAAAATTTTCATTTTCAATATCGAACGAATGGAATATTTTCTCATCGTCTTCTGCATGTATGGTCTTCAACAGCCTCTTTGTAGATGTTGTTATTTAAACAAAATAAATCATCAATTTGCTAGTTCTTATCGGTTATTTAAGCTTTGTCTATCATTTTTCCAGTACAGAAGAGATATTTATGTAAAATCATGGATAAAAACCCTAGAAGGTAGGAAGATAAAACTAAAAAGTTACCCGTTCATTTTCTCCTTGTAAAGGAAGATCGAATTTTCCTTTTTTCTCTAACTCAGGCAAGATTTTCTCTTCTTAAGCATGTCTTGTTTTTTTTTCAATATTAAACTTCCTCTTCTACTCTATTGTCAGTTGTCTAGCACAGTAAAGAGATTCACTGTTTGGATAAACTAGCTATAAGGTAGCCCAAGGGATTAGCTCAACCGGGTAGCCCAAGGGATGTTTTTAGACATGTGGATAGCAAGTTCCTGAGTTGATTCCACATCCATGAAAGTAGGAAGGATCCCTTGGTATCCTCTTGTGGTTTTAATTTGGAAAATTTGGTGAAAAACCTGGTTATAAGGTAGATATTTAAACGAAAAGTAGAAATAAAAAAAAAAACAAAAAAACTCTTTTAGTTCATTTCTTATGTAATTTTAGAATATGACAAGAAAAAGACGATCAGAGAGTTTTTTGAATACCTCACAGCCATAGCTGAAAAATGTGCTAGCAAATTTGCTTTTGGAATTTTCACTATAATACCGTTTTAGCTCCTTATTTTCAATATTGTGTTGTCCAATTTTTCCTTTCTAATTTTATCCTTGCATTCATTGTGCACCGACTATTGTGTTGAGGTAAATACAGTAATTTCTATTACATTCAAGTTGCTTTAACATAACATTGTGCCAAGGTATTTTAATAACATGTTTTTGGGTGGATTTTATCCTAAAGGATTCTTTACCCTGCAGGGAGGCAGTTTGGGATTCTCGCTGTCTCTTGCTGGCGATAGTCCACATATCAACGTGAAGGAGTAAAACAACGCAGTAAATTTTGTTGTGATAAATTGTCTTTAATCTATTACAAGCTTGTAAACTAACCCGTTTGAAACGTTGTTGACTGACAATATCATCAAGCAGGTTGCATTGCTGGTTTTATATTTCTGAAAAGCCCATGGTCTTACCAACATCATCTCTTCCCATATGAAAGTATGTCTAGATAAAATATGAACGATACTCTCTCTTTAAAGTCTGAAAATGGGATGGTCTTATCAGAACCTCTTTTTGATGAAGAAAAGTACATAAGGTGTCTGGTCTCCATACAAACTACTGCTAAACTCCATTACTATCGAGTCTCTTACTTTTCACTGCCCTTGTATCTTGATTTTGTGATTTGAAATAATGCAATCATTCCTCTTTTGTCCTCTTTTATTCTGTTTTTTTCCATTTCTCTTTTTTGTTTGACCAAAAGCAATTTCTTTCTTGACCTTATCTATGTGTATTTTTTTATTCTATTTGTTATTGCATGCAATCTTTGCTTCCTCAGATTTCCCTAGGGTTAACATGTTATCATAGAGATCACCCTTTTTAACCTCCAAATGAAGTTCTGAACAAGGTAATTGGTTCTCTGTTTTCCATAAATTTGTGACACACTAAACAAAAATTTGACTCCAAGAGTAAAACATATAAGTTCCAATTATGGACAAAGCTTTTAGTTAGAAAATAGAATCTTGTCATCTATATATATGTTAAGGCAATATATGTACATCCTATTAGTCCTTTTTAGTGTCCTTTTTGGTTCCATCACGGTCACAAAATTTATATTCATAAGATTTGAATATACATATTTCTGCCCAAATTTACAAGTTGTTTGCCAACTAACATAAATCAATATTAACCGAGGATCAATACATAGTAAGTCTACAAGAATCAAAGACATTCAAAAAATTTGTGATTTGCTTAATTAATATATTGATTAATTAAATTTTACTAAGCATATATATATGGATTTCCCTGCCATTAGCTGTCAAGCACCTTTATTCTCTTGGCATAAATAATGCTTAAGTTATCTCATTATGGAACTCTCTCCTATTTTAGGAGGCGAGATCAGCTTGAATTGCAATTGTAGATTTTTATTTTTAAAATTTTTCCCTTGTTTCTCTGTAATATGTCATAATACAGATATATATTTGCATCTTTGGTTCAAAGCGACTCATTGTAGCATATCCTTAACTCTATATCTTATTCTTAATATAAATATTTTCTCTGGCTGAGCCTGTTTATCTCGACAAGATGATTTTTATTTTTAAAATTTTTCCTTTTGTTTCTCTGTAATATGTCATAATACAGATATTATATTTGCATCTTTTGTTCAAAGCAACTCATTGTAGTATATCCTTAACTCTATATCTTATTCTTAATATAAATATTTTCTCTTGCTGAGCTTATTTATCTCGACAAGATATAAATATTTTCTCTTGCTGAGCCTGTTTTTCTCGACAAGACATCGTTGTTTTAGGAAATTTCATTTTCTTCTTGGTTTTGTATTACATTTTTCGTGGTTTTGTGAACACGTTGAAAATTTTGTGTTTCTCATATCTTCTAAATGTTAGTAGATGGTCATATTTTCAGTGGTCATGCTTCTGTATCCATCATACCATCATATTTTGTAATTGCGGCATTGTTATTTCTGTGAAAAGATGGATCACTTCTATTTAATTGTCCAGAATGTTGTCTTGAATATAACTATTCCTTTTCACCCCTGTGCCAAGAATGACGAGTCTCATCGTATAAAGACTTTGGAGGCATGGTAAAATGCAGTCACATATGCTAGCCTATCAAACTTTGAGCCTTATTTTTTATTACAAACAATGTCTGTATTTTGGAATGCCCGTGCCTTTCACAGTGCTTGCGGCTGTGAAGGAGTCCTTTCCTTTGCGTAGCTGAGTTAAAACTCCAGTTTCAGTGGAATAGGACTAACTTGGCTATTGCATTGATGGCAGTAAAGAAAGATTCTTGAGATTTCTGTAAAGGTGCTCCAAAGACAAATAAGAAAGTGCTTCTCCCATCTTGTACACATATTCCACCTAAAATAATTGAACAATATAAAAGCTAGGGTAGAGAAACTCGAGACAAATTTGTAAATTGTAAATGGTCTTTTTATCCATCTCAATTCAATCAGAGTAGTGGCATTGAATTTTCTCTTCTGATTATTTTAATAGGTAGCGTCCTTGTCTTCTTTAGGCTATTTGTATTTGGCATCTACCCATGGATCAAGTTTCAGATTCCCATTTAAATGTCATGTTTGGTGATGTAGTCATGACTCATAAGTAGATTATGTCAGTCATGGATATTGTGGGGAATGCGTGAACTTAATTCCATCATGTATCTCATCAATCATATTTTTAGTTCTTTTGAACTAATGACTTGTGATTTTTGATATCATTAGTTTCATTTTTCAGGGAAGTTGAAAGGATTAAAATCCAACCACGTGAAGTTCATGAGCAGGTGCTGCATTCCATGCCGCCTGAGATGATTGAGATCTTTCAATCACTCGAGGACTAAGCAGAAGACAATATATTGGTTCATTTAAATACTGTTAAGAAGTCTTGGCAGCCATAGGAGTCAGGAAATTTTTCCTGATGCTTCTTCTGAGGGCTTCCTTGAAGAAGTCAGAGTTGCCGGAGCGGTCACTTGAATTACCAGATGACTATTTAGTTTGCCTTGTGGGAGATATGATTACCGAGGAAACGTTGCCCACTTACCAGACCATGATCAACACCCTGGACGGTCTAAGAGATGAAACTTGTGCCAGTCCCACATCTTGGGTAAGGTGTACATGTATGTGGACAGCTGAGGAAAATAGACATGGCGATCTTCTTAATAAGTATCTTTACTTGTGTCGCTGAGTGGACATGAGACAGGTTGAGAAAACCATACAGTATTTGATTGGCTATGGAATGGTAAGTGATGACACAAGCATTTAAACTTTGCAAACATATGGTTGAAGTATTTTATTACATTTACTATTGGTGTCAACAGGCTGTGGGATTGCATTCTGTAATGTTATTTTACTAGATTTTCTATATTGTATGTTGGGAGCTTTTTGCAGGATATTCTTGATGAATATTATCTGACTTCACATTTTGGCTTATTTAGGATCCACACGTAGAAAATAGCCCCTATCTGGGCTTCGTATACACTTCTTTCCAGGAGAGAACAACATTCGTATCAAATGGCAACACTGCAAATACGGTGATTTGAAATTATCTCAAATATGTGGAACTATTGCTACAGACGAGAAGCGCCATGAGACCGCATATACTAAGATATGCAGTTTGAGATTGATCTTGATAGATTATGTTGCAACATTTTCAAGCACATTAATGAAAGACAAATCTTCTCAAATTTTGAGTAGATGAATTACCTTAAGTGTATTTTTGCATCTTTAGGGATAAGTGCTTTAAGAACAACTACTAGTAGATTCATTTCTGATCGACGACCAGAGAATTTTATATGTTTAGACAAATTTTTGAATCTATTATTTCCTATTCGGTAAATCATGGATTTTTCATGCTCCTTAAGAAAACTAACAAAAAATTCAAAATAAAACGTATCATTCAAAACCCAACGAACTTGGGAATGCTATAAATTAACAAAATATAGTATATTCATTTCTGATCGATGGCAAAAGTATTTTGTATGTTTAGACAAATTTCTGAATCCATTATTTCGCCATTTAGTAAATCATGGATTTTTCATGCTCCTTAAGAAAACTAACAAAAAATTCAAAATAAAACGCATCATTTAAAACCCAATGAACTTGGGAATGCTATAAATTAACTAACTCCAGTATATTCGTTTCTGATGGACGGCCAGAGTATTTTGTATGTTTAGACAAATTTCTGAATCCATTATTTCGCCATTTAGTAAATCATGGATTTTTCTTGCTCCTTAAGAAAACTAACAAAAAATTCAAAATAAAACGTATCATTTAAAATCCAACTAACTTGGGAATGCTATGAATTAACTAACTCCAGATATAATCACAAAACGCTGAATATTAAAACTTAAATGCACCTACATCATGCGTAGAACAAGTGGCAGGACAATGTGAGATAGAATAAGAAAGATGTTGATTTCATCAAGAAATGGAGTTTGACAAAATTACCTCATCATTGGTATCGGCCCCGTCACTGCCAAAAGAATCTTGATCTTTGTGTGGGATGGACACAAGCATATTGATCTTTGTCTGGGCTAGACACATCAGTCTGTTTAATGTCTTCATCATTGTTGTCTGCCATGGGCTGAGTTACGTGTGGAACCTCTTCATAGAGTGTAGTTGTAGTATCGCTCCATGCGGGATTTGGACACGTGGCAGTTTGCTGAATGTCTTCATCCTTGTTGTCTACCGTGGGCTGAGTTATGACTTCCAGTTCTTTTTGGTCCTCTTTTTTCTATTAGATCCATATGTTTGTATATTTTCGCTTCGATACAGCTCAAAAAGTGCCACAGAGATCCAGATAAAAAACCAGAGAGAGTTTACAGAACATCGAAAAACCAAGCCTAGGGACAGTTACCAACATAGAGCTCTACCAAAACTAAAACATAAGACCACTTGCAGACAAAAATAAAAACCTAGGGCAACATCATATTTCCTATCTCCTTTAGCTGCCACACTCAGAACCTCCACCACCATAGCGAGATCAGCCACCGCCACCATTTTTGTAGCCGCCACCACCACCATAACTATGGTTGCCACGATCACCGCTTCCACTGTAACCCCATCACCGCAGCCCCCACGGTAGCCACGCTAGCCATAGCCTCCACTACTGCCCCTATTTCCTTTGGACTAAGCTGGGTTGGGTTAACGTTGATGCTCCCCCCGTCAAGAATGTTGTCATTCATTGCGTCAATGGCATCACTCATTGATTACCATGGTCATACCGCTCCATTAACCAGTCAACCCAAATTTGAAACCCTTGGACCAGCTTTTGTTGTCGTTCAAGTGATTCTAGTGGATTTCAGTAAAAAAATTCACCACTATATTTTATTAATTTATTTTCATTTTAAATTTTCCCTCCTTTATTAATTTATTTTCATTTTAAATTTTCCCTCCAAATGCATTTGTTTTTACCTTCTCGGATTTCAGTAAAAAGAGTAAAAAAATTTCACTGCCACTTTTTATTAATTTATTTTCATTTTTTCAGCATTCTAGCAGTGTATTGGGAAAATTTCCCTCCTAATGCATTTGTTTTTACCTTCCGAAATTTGAAAGTGGGAAGGATTCATCAAGGTTTGGAAGTTCCTGCCCTTTTCATGCATTTCCTCGCAATGAGGGTCACTAGAGCCTCTTGAGTCCTTGTTGGTCTATGGAAAAGGTTCTCAAAGAAGCAAGGAAACATATGGGCCTTAATATATCATTAGTTTTAGATGTGAAGATATCTCATTTATATAGTATTATAATTATATTATTGTTGTATTTTTAATCTTTGTTGAGTTATAGAGTTAGTGAATATATGTAAGTGTAGGTAATGATTTTAATGGAGAGGGTCATGAAATCAATACAAATATTTTCATGGGGTTTAAGGGGTGTCAAGGTTGTAGAATATTGCAATTAAGAGAAATATATAGCAATTTAGGAAATATTGATACAAATTGCACATATGTATATGTTGTGGTGTAAATGTAACAATGTTTTTTAATTTCTTTTGTAAGGTATGACAATGGTCAAGTTTGCCATGCTTTTTAGAAGTATGCATGTGTACGTAATGGTGGAAAAAATGACTTATGTTAGGTGGGATGAGGCCGAACCCCAAAAAATACAAGCAAGGAGATCAATCGAGTAACGTTGGTGGTGTGGGTCAACGAGCATTGGGCTATTTAACTTGCTTTCACATGCATTTGTTTTTTGGATCGAAATTGTTTTCATGAACAGAAGCAAGTGGCAATCAATTGATTTTAGACATTGCAATGTGGTAGAAGCACCTCAAAAGCTATGAAAGCACCACTTTAACTCAAAAGTCACAACTAAGTGGTCTCTATTCTACGAGAGTCACTCTAGACTTGGACCTAACCCTATCTTAAATAAACAACCCCCTTAAGAAGGCAATTTGGCCCATGAGGGTTGAACATGTCACATGGCAATATTGAACACTTGTGGGGGCATAATAACACACTATTTTCACCCACCAAGAAATAAGAAAGCCCTCATCAATGTTATGCACTACTTTAAATGGGTTGAGTGTCCTTGGATGCCTCGAACAATCGTATTGAATTTATGTGATGTTAACTAAGTTAACCAACAAAACATGTATTCAATATTGGTAACAATATTTGCACACCATTTATTTCATTGACCATTCAAATGAGGCTTTACTAATTGTAACCAACCATACATGTAGTTGATCAAGTTGACCAACCTAACACGCTACTACTAGTGATAACCAAAAGGTACATGTTGGTAATTGGGTGACTAATGTGGCATGCCTCAACATTCGTAATTGAACATAAATGTTGTTGATGGGGTGGACCAGCCTAACATACCTCTTGCAATTGCAGTTAAACATGCATGTTGATAGGGTTAATCTCCAAGATAGTGTTAATAAAAAATAGATGTTAATAACAACATAACACATCACTGACAATGACAATTGAATGCGCATGTCAATAAATAAATTAATCGACATGACATGTTGTTCATTAAGATGATTGGCATGAGACACAACTCACTAAGTTGACCAACTTGACAAACTATTGGTTTAGTCAATGAACTAAAATTCCTTTAATGAACACAACCAAATATGCATGTTGTTGAACAAGTAAACCAACCTGACATACCTTTAAAGATAGTAACAATGCGTGAAATTTGTGGATTGGGAAAACCAAACTAACATACCTATGATAATCAAAGTCAACCATACATGCCTATTGTTATTAACCGTTCATGAGTTCCGTTGATTTCGTGCAAAATTAAGCATGTCATGCAACTCTAAGACTAGCTTTGATATGTATAAAAATTAAGTTTGTATTTACTTGTTAGAATTGTGTTAAAGTGTTTCCCCTTTCAATGTCATAATTTTGAATCCAAGGGAAATTAAGGTACGTATACCTCCATGGATTAAATATTTAAATCATTGCATGAAGGGCATATATTGTCCCACGAACAAGGGGGTCTCATATGCCAATTTAGCATCTACCTACATTATAAATTTATATTAAATACTATTATTATTTTCTTGTATTAATATGAGTGCTTTTAATATTTAATATACAGTTAAGCATATTACCCCTTGACTAATTAGTGAAGTATTTAATATTGGATGAGAGATTTGTAAGGTTGAAATTTCTATTCCTCATGTTAATTTGGGTGTTTGTATCATTTCAATGCAAAATTGGATTTCATACATATCTATGGATCCATTAAAGGAATTTACACATGCCAACCAAAGACATTCAATAGTTGGGTTAGAACTAGTAGTTGGGAAGAGTTCATTATCATATTCATCCAAGGGTTTCCATACTAGAGAAATTAGGGCATGTGTTTGATTTATGGGCTAATGTTTGAATGATATGAGGAGACGAGTTACTGCAAGTCCTTCTTATGGTAAGGCCCTGCACCTCTTCCTTTATTTCTTAAAATAAACTTGAAAGAAGTGATTACAAGTATATGATACATATAATGTGCAAACCATTCACAACATCACAAAATTAAACATTTACATGAGAGGCAACTTATTTCATGTTCAATAGATTTTTTCCTTTAAAAAAGAAATATATGGTACCATGATATAATATAGTGATTCACCAACATTGACCACCAAAAAAATGACCTAAACGGCAAATGTTATGTATGGTGAATATCATCCACCATAAACTATGATTATTAGCCACTCTGACACCCCTAAGTTTATGGTCACTCATTGAACATGACTCCAAGAGTTGTTTCGAGCTTCTTAAACTTATTCTTTCCCAAAAGACTAACAAGGATGTCTCATCATTGTAGCATTATTTTTTTCTGTGTCTTTCATCAAATTATCTACAAACACATTTTTATGTTATCCTTAATTAACATTTCAATTCCATGTGTTTTCTTATTGCGTTTTTTGAAGGGTTTCCTTCATTATCATGGCAAAATGGAGTCGCATTCATGGGTCCTTCTGTGTTTTGGGGACCATCTCATTACTTGCAGTGGTTTCTCTCTAAATCAACACATGGAAAGCATGGTATGATCAAACAAAACATATTAGCACCTAAAAGGCCATCGATTTCGAGTTAATCCCTACCCTACGGCATGGAAATTTTTTTGGTTTGTCAAATAAATTTTGTCAATGAATAACATTATTGTGAGTAATGTAATGCAGTTTGGTTTGGCATCTTCTTGCTACATTAGGGGGTTTAATGGGTTAGGGGTTAAGGGGTTAGGGATTAGGGATTAAGGGTTTAGAGGTTTATGGTTTGGGGGTTAAATGGGTTAGGGGTTTAGAGGTTTAGGGGGTTAGGGGATTTAGCAGTTAAATATCTTACGAGTTAGGGGTTAGGAGTTAATGGGGTTAGGTTTAGGGGGTTAAATGGGTTAGGGTTTTAGGGGTTTTGGGGCTTAAATGGGTTAGGGGTCAGGAATTAGGGTTTAAAGGTTGAGGGGTTTAGGGTTTAGGGGGTTAAATTGGTTAGGGGTTTAGGGGTCGAGGGGGTTAAATTGGTTAGGGGTGAAGGATTTAGAAGTTTAGGGTTTAGGGGTTGGGAATTAGTGTTCAAGGGATTGAGGGTTAAGATGATAATTTTGTTGGTCTCTATTTTTGCACAATAGTTCTTTATTCTTTATGTCTCAATGTCACAATTTTGTAGGTATTCTTGGTTGTTTCCATGTCTTTTCTATTCATTAATTTCTATTATTTATTAGTCATTGCTTTAAATTTATTGATGAAAATATCTATTGCAATTAAACCAAATGTATCTTCAGTCTCTAGTTTCAAACTCAGCCACAGTGTTGTCACACAATTTAAGTCTGAATAATGGACATCTAATCAAGTCTCAATAACCACACTGCACCTCATGACTACTACAGAAAAGCTGAAGTTTGAGTGTCCCACATTCATGAGAAAGTTGGCGATTATACTCTTGCTCCACGTGATTGTGTCCTGGAAATACCCATGTTTGTTGCAAAAACATCCTAATGTTGTTGACCTTGTCCCTTAACATACCAAGGAAACAGATGAGACTGAGAGGAATGGAAAGCACTAAAAAGTTGGAGAGAGTACAAAAGACTAGGATGATTTAAAGAATAAGCTTGAAGAATGTAACAGTGATGAAACAATTTAAAGTTATCCCAAACAAATAGTTGATAATGTGAAACCTTCTTTTGTACCAGTCAAGCAAGACTACATTCATGTGAGAGCAGGAAGAGGCCAAGTGACCGATAGGAATAGCCTGGTAGAGATGGTATGGTTCCCTCTTTTTAATGAAATATTTGATCTACATTTTTATATCAAAGATTAACCATTTTTATCTTGCCAACAAGGGGGAATTAACATGATCGTAGGTCCCAACTAGACCAACTCTCGTTTGGAATGGATAATCCTAACGAGTTTTAAGGACTGTTATAAGGGTTAGGGGAATAATGAGTTAGTGGTTAAGGGATTAAGGGTTAGGGTATTAGGGATTAAGGGAATAATGGCTTAGGGTTAGGGGAATAATGAGTTAGTGGTTAAGGGGTTAAGGATTGGGGGGTCAGGGGTTAGGGGATTTAGGTGCATTTAGGGGTTAGTGGAATAATGAGCTAGTGGTTAAGTGATTAGGGATTGGGGGCTTATGGGTTAGGGGATTTAGGCGCAGTTAGGGGTTAGGTGAATAATGAGTTAGTGGTTAAGGGATTAGGGATTAGGGGGATTAGGGGTTAGGGGATATAACAGTTAAGGATTTTAGGGGTTAGGGATGAGGGGTTAATGGGTTATGGGTTAAGAGTTACTGGCTTCATGTTGGCAATTCCTATGAAAATTAATTGCGCATTGGAGTTTGGAGGTGGTCAAAGGATAAAGGAAGGGAAGATGAGGGAGCCCAACATTAGACTCCTAAATATGGTTTGGTGTTGGTCTTGATGGTGGCCTCTGAAGAGGAAGTGTAAACGTCGCAGGAAGGTCTACAGAGGGAGTGGCTTGTGTATGCTTGTCATCGGAATTTGCTGGTGTGGTGTGCTCAGTCAGTCCCTATGGATCAGTTTCTTAGCCATTGACTACGTTTGGGTTGAGGATAGGAATTTTAAGGGAAGTGAGATCACTCGTTTCCATTTTTCTTGGCTTTCAGTGAGTCTATTTTTTCGTGATAAGAGAGGAAGCTAGAATTTGCAGTCTAGGAAACCTCAAGGGTGGTGGCAGAAAACTAGTTTCTTTTACAAATTTAGTGCCCTCCAGTGTGGGTGTGACAGTGTTTGGTGGATTGGTATGTGGTCTCTATATGGATAATTTGGAGGCTAGTCACTACCCTAGGGGAAATTACACTCAAGCATCGACAACTTTGTCATCGTTTATTGTTCAATTTCCTGTGTTGGTTTGGTGGGTGATAATATTTGGTTTTGCTGGTGGTAGAAGTCTTTATCTGGTAGTGGAAGGTGTCTCTGTGCTTCCTTGTTGTGGTGGTGGGAGACGATATTTGGCTCCTTTGCTGGTGGTGTTTTTTTTCTATAGTGGGGGGTTTGGTCTCTCAACTCTACACATGGCGGTGTTCCTCGAGCTTGGCGAATTATGAAGCCCCTGGTGTGGTGTGGGTATTCTCCTTCCGACTCAGAAATAATCATGGCGGCTCCACGCCAGGGTGGAAAGACTGCGGGCATGCACGACTCGTTAGTGTGGGTGTGCATGGGGACGGTGGAGGAGGTAAGCGGGGGGATAAAAGAGGTGGAGGTTTGAGGGTTCAAAAGCATATTCATCAGGGTGGAGGAGGCCATGGTGGCAAGGGGAATCATGGGTTTGATTGATTTGAGGTAAATGAGGGGCAGGTTATCCAACATTGTTGCCTAGAGAACAATCGTGCACTTATCAACAGCTTGATGGAAAGAGTGGACACAACTGAGAGATTATATCATGAGTAGCATCCAAAGCATATGGAAACATTGGACTGAATGCACTATTTATAGTGCCAAGTCTGAGAGAGACTGGTAGTTGTTTGTCGAGGGAAAAATCAACTCACTGAGAAAGTAGAAAAGCTGGAGACTTGGTTGGCGCACTTTGAAGGGCACGGTCAATGTGACTTTTGTCCTCCACGGCATCTAGGAACAACCCCAGACATCCATGAATCCACCATGTTGGACGAATAGTATGCTATTTTGTGTTCTTTATGTTTCATATGTGCTTTGGTGCCTCTGGCCCAACCCTTTATGGACAATTTGCCTAGTCCCTCTTTTGCATTGTTGTTGCATCTGGTGCAAATTTTTGTTAACAAACCAAGTCGAGGTGAGACCACCTGCTTTGTAACTGGCTATATGTACTCCTTTTTTCCTACATGAAAATAACATTGACTTACAAAAAAACTCAGGTTCATACATCATTCAAAATTTAATTAAGTTTCATACCTAAATTAACAAATGTTCATACCTATTTACTAAATAGGTTCATACCTATTTACTAAATAGGTTTATAAATATTTATTGTAGGTTTATCTATTTATTATTTATCAAATGTAAATATGATGATTTAATACTAGATTTAAATGAACTCACATGTTTAACATACGAAATGTTATATTTATCCAGTTATTAAATGTAAATATGAAGATTTAACCTTAGATTTAAAACAACTCACACTTTTAACATAAATCAATGAAGTTTAAAAATTAAACTTTATGGCCAAATATTAAATATTAAATATAAATATAAATTTGGCTATCTAATTAATATTACCTTTACTAAAATTATAATGAATGCATTAGTGTAAAGTTGATAGATGATACATGCAATTATGTTAATTGTAGATGAATCCATCTGCACTGTTAACTTTAGAGACAAAAGGGTATTCATAATTTCAACACCGTAAATTCAGAGACCCCTAATTTTTCTCTAAATTTTAACACTGCAAATGGATTCAGAGACACCTGTAGTGAAATGTAACACTTCGGTACCAAAATTGAAATTTTCCATATATGGAGTGACACAATTAAAAATTACTGACATAAATGACTAATTCATATACTTGTTGTACTTTTTATTTGGCCATATTTTTATTCTTGGACTATAATAGTCTTACATTAATAATTATTAATTTTGTCACTTATTATCTAGTCATATATTTTAATCCTAGACTAAATTAGTCATTTAAGTTAGTCACATTTACTTTAGTCACTTATTATCTAGTCATATATTTTATCCCTAGACTAAATTATTCATTTAAGTTAGTCACTTTTAGCTTAGTCACTTATTATCTAGTCATATATTTTATTCCAAGACTAAATTAGTCATTTAAGTTAGTCATTTTTAGTTCGGTCACTTAAAATTGCTCAAATTTAGTAGTAATTCACTTGAAATAATTGCAGTGACTAACATTTTTAGTCACCTAGTCATTAATTTCATCATTTTTTATTAGTGATTACTAATTGAGATACATTTGAATAACAATTCCTTAATAAATTCAAAGATGATAAAACAATAGCAACATTAATTAATGAATTATCAAATCTCGAAGGCTCACCTAATGAGAAGGTTAAATATTTTAATTCAAGATTTAATAAACTTTTAATAAGATCCCAACTGCATCCAAAGTAGGTTTCGATATTCATATCAAATGGTATATCACTTCCATGTATTCAAATATTGCTATGTTTGTTGACAAATCTCAAAAGGTAGTACTTTGTGATAATATGAAATAAATTATGGTTATTGAGAAAAGGGTATTAGCCCTCAATAAGAAATCTTCTGCTGAAGAATGAAAACCAACTAAAAGGGTCACTTTAAAAGAAGAACCCATAAATAAATCTTCCAATGATCCTTTTAATCTAGAAGGTGTAAAAAAATTCCTCAAAACCATTTCCAACGAAATGGTAGAATTAAAGAAGAAATTAGTTGAAAGTTTAACAATAATACCTTTCAGACCAATAAATCAAAATCAACATGTCCAATATAAGCCACCTGCTCAGTTATCTACCATAGATTCTGATGAAGAAGAGGAGGAGGAAGCAAAAATATCATAAGAAGAAGCATAAGAAGAAGAAGTAATTGAAGAAAATGACCTATGGGACTTTATCCTTACTACCTTAGAAAACTAATAAGATTAAGAGACACTCTCTATTAGTACTCGAAGCAAACGACTTGTACATAAAACACATAAAAACTAACAAATAACTCATCAAATGAAAAAGGTACATCCAAAAATTCTTCTAATCAATATTTATACTCCACACCGAATACTCCTAAATCATATTAATACTTCTCATACATCAAAGACCCTAATAGTCCCAAACACAATTGGATATAGCATAGTTGAGGATTCGAAGAAAACCAAGGCTAATATTTCCTTATATGAGATAAGTACATTAAAACAACAACAAAAATTATTTCTTAATGAATTTAATCTTTTTCCTAATTCCCCATTACCTTCAACTGTTGTTACCACTAAAGCATATGAAGGAAAGAATACGCCTCCTCATAACCCTTCTGATAAACTCAATCCTTCTACAGTGATTTTTATTGGATATAGTTCTAATTCACATACACCTCCCTTTCTTTTAACTTTGGAACTTTTCAACAAGAACGCTCATAATTGTATGGTAGATTCAAGTGATTCTTCCAATATTATGTGTTATTCAGTATGCTGGAAATTAAATTTTAAACCCCAGAAATATACCGTGAAAATATTTCAACTTGATATAACAAAATATAAATTCCTAGGGGAGATTAGTGAAGTTTTAATTATATTCTCCTCAAACTCAAAGGTGTTTTTGATTATAGATATTTTGGTGGCCAATATCCCTTAATTATATGGTCTTATTATATGTAAGGATTGGTTTGAAAAGTTAACTGGATATTTTTCTACAGATTGGTCTCAGCTTTGGCTCCCTTACAGTCGAGAAACTTATCATATTAAATTTGATATGGAGAAACACAAGAAACATTTTTTGAATGATCATGATGAAGAAAATGAGCCGATAAATTTCAGTAATAATATCCTTGGAAATTATTCTTCCGAATCTCTCTTTGGCAGTTCTTCTGCTCAATATTCTTTATTTCCTATTGAATCTGTTACATCACAAATTGAATTTTTTCACAAGAAGACTCATCTAGGTGTGTAAATATTTTAGAATTATTTAAAAATAAATCTAATAATTTCTTTGGACCCTGTATTTTTATGGATATAAATCCAATGATGGTTGAGGATATAGTTCCATATTAGAAAGTCCAAATGGGAAAAAAACTATACTTTCCTGTATATTTGACTTTGCATGTGCCAATAATGTGGTTTAAAGCAAAGCACTCATTCAAATAATATAGAGGTCTATTAGTCTTGACGTTAAATTTATCTCAGTGTTTGGTGATTTTGAAATTGTTGTTAAGATATTAAAAAATAATATTCATTGTGTTTCAAAATAATTAAAACATTATGAGTCTTTGATTCAAGACTTAACCGCCCATTTCTTGGAATTTATCCCCTATCCCTAGAATCCAAAATTATAGTGCGGATCTATTAGCCAATGTTTCTTCTAAGATCAATCCTCTCGAGGACTTTAGTCTTGATAGGTTTTCTATTGAATTGACTTTTTGACCATATATCCCTGATAACATTACTAATTGGAGAGCTTTTAATGATGACACTGGTATTTTGAGTTTTCTTATATCAGAAAAAACATACACATAAAAAATTATTGATGAGAATGAACATCATAGAAATATTAATATGTCCTCAGATGAAAATCCATTACCAAAACTTGTGGTTAAATTAGAATATCTTGTTACCAATGTTTCCAATGTTAAACCAGTAAAACAAAAACTCAAAAAAAACACCCCAATCTAGAGTGAGAGATTAAAACTGAATTGAATAAATTTCTCAAGGTTAAAATCATATTTCTAGTTAGACATTCCAAATAGTTATCAAAAATTGTTCTAGTTAAGGAAAAGAATGGGGATATGATACTTTGTGTATATCATTGAAACTTGAATAAATCCTTTGAGAAGGAAAAAATTTTGTTTCCTCCTATGGAACAAATCCTACAATTAGTTGTAAGTTCTGAACTAATGTACCTCTCAGATGGTTTTTATGGTTATAACTAAGTTATTTTTCATCCTATAGTAGGTTAAAGAAAATGTTCAGAACCAAATGGGGAAGGTATGCATACCGAAAATTCCCTTTGGTCAGATAAATGCAAGAACAACATTTTGATGAGACATGGATATAACTTTCAGAGGTCTGATAAATAAATTAGTACTTATTTACTTGGATGATATCACAATTTATTCTAAAAAAGAGAAGTAATAAGCTTCATGGCCTAAAACATATCTTTGAAAGATGTAGAAAGTTTTTAAAATAGCTTAATTCCAAGAAATTGTTCTTTGATTTAACTAAAGGAAAGGTTTTATGGTTTATTGTTTCAAAATATGGAATTTCCTTAGATCCTAAAATGGTCAAAGCCATTTCTGATATTCCTTTCCCCATAATAAAAAATCGATGCAAATATTTCTGGGCAAAATAAATTTTGTTAAACGTTTTGTCCCAAACTTCCCACAAATTCCTATTCCTCTTCAAAATATGATTAAAAATAAGGAAATTTATAAATGGGTTTACACTAAGAAAACATATTTTAAATCCATCAAACAAGCTATTATTAATGCTCCTTCGTTATCTTCTCCTGATTATTCTAGAGAATTTATTTATATAATTTTGCCTCATATCACTCTTATGCAACAATATTGACTCAAAAGAATGAAAAAAAGGTCGAATCTCTTAATGCTTTCTATAGTTCAACATTACAAGGAGCAGCATTAAATTATTTTGAAGTTGAAAAAACACGATTTTGCGGTCTTCAAGTTAAAAAATGTTATGTCTTTTCTCTTAAAATCACATAAAAATGTAATTGTATCATTATGTAATTCCCTCCTCCCCCATTTACCCATGTTAAATGTTCCATTGGGGTAAACATGTGACTAGACGCTACTATGATCGGATTCAATTCCCCATGTACAGTTAAGGAAGTAGAAATAGAACAACAGAACCAATTTGACCTTCTACACATCCTATAGAACGTCCACGAGCTAACCCACCCTTCCATTTGACTAACCCCTAAGGGAAATCAAAATTTAAAGGGAATAAACCCCCATTCGCTCCCTTTCCAAGGCATGCATGTGACTAATAGCCCCAACATCTCCCATGAGCTTGGCCAAGTGTGACTGTAATCTTTTTCTACTATTTTATGCTATCGACGAGATTTAAGGCTAAATTCCAGGGCTAGCACCCAATAACTACCTAAAACTTCATGGAATTTAGATAAACTAAAAGTAACAAGGAGAGAATGATACCAATGCAAATTCTTGAACAAATTTGTGACTAGACCCCTACTAGCCCTGATAGGAATTTCATCAAACATGTCACAAATATTCATTATATAGGTCATAATAACATATCTCAGCATAGGGGCTTGATACTTATCTGAGAATCACTAAGAATCAGTGATGCCTTATCATATATCAGGTAATATATTCATTTTCAATTCATTTATAAATAAAAAATTACGAGAGAAATACATCATCATTGTCATAAAACATGATCATAACCAACATATCAAAAAATTTTTAATAAGGGTACAAGAACCATAAATGCCACATATGAACCAATATATTTTCACATGAAATACGAAGGAAAAAAAAATTTCATTAATGAATGAAAAAGCCAGCCCATTATGGGACTACGATGTTCCAGCGGACCATAGATTGGTTGAGCCAAATATCTCTTCAACCAATCACCCCCGTGCCATATTTCAAGCATGAATTTGGGACTCAAAATCAAAAGAATAAATCAGGGCTTCCTGAGGCTAAACCACTTGAACTTGATCAATAGGCCATAAATAAGCTTGGATGCCTCTGAATCTCTCCACCTAAACTATGAGGAATTTTTATGTCTCAACCTCTCGACTTTACTGTGTATCCTTCCATTACCAGTCAAGGGATTCCTAGGCCTATGAGGTCTCCACCCTCTGGGATTTACCTTGTATCCCAACTGAGGATTATCAGGCCCAACCAAAGGTACTCACCAATGAGCTTTACCATGTATCTTGACATCCACCGATCAAGGGATTCCTAGGCCCAATCAATATGTTCACATCCAGGCTTTAACGTGTATGTCATCTCATGATTTCTAGTCCATGTGAATAATCATGATAACACCCCAATAAACATAGACTCCATTCAGAAACCAAACTCAACCAAAAAATGAGAACCCCATCACACCATGGCTATCTGAAAATGACAAGGAAATATTGAAGAACATTGCACACCTAACAAACCCCATTCCAATGGCAAAAATAGAACCAATAACACACATGCATAACCATGCATGCCAAATCTATGAAGTAAATCATACATGAAAATCGATACTTAGAAGGAATCTCACTGTAACAGCTTGATCTTGCCCTTCCTTACTTGATCTTTTCTTCCTCTTTGCCTTCTTTTCCTTTCTTGATCCAATGGTAAAGTGCTCCAATAAAAATGTAAGTGTCCAAGAGTGTGTGAGAGCGAGAAGAAAGAGAAAGCTCGAAAAATAAACTAATAAAAGGTAACAATTGGTATTCATAATCATTTTTTGTTAACGATGCCTGTATTTTCTTCATTATCCATTATTTTCCTTCTCATTTGCAACATGTGACATTTCACCTCACTTCTCTCCTAATTTCCATTATTTTCATAAATAAATTTCCAATAAATGTCATTTTTCCTTTTCAAATCCTTTTTCCATTTCATTTTCCAATTTCCTTAGCCATAATAACCAAAATTAACACCCACACTAGCATGTTTTCCCAACATTAAAATTGGAATAGGTGTCCAATAACCGTGGTTATTATTTTTCTTTTATTAACTTTTATTCCATGGAATTTTCACCAGGGTTGTTACATAACCCTATCCCTTAGGGAAGAGTTTTTCTTGGTGTTCAATGACACCTATAACCAACACAATCATTGGAAACAGAACATACATACCATGGAGCTTTATAACACACCTCATTACAATATTTACAATGATCAACCTGCTAAGAGGGAAAGTAAAATGACATGACACCATAATTCTTATTGGAGCTTTATAACACATCTCAAGGAGGTATTTGCGTCCATATACATATGTACATATACGAAAAACATGACATAAAAACATATACCAAACACTCATATCAAGGACATTCGCTCAACTAGCAAATAGAGAAGGATAAATATCCCACATCTCATTCGACATCTCCCATGTAGCTTGATCAGGGAAAAAGTGTTTCCACTGCACTTTAACCCACTCAATCGATTGGTTCTATAGCATGAGTGTCTTTTTCTGTAATATATACTATGATTCTAGCTGGAATTCTCCATTTGCATCCACCTACAATACATACCATTAAATCACATTATCAACATCTTTAACATACTTTTTAAGCAATGATACATGGAAAACATCATGTAATTTCATTGTGAGAGGTAGTTCAAGTCGGTAGGCTATTGGTCCAATCCTTTCAAGAATATTCAAAAGTCCACAAAACCGAGGTGCCAACTTGGCACATGATCCAATCTGCAAGGAGATCTTCTTTCGATTTATGTGCAAGTACACATGTTTCCCAACCTAAAACTCCTTAAATAACCTGTTATGATATGCATATATTTTCTGCCTATCCTATGCGAACTTTAGATTATTTTTTAATACTTGCATTTTCTGCTTCGTTTCTTCCAACATGTACGGTCTAATCAATACCCTGTTCATTGAATCACTCCAACTGATGGGAGTATTGCAACTCTGACCATACAATTCCTCAAACACACTCATCCTCAGTGACTCCTAGTAACCATTGTTGTAGGAAAAATCAACTAATGGAAGGTACTCCTCCCATATCCTATGTTGATACATCACATACATCCTCAACATGTCCTCCAATATCCTGTTTAATCTCTGTTTCTATCGATATGTATATAGATGGTAAGTTTTATTGGAGGCCAACTTTGTACCTAAACCTGCAAACAACTCCTTTCAAAACTTGGAAGTGAACTTTCATCCCTGTCTGACACAATATTCTTTGGAACACCATGCAATATGACCACATATATGATGAACACTTGTGCCACATCACTAGTTGTATACGTAGTCTTCATTGGAATGAAGTTCGATACCTTAGTGAACCCTTCCACCACAACTGTGATGAAATCATGTTGTCTAGATGTTCTTGGAAAACCTGTAATGAAATATATAGGAAAGACCTCCCATTTCCACTCTTGAATCATAATCAGATGTATCAATCGACCTGTATGTTAACACTCTGCCTTTAACTATTAACGGTCTAAACATATAGCCACAAACTCTTCCACATATTTCTTCAGATTCGTCCAATAATAAAATTTCTTTACTTTTTTCAATGTCTTTTGGAATCCTCGATGACCTAAATATGGTTTCACATGAAACTCCCTCAAGAGAATCATCCTGAGCTCACTACCATCTGGAAAATATATCATGTCCCTAAATCTGATCAAGCCATATATTGAGAGATCATAGTCCACATCATGTGAACTTGTACATACACCTGTACTACTAATTGTACCTATAAATGTACTTGTACTCAGTTGTAACCTATGCATAAGCTCTTTTTACTTGTCAACCTGCTGAATTTCCTATAAAATCAAATTCTACAAGTTTGTCCCAGAAGAACTCATAGCTGCAAGGTGATTTACATGTATCTGCATGCTAAGAGCATACATAACCATGTTCTCTTTACCCTTCATGTACCTGATCTCAAATTCAAACACATTGATCATGGCCAACCATCTAGCTTTCGTGGCATTCATATTCATCTTGTCATATAAACATCTTAGCCCACTTTTTGGACATTGGGTTCAACGCTCCCTGTGTGTTTCACGACATGGAATAACTGCCTCTCGTGGATCCTAACTATGGCGATTGTAGTTGAGACTAACACCTATGGGTTTTGGTCTAACAAAAATCGTGATTACAATAAGTGGTATCATAACGACAAGTATCGAGTTCGAAATTCACCCGGCTCAGGTTGGGGGGGAGATTGTTGGAAATTGGGTTCAACGCTCCCCATGTGCTTCACGACATGGACTAACCACCTCTTGTGGATCCTAACTTTGGCGATTGTAGCATAGACTAGCACTTGTGGGTTTGGGTCTAATGGCAATCGTGATTACAATACCACTGTCATCACTCATCAGTACAAACCTCCCGCAA
This sequence comes from Pinus albicaulis, assembly GCA_034641835.2. Lineage (NCBI taxonomy): Eukaryota > Viridiplantae > Streptophyta > Pinopsida > Pinales > Pinaceae > Pinus > Pinus albicaulis. Next base: position 874,663,925 of record CM076574.1, on the reverse strand, counting down.
AGAAGGTAGTGCCTCCACAGATTCATTTCATGAATGATCAATGTCAACTCAAGATCATATCTCAAATAGTTCTTCTTATTCTCATTCAGTCTCCATGACTCATAACATACTACCTGTCCTTCCTGCGTAAGAATTCCACCAAGACCTCTCTTGCAAGCATTTGTACAAACCAAAAATTCTTTTTTTAGATCTGCAATATTCAACACTATGTAGTTTGTCAGAAATTGTTTCCATTGTTAAAAAATTGTTGCACATTCCTCTCTCCATTAAAATTTATTACATTTACATTGCAATGACATAATAGGATATGCAATCCAACAAAATTTCCTCATGAACCTCCTACAGTAACTTGCTAGCCCCATGAATAATCTTTCCTCATCCACGTTTCTAGGAGCTTCCCATTCCATGATAGCTCTTAACTTCCATGGATCGACTGGTATGCCTTCCTTGGAGGACACATGCCCTAAGTAATGTATCTTTTTCTGAAAGAAGCTATATTTACTAATCTTAGTATACAACTGATGCTCTCTAAACAATATCAACACTACTGCTAAATGATCGACGTGATATTCCTCATTCTTAGAATATATCAAGATGTCATCCATGAATAAAAAAAAAAAATTCTAGATATATATTCAACATACTATTCATCAAGCACATAAAGGTAGCTACAACATTAGTCAAACCGAATGGAACTACAACAAACTCATAATTCCCATACCTGGTCTAGAAAGTTGTCTTTTAGATGTAATCTTATTTAATGCGTACCTGATCATATCCATATCTCAAATCAATCTTTCAAAACACTACTTCTCCCTTCAACTAAAAAAATAAGTCACCAATACTTAGTAATGGATATATGTTCTTGATGGTCACCTTGTTCAACTACATGTAATTAATACATAACCTCAGAGTACCATCCTTCTTCTTCAAAAATAAGGCCATCACATCCAATAGTGATACACTTGGCCTAATGTATCCTTTTTCAAGCATTTCCTTTAATTTCAAATTTGGTTGTAATAATTTTTGAGTGGTCATATTGTACAGTTCCTTTGATGCTGGCCCTTTCCCCTGGTACCAACTCAATGGAAAAATCCACTTCTCTGTGAGATGATAAATCTGAAATATATGTTGGAATCACATCCTAGAACTAATGTAAACTTGGGTACCTACTGAATATATCTGTACCCTCATCTTCCATACGTTTATCACTATAAATGTGCATTAAAAATAACACACACACTTTTCAGTGATTGTTCTTTGCCCACATAGCTCTCACCATCCTAACTGATGTTGCTTTCTTCTTATCATGCAATATTATATGTACTCCATTTTCATCCAAGAACTCAATAGCTTTGTCATAAAAATCCACTTTGGTCCTATGAATATATAAGTAATTCATACCCAAAATAATTATATATGATCCCAATGTCAATACCATTTAGTTCAGATGCACACTATTTTAGCTAATGATGAACTCTCTTATTTGTATCTGTAGCCAATTTCACTAACCGAGTATCTGCATGCACTTATTTATTCAAACCACACTTATCCACCAGGTTAGGTTTAACATTATTATAATTAGATCAACAACCAATAAAAATAGAAAAAACTTGATCACAAAGCTTACCATCCATATTAATGATATATGTGTGATGATCTACCTTGTTGTTATCCAGCGCTAGATAGGTTTGAGGAATGCTTTGCCCAACATCCCCAATAATTTTTTCTTCCTGTGCACTATAGATCTGAGGCCTTCCACCTTGATTATGTGGGAAATCCCTCTAGAGATGCTCATTACCACATATCCAACATTCCAACCGTCTATTACCATCACCCCTATTTTTCTGCCCACCAGGATGCGACTCTTGTCCCTGTGTAGCTACGTTGAACTTCTTGTAAGGTGCAACATTTTATTTATATTCTACACTTTGAGGCCTTATTAATTTCGGCTTCCATTTACCTTTAAATTTAACTCTCCCTTTCCATCCTCACTTAGATTTTGTCTTACAATTTGATTGTTGATAGAAATTCTTTAATTTCCAGATAACTTCCTCAAATTACCGAGACTCATCATACTCAATCTGATCTCTAAATTCTAATGGAAATCCACTGAAAAACCTATGAAATTTAGTCTTTTTATATTTAAGATACAATACATAACTAAATAGCTCTAGGAACTTAGTCATATGCTCTTTATATTTCATTGATCCCATCTTAAGCTCATAGAATTCCTTAGCTTTGTTGTCATAGTACCTTTCTGACAAGTACTTATTCCTAAAAAGTATCTTGAATTCATGCTAGCTTAACTCTGATGTCCTAATGTGTTTGAAATGCTTCACATCTTCCCTCCAAATATCCGATTTACCTTTCAGGATGAAGATAACTACTTTGGCATAAATATTATCTGTGTAATTATGCAACTGGAAGAATTTCTTCATCCCAAGAAGCCAAGCCTCTCCATCTTCTGGCTTCTTCAAATATCTGTTGAATGTAGTTGGCTTATATTTCTTAAACTCGTATAGAAAGTATCCCCTTGTCTCTCCACCTTTAAGGGTGATAATGATGAGGATCATAGTTCCTGTAAGAACTAGAACTAGAATAGTACCTATGTACATCACCTCTACTATCTGGAGTATCCAATAATATACCAACTTTGATTGCGCCATCTCTAGCTGACCTGTGCCTGCCATGATACCTATTTCCATATGCCTCATTAGTCCCATCATGTCCATAGTTGATACAAAGTGGTCCCTGTCTTTTAAATTCTGACACACTCTGAAGAATTATTACATTGACTTTTCCATGTTTCTCTTGTTCCAACATGATTATATCATTATCTGGTTTTCAACTCCTTATTTCTTCCTTCAATCTCCTCAACGTGTCTTCTAAGTTAGAAGAGTGCCCAACACCACGCTGCTCATCTGGTTCGTAAGGAGAATATCTGTAGTCTACCATATTTATATTCATATTTTATCTCTTCCTACAAGGCATACTATGTCAGCTAAACTAAATCATAAACAAACCAACATACCTCAATGTAGTTCAGGGAGGATATCTCATTTGTAAGACCAACCAGATTAACACAATACATATATAAAAATAATCATAACATCATATAAATACCATCCTAACGCTATTCCAGTCATCAATGCATGACCATACCAACCACACTTCATGACCTTAGGCATGACAATACAACCATATCAATGTATGCACGAAACATATAAATACTCACATGCATAAAAATGCATAAACAATCATACACACATGATGACACATTCCCAAACAATTGCCATCAAATTTCACATGGTGACACCACTGCAACCATGACCACCTCCATGAATATGCAACAAGAACATGGACCATAAGTATAAGGAACATGCATGTAACCAACATTAATGCATTTACAACACATTGCCCATCCAGTCTAAGTGGTGAACCATGCTCTGATACCACTCTATAACACCCTCCTCCCCCATATACCTAAGTTCATCGGTCTTCTTATGTAAACATGTGATGGAAGGCTATTATGAACTGATTCAACTCCCCATGTATAGTTAAGGAAGTGGAACTGACACAAAACAACCAATATGATATTCTACACATCCTGCATAACCTCCAAGAGCTAACCCACCATTGATACCAATGAAAATTATTGAACAAATATTAAATGTAGCCCTACTAGCCATGCCAAGAATTTCATTAAACATGTCAACAATATGCATTATACAGGTCATAATCATATATCTGAGCATAGGGGTCTCATACTTATCTGAGAATTGCTAAGTAGCATTAATTCCTTATCATATTAGTTGTGTTATCATCTATTAGGTAATATATTCATTTTTCATACTTATAAATCAAAACATGATTAGATTAATACATCATCACTATCATAAAACATGCTCATAACCAACATATAAAAAACATAAAATAATAAGGATACAATAGCCATAAATTCCGCATATGAGCCAGTACATTTGCACATAAAATACAATGGAAAAAAACTCTCATTAATGAATGAAAAGCCAACTTGGTATTGGACTAACATATTCCACGAGAGCATAGATTAACTGAGCGAAATCTCTCTTTAGCCAATCACTCCCATGCCATACTCCAAGCATGAATGTGTGACTCAAAACCAAAATAATCAACTAAGGCTTGCCGAGGCTAAACCAACTCAACCTCATCAATAGAACCATTCTTTACTGCAATTCTCACTACATCACTATGCCATAAACAAGCATGGATTACTCCAGATCTCTCCACCTAAACCGTGAGCATTTTTTCATATCAACCTCTCATCTTTACCATGTATCTTGCCATTACCAATTAAGGGATTCCTGGGCCTACGAGGTGTCCACCCTATGGTCTTCACCCTTTATCCCAACTTGAGATTTCTAAGCCCAATAAAGGGTACTCACTACTGACCTTTACCGTGTATCCTATCACTCACCCATTAAGGGATTCCTAGGCTCAATGAGGTGATCACATCTAGGATTTACTGTTTATCCCATCCTAAGATTCATAGGCCTTTTGAATGATCCTGAGACTACCCCACTTAGCTTAGAGTCCATCCGACAATGAAAATCAACCAAAAAATCAAAATCCCATCACATCATAGCTATCCGGAAATAGAAAGGAAAGGTTGAAGAACACTCTCATGCCTAGGAAAACCCATTCCAATGAAAATAAGAGAACCAAGAACACACATGCATAACCATGCATGAAAAATGTAGCACTGGAATCATACATGCAAATTGATACCTACAAGTAACCCCATTGTAGCTTCTTGATCCTTCTCTTCCTTGATTGATCTTTGCTTCCTATTTTTCTTCTTTTCCTTTCTTGATCCAATGTAGAAGTGCTCTGAGGAAACTCTAAGTTTCCAAGAGTGTGAGAGAGAGATCCAAATCTGAACAGACAAAAGGTACCAACTGATCCTTATAAGCCTTTTTATTAATGGGGCCTCCATTTTATTCATTTTCACTTATTTTCCTTCATTTTCGTCCTCAAATCAAACATATGACATTTCACCTTCCTTTTTTCCTAATTTCCATTATTTTCATAAATAAATTACCAAAAAATGTTATTTTTCTTTTGCAAAGCCTTTCCAATTTCCTTAGCCATAATAATCGAAATTAATGCCCGCAATAGGATTTTTTTCACAACATTCAGCTTGTAATAAGCGTCTCATAACCGTGGTTGTTATTTTTCCTTTATTAACTTTTATTACATGCAATTTTTACCAGGGCTGTTACACATACTCAATTGTTGGACAATTAATGATTCAAAGAGAATTAGTTGAAAAGAGAGCCAATTAGGTCATGACCTTAAAAGAATACGATGTTGAAATTGAACCTACTAAAATTGTTAGATGACAAGGTTTTTTCATATGCGTAGTCGGTGCATCCGAGAATACATCTGAAGTTGTTACAAGTAAAAAATTGAAGTTTCAGAGGTTTGTCTTGTTAACACTAAATCCTAATATGCATATCTCATTTTCTATTTGAAGAATGACTATGCACCAGTTGAACTCATTTCTCAAAAGAAAAGAGCATTAATACTGAAAGAGAATTAATATCAACTTTTTAATTATAGTTTATTTAGAAATAATCATGATCCAGTCCTACTAAGACGTCTCGAAAAATCTGAAGCTGAATTTTTTTTGCAGGAAATACATGATGGACCAGCTAGTGGACACTATGGTGGAGATACTACTGCTCATAAAATGCTCCATGTTGGATATTACTGGACAAAATTATTTGGGGATGCACATGTGTATGTTAGGAAATGAAAAATATTTCAAACTGCTTTAGGATGGGAAAATAAATCGTATGTATCGTTACAACTAGTGAATATCAAACAACCATTTGAGAAATGAGGTTTAGAAGTTATAGGTGATATTTTTACTCAGTCATATAAGAAGCATAAATACATTCTCACTGCTACCGATTACTTTACTAAATTGGTGGATATATTTCCTTTAAAAGTGGTCAACTATGAAGTTTTAATTGAATTAATTATTCAACATATTATTACCAGGTTTGGCCTTCCAAGTGCTCTTACGTTTGAAAATGAACCTTCTTTTTCAAGCAACTTAATAGTTTAATTTACATTAAAAAGGGGTTTTAAGATTAAATATTCTCGAAATTCTTATCCTGGAGGGAATGGATTACCATAATCTACAAAGAAAAATATCTTCATAATTATAAAATGAACAATAGATTAAAACTAGTAGAATTGGAATACAACTTTAATATTTGTTTTGTTGGAAGATAGAATAAATCATAAGGATTCCGTAGGGGCTCCCCCTTAATATTTAGTTTACAACAAAGAAGTTGTTTTACCCCCTAATTTTGTTTTTCCTTCACTAGTCCTAGTTCAATCTATGGAAGGGAAACCATGTTCTTCGCTTCAACTAAGATTATCTCAAGTACTGAAATTAGAAGAAGGGAGGGATAAAGAAATAGGAAATTAAGCTAAACATTAAAATTCATTTAAATCATGGTTCAATGGAATTTCAGCTGGAAATCAATTTTTTGAAGTTAGTGATGTTTTATTTAATTGGGACAAATCCCGTGAAGAAAAAGGTAAACACACTAAATTTGAAAAAATTTGCCTCAGAAAATTTTAGATTGTGGAAAAACTTGACATATCTACTTTCATCCTCCAAGAACTACAGGGAAACAGGGAATAGGCCTTCCTGTAAATGGGCTCATCCTTAAAAAATATTTTTCTTGAAATTCATGCTACATTTTGGAAATACGTAACTAATCATGTGTATAAACTGATTTGTATTTTAGCTATTTTGTTGAAAGTTACTCTTTTGGTTTAATTCTTGGGTATTGGGTATTAATATTCTCTAATAATTTTAATGAAATCTATTTTTAAAAGTAAAATTATTAATAAGATGGATATTATGCTATTTTTCATAATTTCATAGAAATTAGAATCTCAGAAATTGATGATTTTTTCCTTATTATTATGTGAACTAATCATAACCTAAAATCCATAAAAGGGATATTTTGTCTCATAACAAGCCATGAATTCAAGAATCTACTTAATAAGACAAAGACTAAAAAATATTTAGCTCTCTATGAATTTATTTTTCATCCGCAGCCCTTAAGGATAAGATTCACCTCCCCATCCACTAATTAAATATTTTTAGTGTAATTCCAATATATTAAACCTGAAAGACACGGGGTCTCATTAAGATCCAACTTACATGATCATGGGTACTAATTTTATTGGCATTACCAAATATGGTAACCAAGATAGGGTAATGGATTATAGCCAAAAGCTATAAGACACAATGTCTCACCATGGAAGCTAAGATCAATGAGAAAATGGAAAACATGAAGAATTTTCTAAAAGCAGACATGGAAGGTTTGACAAAGTTGATACAAGAAAGGTTTCCTAATGGTGGAAAGATAGTAGAAGAACCTCATGATGAGAACAAAATAAATTTTAATTGTGATTTCATAAACTCTAATGTTGGCGGGAAGAACCACCATATTCCAAAGATGGATATGAGGAAGTTTGATGGAAAGGATCCTGTAACATAGATACTACAAATGGAGCAATATTTTGATCTCCATAACGTGCAAAACACACAAAAGGTATGCATTGAAACTTTACATTTAGAACAAAATACATTTGTATGGTATCGATGACTTTGCTCCCGTAAAAAAATTGTCACTTGGTCAATTTTTACGGAGGAAATGATAGCACATTATGAGGATACAAAGAGCAACACTTTCTTTAGCCAATTGATAAAACTCAAACAAAAGGGTTTAGTGGGGCAACACATTTAGGACTTCCAAAAATTGAATATAAGGGTAACTGATATTCCATAGGAACACAGGATTGATCTCTTCATAGGTACTCTAAAGGATAACATCCAACATGAAGTTCATGTGTTGGAACTTGATTCATTAGAGAAGGCATTCAGGTTGGCAAGAAAAGTTGAATGTAAAATTATGGCGACAAGGAAGCCTACCACTAAATTCTATAAATAAGGAAGTGTTGCTACGCCTAGATTTCCACAACCTACAAGGTTGACACCACAACAATTGGAAGAAAAAAGAGCAAAAGGGCTTTGCTACCGTTGTGATAGCAAATACACCAAAGGTCATAAGTGTGCTGAAAAGAAATTATTTTACATAGATTGTGAAGAAGAAGAAGAAAATGAACAAGAAGAGGATACACACCAAGAACCAACCATATAAGAGGAAGAAATGAATCCAACCATATCATGTAATGCACTGGCATGAATTAACACTCCTCAAACTCTCAAGATAGCAGGACAGATCAAGAATAAAAAGGTAATAGTGTTGATTGATTCAGGTAGCACCCATAATTTTATTCATTGTAAGGTAGCCAAGGAATTAAATTGTTTCCTATACCAAGCACCAGAATGTCAAGTGATGGTTGCAAATGGAGGAACTATAAATTGCTCTGGAAAATGCCATAATATCAAGCTAACCATGGGGGAATATGTATTGACTAGTCCAATGCTTTCCATTCCTATGGGAGGTGTTGATGTTGTACTAGGAGTGCAATGGTTACAATCTTTGGGGACGGTAGCTTTTAATTTTCAAGAACTTTTCTTGAAATTTTTTTCAGAAGGAAAGGAAGTCGAATTACGGGGTATTGAAGGAAAGCCAGGAAGGATAATAAGCTCTAATGTCATGACAAAGCTTCTAAAGAAATAACAACGAGGCGTAATTGCACAATTATGCTCTCTAGAAGTTCCAACATCAAAATCATCTATTTCTGCAGATCTCCAACAAGTCTTGGACAATCATTCCAAGGTGTTTGAAACTCCCAAAGGACTCCCACCTATTCATGATCATGATCATGTTATTCATTTGATTCCGGGAAGTGTTCCTCCAAACATCAGGCCTTATAGATATCCTTACTTCCAAAAGAGCGAAATTGAACGTATGATTGCAGAAATGTTAGAGGCGGGTATAATTCAACCTAGTCAAAGCTCTTTCTCTGCTCCTGTAGTATTGGTACACAAGAAGGATGGATCATGGCGAATGTGTCCGGATTATAGGGAGCTCAATAAGCTCACCATTAAAGACAAATTTCCCATTCATATGATTGATGAATTATTGGATGAATTACATGGAGCAATTTATTTTACCAAGTTGGATCTTCGTTCAGGATATCATCAAATTAGAATGAAGACTGAAGATATTCCAAAAACAGCATTTCGAACTCATGAGGGTCATTATGAATTTTTGGTCATGCCTTTTGGCCTTACCAATACACCTTCTACATTTCAAGGGTTGATGAATTCCATTTTCAAACCCTTCCTTAGAAAATTTGTGCTAGTATTTTTTGATGATATACTAATCTACAGTAGGTCTTGGAAGGATCATGTTGAACATGTTGACAGGGTGCTCAAACTATTGCAGGAGAAACAATTATATGCAAAAAAATCCAAATGTTTCTCTGGAGTACAAGAGGTGGAATATCTGGGTCATATTGTATCTCACGAGGGTGTTAAAGTAGACCCTAACAAAATTAAAGCCATTAAGGAATGGAAAGTCCCCACAACCATAAAGAAGTTGGGAGGATTTCTCGGGTTAACAGGGTATTATCGCAAGTTTGTTAAGAATTATGGGAGAATAGCAGCACCTCTAACAACATTATTGAAGAAAGATGCATTTTCATGGACTCCTGAAGCAACTAAGGCCTTTGAACATCTTAAAGAGGCAATGTACCTAGCACCGGTCTTAGCTACGCCAGACTTCACAAAAACCTTTATTGTGGAATGTGATGCCTCAGGAAATGGAATTGGTGCAGTTTTAATGCAGGAAGGAAGACCCATTGCTTTTGAAAGTCGTCCAATCAAAGGAAAGTATTTACTGAAACCTATTTATGAGAAGGAAATGTTAGCAATACTGCATGCACTAAAGAAATGGCGAACTTACCTAATGGGAAGACACTTCAAGGTAAAAACTGATCATGATAGTCTTAAACACTTTTTTGGAACAAAGACTATCTTCAGAAGAGCAGCAAAAATGGGTCACAAAGATGTTGGGTTATGACTTTGAAATAATCTACAAAAAAGGAAAGCTTAATGTTGTTGCAGATGCACTCTCGAGAAAGAATGAAGAGGTGGAAGCATTGCTTTGTGCCATTTCTATTATCCAACCAGATTGGATAACTGAAGCAAGAGATGAATGGAAGAAGGACAAAGATGTATGGATACTCATTCAAAAGTTGCAGCAAGATCCTAGTACATCTGATACATTTAGTTGGAAAAAATGATTCCTTATGGTACAAAGATCGCTTATATCTTTGTAAGAATTCCCAACTAAAACAAAAGATTCTTCTGGAATTGCACACTTCTCCTTTAGGAGGACACTCAGGATTTTAAAAACTTACCACAGGGTGAAGAAAGAATTTTTTTGGGATGGCCTTAAATCTGATATTCAAAAGTTTGTGGCAGAATTTTTGGTTTGCCAGCAGAATAAAGTGGAGACAATTAAGACCCCGGGACTTCTACAACCTTTATCCATTCCAAGTCAACGTTGGGAGGATATTTCAATGGATTTTATCACAGGTTTACCTAAGTCAGAAGGAAAGAGTGTCATCATGGTGGTAGTTGATAGACTTACCAAGTATGCACACTTTTGTGCATTATCTCATCCATTTAAAGCAAGTACAGTTGCTACTACATTTATGGACATAATTCAAAAGATACATGGAAGCCCAAGGGTTATTGTGAGCGACAGAGATCCCATTTTTACTAGAAATTTTTGGACGGAGTTATTTTCTTGTTTGGGTACTCAATTAGCTCATAGCTCATCTTATCATCCTCAATCTGATGGTCAAACCGAGATCGTAAATAAATGTTTGGAAGGATATCTTCGTTGTTTTGTATCTGATAAACAAACACAATGGGTCAAGTGGTTACCTCTTGCTGAATGGTGGTATAACACTTCCTTCCATACTGCAGCAGAAATGACCCCATTTATGGCACTTTATGGATATCATCCACCATCCATCACATCATCTTTAAGGGAAAATTCGAAGGTTCAAGCAGTGGAAGATCACATCGAGCATCAGCAAGAAGTTCTCCAACTCTTAAAGGATAACCTCAATTTGGCACAAAATCGAATGAAACAACAGGCAGATCAACATCGCAGCGAGAGAAGTTTTGATGTAGGAGATTGGGTATTTTTACGGCTACAACCATACAAACAAATGTCCCTCAAGCAAGCTAAGAAGGATAATAAATTATCACCAAAGTACTATGGTCCTTACAAGGTGTTGCAAAAGATTGGTTCTAGGGCATACAAATTGGAGCTTCCTGCTTCTTCACGAGTACATCCAGTTTTCCATGTTTCATGCTTAAAGAAGGTTATAGGTGAAAATCTTCCAGTTCAAACAATATTTCCAGAACTTGATGAGGAAGGAAAAATCATATTGGAACCTGAAGCGGTCACGGAAACAAGAACTCTATAGCTACGAAATCGATCAATTTTAGAGTATCTCATCAAGTGGAAGAACTTACCCACTGAAGATTCTACATGGGAGGATGAGAATTTTATACAGAAGCACCCAGAGCTACTCAAGCGTTGAGGACAACACTTTTTTGAAGGAGAGGGGCATGTTAGGTCCCTATATCACTTGTATAGTCCCTTATTATTGTTAGTGTAACCCCCTTATTGTTATTATTGTACCCTTGTAACCCCCATTTTATTATTATTGTGTCCTTAAATTATTATTGTTAGGTCGGCTAGGATTACATTATGGCCCCATGGACTCCTATATATAGAAAGGAGGTTTTGTAAATTGTATCATCCAAGATTTGTTCATTCATGTAATGTATTGGAGGTTGCCCCCTCGAAGTGGCTTATTTCTAAGGTGTTGATATCTCTTTTCTTCTATTTTTGGAGCTGGTTACACAACAAATATCATTAATACTTGTGAATGGAATTGTCAATATCTGGTCACCAATCTAGGACAACTAATTTCAAGGAAAAATAAACAATAAAAGTATGAACTAAATTTCTCTAAAATATTTACTAGTGCATGCAACAATAGTATTTCCTTGGTTAAAAGGTAACCCTATTGAGGCTATGGACGCCTGCTGACAATAGTGGTACTACCTGTGACATCAGATTCTATCCTAATGCTAAACTTATAAATAGTCTTTACCTCATCAATATAGCCAATGTTAATAATTAGCTACTAGAGATTAATTAATTCCTTCATATGAATGTGTTGTGCAGTTTGCAAATAATAAATTATCTTTTCGTTTTTCAAAGAGATTTTTATAAAAAATATGAAATTTAGCATTTTTATCTTTAAATATTTATTCCTTTTTCTTTTGAATTTCATTAATTTATTTAGAGATAATTTTTTCTCCCAATGTGTTTCCAATTGTTATAGAAAGAAACAACCCCCCATTTTTCTTCTAAGAAATAACAAATAAGGGGGACCCTTTATTTTTAGTTTTTTCTAAATCATTTATGTTTTCTTAAAAATTAGACTAAAACGAAATTAAATTTAAAAAATTCTTGAAATATTTTAAGATAAAACTAAATTAAATTCCCCATGAGGATAAATATTCTCGGAATCAAATTTTTGAAACCAATTAATAAAAACATAATGAGATCTTTCCTTTATGAGATCCATCTTGCTGAAGTTTCGAGATGATCTATTTATATTTGAAATTTTGATATATTGGGCATTTCCTTATCGGGCCTTTATACATCGTAACTATTATTGAAAGAACTTATGAGAAGGATCTTTTCCAAGAAAACGCTTATATGATAATTTTAATATATGGGAGCTTCATACCTTGGCGCCTCACATCTCAAAGATTCATGTCCCAAACCTTTGCATATCGTTATAGTTCTATATCGTAAGAATATCTAAAATTCCCCTGCAATATCTTTTTTCCAATATCTAATGTGACACTTTCACATGTTCCATCATCCTTTAATTTGAATGATTTAATGTATTAATAATGGTTCTGGAATGGGTTAAAGTCTCACATTCATTAAGACTTGGTTTTCTCAATTGATTTTTAATAGAAAAAGTTTTTATGCCAAATTTCCATTTACACCATTCAACGTTGTTGTAAATAGTTTTTTTTGCTAAACCACTATGTCTGTCTTCTACAAGTGAGCTCAGATTCCCAATATTTAGAATAAATGAAGAAATGGAATAAATGTAAGAAAAAGTTTCCATATCAGCAATACGTGAGACCATTTGTTGAAGATGTTGACTACAAAATTTTAGGAGCAGGACTATTTCCAGTCATATGTACCAGAGATGTATATCTTCCCTCTTGGGAAGTCATTTATCAATATTTCAGAAATGAGGAGCTCAAATTCACCACTAGAACAACCAAAAATGATGATATAAATCTTGTCTCAGACACCAATACAAGGGATACCACCAACTCTTTTCTTCACAGAATTGTGGCAAGACAATGATTATTTCCTTACACAGACATGGTTCATTGGGAAATTGAGAATCTAGATATTTTTAAGAGAAACATCAGACCAAAAAGGGAGCATTTCTTGATTCATTCACTATTAAGGATTTTCAAAGCATGTATCATCTTCCAAATCCCAAGTATCTATATAATAAGGAGTATGCCAAGGCCTTTATAAAGGAGCATGGGAAACCATCATAAAAAATATTACAATGGAAACAAGCCCAAATAAGCATAAATCGGAGGAATCCAGTAAGTATTCACTCAATTCCCTTGTTTCTCCTTTTTCCCAAGTTGCAACCATGATGTGTTGATTGTATGCACTACCTAATGTGTCAAAATTCCCAGACACCTAGGTACCTCTAATTGATGGGGTTTCTAAAGGCTTTATTTTTGACTAGGCTACCAATCTTGCCAATAACTTAGCTACGCATATCTTATCTTTCCAACAAGTAAGAAGTATTTTTGAAGACATGTTTCCCCCATTCTATATGTCCGCTTATGTTATAGATGCACTACATTTTTCTATGTATTTTCCAGCTATGGGCTGTAAATGGACCATTCTAGATCTAAATCTTATTCACATTTATCACGACATATCATTGGTATCCAAATATCTTGAACACATCTACAGATTTTTCAGAAGGTAATGATTCTGATATATGAATTCATTTTTTAGTCTCGACCACGTAGGGTGTCTTAAGAAGCTATGGATGACCTTAGAAGGGTCAAAAATGGGTTTTGAGAAGAATTATTCAATTATATCATATTTTTGGGTAAGATTTCGCATCCTCATGTTTTTCCTTTGTTCATCACAGATAAGTTAGTTAGCAGGGAAGTATCCTATTATAAAGTTGGTGATGGTATTACTAAAGTGTTGAGGGAGTAAAATAAAAGGGCATGGCATTTTCTTCATGTGAGATTTGGTATATTTTCATTGGAAAATTACTCTGATGCCAAGAAACAAATCTTGGATATTCAAGCTCTCAAATTTCCCACTGTTCCTAACATACATTATGATCTAGATTCAGTAGCGAAAAAATTTACTACATCTCAAGAAATTACACAGTTCATCCATGAAGAAGACAAGTAAGATGATATGTTTTCATAGTATTCATCCTATCCAACAATACTACGACACATGGATGAACAATTTACTGTAGAGGGAAAAAATTAGTTTATTCAATATACAACTTCCAATATTTCCAATCTTCCACAAAAGTTTCTATAGTTACCCCTGGAAAATCCATCAATGTCTATTGCTTAGCCAGGAAATTCCTAATAATCATTCATTCCTCCTCAGGGTTAGCCAAAGGCTGTTTATAGTTTATTATACACCTCAAGTATAAGAATTGATTTTTAATCCTAAGTTAAATGAGGCATGGAATGAGTTTAATATGACACTTAATCCAAAGCCCAAGGGTCAAACAATAGTTTTTGAAATTCAAACTTATTCACAACAAGGTGACGTTCATAATACTCTTAATAATTTTGAACATGATACGAGGTCAGAAGAAATTTCTGAAAAGTGTTCTATTCATGATCAGAAGGATATTGAAATTATTATTTCTTTCCCTACTTCAGAGGTTACTATCAATGTTTAATAAATTCCTCCTTTAAATATATTCTATAGTTCCCAACATAAGGTCATGGTAAAAAGGGGAAGAAAGAAAAGAAATATTTATCAAACTCAGTCATTGGTATTGAGCCAGGTATCTTCCTTCGAAGTTTTATGGAAATTTTCCCTTGCTAGACCAAAAAAATAATTATAAAAGTAAACCCAATTCACAGGAGCCTATCCTTTAGCCACAATAGATAAAGCAGTACATGCCCAAGAAATTCTAAAGGAAAATGAGAAATATATTATATCATTGGAACGAGAGTACAATGCAGAGAAACAAAAAAATAATAAACAATGACAAAATGAGTTATAAAAGCTATAGACTAAAGAAATGTAGAGGAAGATAGTGCAATTGGTTTTCAGTCCACAGTCGACAGTGTTTAGGAAAGAATCCAAAGAGTTAAATTCTCTGCTCAAGAAGCAACAAAAAATATTTTGTAATAAGCTCATATTGATTTAGGATCAATTTAAGGCAGGAAATTCTGTTGTTGATCATTTTAATGAGATTATGAACTATTTTGATGAAGTGAAAAAGAATTTAACTTATTTTTCTATGTTTGAAGTAAAGTGTAGAAGGTATAGAAGCAAATGAGCATAAAATTTATGAGGCACAAAAGTTATTAATTCTCCAAGAGTGGGAAATCAGAATGAAACAAGATGAAATTTTAGTGAACGAGGTTAGGGTAATTCCATCATTTAATTAGACAATGATACTCTATTACAATCAAATATGATTTCTAATTGCTCAAAATATTCACTTGTGGATGCCAAGACATTATTGAAAACTTGGTATGAAAATAGCATAAAAATGGTTCGGAGAACTTATCAGTTATCTAAAATTAACCTTGAGCATCATTGGCAGTTTCTTGTCAAGCCCTATACCCAATGGTTGGTACTTTGTTGTTCCAATGCTTCTACGTAGACGTTACCACCATTGACGTTTTTTTTTTTTTACCATCCAGATGAGGATCAAGCCTAACCATCCTTTGAAGCTCACTTGTCTGTTGGAAATATACATGTTGTGGAAAATAACTATTAGACAATCCTTTTCCTATGTTAAAATATTGTTATAAAAATTTCCTTATTAGCCTTTTCCTATTTGTTTATGTTGAGATATTAGTGGAAGATTTTCTTTTATCATTTTTGAATTAAGACTATAAATTTAACTCTACGAGATGGAGAAAGGGGCTATGATTTTTTAGAATAAAGGACTTAAATATCATTAATGAATTACTATCCATTGTACTACTATAATTGTATCACTATCCATTTCACTATCAATGATGTGAAAGATAAATTTCACTATTGTATTAAAGTTTCTCAGGTACTACTATCCATTTTTTCTGTTTCTTTTCTTTGAAAGGAATTTTTCATTTATATTTTTCACATATATGTGTTCGAGACAATATTTCATGATCACTACTGACATGGTCGGTTGAAATTAATTTATATTGTGAACAACGAAATTTCTTATCATATGTGGTGCTTTAATTAAATTAATTAAATTAACTATTTAATTAAATTAATTTTCTTGGATTGAATTAATATCGTAATTTTGTAATAATCTACATTGTAATTTAGTAATAATCTACATTATTATGTTTGTTACGTCATCTTTATAGAACATATTTTTTCAGCTTACCCGTTTACTATAATAGATTGTAGTAATTTTTACTTTAGTTGTTAAGAATACATTAATATTTGTAAAGAGATATTATCACCAACATCCATCCCACTTCGTACAAATTTGTTAAAGGAAAAATAGTCCCATAAGTCTAGTCGGGGACATTATCCCAAACGGAAAAGGGTCTAATTGGGGTCTTGACCAGGTCATTTTCCCTCAATGTCGATGAGGTAAATTCATACCATCAACACTCTCGAGTTGACTTGTACTTCCTTGTCACAAATCACAACTCAATTCCAATCCGAATGCATGAATAGGATGACTCCTTTAGGTTAGAGGCAACAACATAAGTTCATTATAAATGTCCAAAATCCAACCTGATGGTATGGATGGTAATAAATTTATAGGATAAGGATGCTAGTTTAGGATTTACCATTATGGGCTTGAGATCCACATATGATGGAAGGATGAGCTGAAGGGAAAAGAGGTGAAGTCACCAAGGTATGATAAGATAGGATTTGAAATTCTTATCCATGGTAAATGGTTAAAACAACCCCTCAAAGCTTATGGAAGAGGAAAATTCAGAAATATTAATTTTAAATTTTCATGAAATTCTAGAATCATTGCACATGTATAAATAAGCAACTAGTGTTGGTTATCACTGGTGCGGAAAAGAGAAACCATTGTTGAACGCATAGGGCTAAAGTGACAGGGTACATTGGGGATAAAAACATTGATTTTGACCAGTTAAACCTAGGAACTCAGATTTTTTGGAAAGGACATGCTTAGGGATTTGTGAAGGGATGATGAAAATGTATTCACAGATGTTGATTGATTGAGTTTGCATGCCTATTGACTAGATGTGACAAAATTCTCTATAACCATAATGAATGTCTTTGATATATTTTCACGGACATTCATATGTGTCTTCTTGCTTTTAGCATCTAGGACACCCAAAATCTTTCTAGAATGTTTAAGTTTATTATGTTTGATCAACCCATGTATTATCTGAGATTGTGCAACAACTAGATGGTTCTCAAGATTTTTTCGAATGATGTAGTAGACACAGCCTATAATAGTGTGAGCATGGATAGGTTTCCCAAGGTCCTCTATTGTTCTTCCATCCAAATTTTCTGCAAATGGCCCACACCTTTCCAAACCACTGCAAATCCATATTATCCTATTAACTTGAGAGGAAAACAATCATTCTTTTGGTGGTTAATCAACTTTATAGGGAACATATTCTTCCTCTAGTGGTTGATAAGCTTGATGTGGCACATATTATTCCCCTAGTGATAGTTGAACAACTTGATAGGGAACATGTTCCTCTATTTGTTAGTCAAGTCCATATGGCACATCTTGATCATAATGTAGTTGATCAGCTTGATGGGACACAGATTCTCACTGATGTGGATGCTCCATTGTTATCCCAACATAGTGGAATAAAAAATATACTTGTGATTCAAGTGAACCATCATCATAAGACAAGTGAATAGTATTAGATACAAATGTTTATTTAATAAATCACCATAGCTGGAAGGTCTTGATATGATTTTATAGTAGGAATCAAGGTAGTAAAAGTTGAGATGGACTAAGGGTTCTAGGTTGAAACATGAAAATAAAAGGTCTTCAATCTGAGGGAAAGATGGGTCAAAGAAGAGTGAACTAGTAAAATAATTGGTCCCTATGTCAACACAAGGGGTGATTTAAAATATGATGAAATCTAAAATCATTGTTCCTAACTCAACAAAAATGAATTTGGAAACCCTAACGTTCTATTCACAAACCCTAGGGAAAAGTTAAATAAGAAACAAGTTGATATTTGGCATCTAGGTCGCAAAACATGACATGGACCAAGGGTTGTAAGTTGAAACATGAAAAGAAAAGGGTATCAATATCAAGGAAGTATGGGTTGAATAAAATCACACTAGTAATGGTATCTCTCTCCGTCTCAACAAAAATGGTGATTTAGAATATGATGAAAGGTAAAATCATTCCTCCTCAATCAATAAAAATCAATTTGGAAACCCTAGGGTTCTAGTCACAAACCCTAGTGAAAAGTTAAATGAAAAAGAGTTGACATTTGGCAATTAGGTAGTTGAATTTGACATGGACCAAGGGCACTAAGTTGAAACATGAAAAGAAAAATTTTTGAGCTTAGGGAAAAATGGGTCAAAGAAGAGATAAGGTCGGTAAAATTATCGGTCATTGTGAAAAAAAAGGATGATTCAGAATATGATCAAAGGTAAAAGAATTAAGCACGTATGAAATGTAAGAGAATTTTCATGATGATGTGAATTGTATGCAGGAGAAACCTGAAGATGATATAATCTCTAACTAATGAAAAAAAATTATTCTGAGAAAGAAATTAGTTGGAAATAAATGAAATAAATCAACAACACCTGAGACTGTTGCATTTGTAAGTGCACATGAACGCATAAAATTTATTTAGGAGCAACAAGTCAGTCTCATACCTAAGACAAAGAAAAAAATAAATGGTTCATTTTCCCTTTAATTTTAATGTGTGAAAAAATCAACGAAAAAGATTTATTTGGGGTTTTGTGTATGTGAAAAATTCCCAAAAATACCTAACACCCTTCCACTCAAGTAGTAACTATGCATTGTGAATATTTTAGAATATGGTATTGGGGTCATGTCATAAATGTCACTCGAGATGCTTCCAGCAACAAAAAATCTAAGTCATGGAGAGGTTTATAGTGGCTAAAGTAATAGGTCCATGTCCTGAAACATCTGCATGCACTTCGAGTATCCTGATCAATATCACCTCAGGTCTAAGTACTCCCACACCTCAACTTAGAGGAAATGATTCGCTAATATTTTATCGCTAAGTTACCTGCGTCTGATGAGAATGGATGAATCTTAGCTTTCAGTTGTCAATGTTGGACCTAGAAAACTTACCATCTGTTAGGAGACAACATGAAGGTCCATGATAATCCACCACCTAGGCCTAACCCCCTTCATGGGTTTCTTTCCATGTACTATATTTTTCATTGGATGATGTATGATTTAAGCTTCCTAAAAGACAACTTTCTATGTTTCAATATGAAAAAAATCCATGACGTCTTATGCACTGCCCATCTCCATGGTCCTAGCCTAAACTATAAATTATCTTTTGGCCCCTATGAGGAATTTAGTGTGTTTAGTTTAGGGTTTTTTTCTGAAATGCTTTCCTTCACTTAATGTTTGCAAAAAAATATAATCTGAAATAAATTAGTTACAAAAATTTCGGAAACAAGATGCCATTTATACAATGTTTAAGTGTGATTAGTGTGTGGGGTGAATGTGTGTGCAAGTGAAGTTTTTAGCATAAAAAGTGTGAATTTATATGGATACATAGTGATTATTTACAATTCCCTTGATTAAACTACGTGATATTTGTTTCTGGCATGAAAATAAATGATGTATGGATGATGGGCCACTTAATTCTTTCCTAATTGTACTTTGTGAGCATATATTTGTGTGCAAAAATTCAAAAGTAAAATGTAACAAGTTACTCTAGTTTTAAGGGTTAGTAAAGCAAATTAATTAGTAGTGATGGTGTGTGCAAGGTGAATCTAGTGCACATACAAAGTGTTTGAATTGAAAGTATGTGGATATGTGGGTCATGATCTATAAACGGTTAATAAAATAAAATATTGTCAATTTCCTTAAAATAATTTATTTTAAATTTATTTTTATAATTTTTCCAATATCATAATTCAAATTTGTAAATTTATATTTTAATCTTATTTAGATAAAATTATTTTATTTAATCAATTATTTCAAGAAACTATACCATACTGTTAAAGAATATTCGAATTTCCTTATTAATTTAACAATGTAAAGCAAATGGGTAGTGTGTGGTATCTGGATAGTGGAGCCTCATTCCATATGATGGGAAACAAAGAATTTTTCAGCTACTTGGAGGAGAAGGACCTCCAGATGCACATCGATATGGGAGATGATGGAAGGCATAATGCAACTGGCATCTGTACAGTTACTTTTCAGAGGGAGTCTGGTTCTACTCTCAAATTAACATATGTCTTGTATGTTCTGGTTCTGAAGAAAAATTTAGTTCCAGTTTCTATGTTGGAATACTGTGGCTACGATGTGATATTTAGCACCAGAAATATTTCCTTCATCACATCGCCACGGGACAAGTGAAACATATTAGGGTTCAAGTGAAGAACCTTTACAAATTGTATTTAGAAGACCGTGTCACTTTGAACACGAAAGCATAGAAGGTGCAAAGCCATGACATCAATGAATTTGGCATAGGTGACTTGGCCATTTGCTCCATGGAGCCTTGAAGATCATGCATCAGATTTCTAAAGGACTTCCCAAGGGTGCACTAGAGCACCAAGATACATGCAAAGGGTGTACACTTGGATGTACACCAAAGACACATTTCATGATAAGGACACTAGAGCACAAGTGTTTCTCGAAAGAGCTCACTCAAATGTGTGTGGACCTTTCTTTAAATCCTCCACGTCCAAGCACATGTATTAGTTATATTTGTAGATTATTTCTTGCATAATTTCTTCATTTTATTTATGCAGAAGAAATACCACACATTCTCCATTTTTTTTTAATTTATAACACTTGTTAATAAATACACTGGAATGAATGTGAAGGCTCTTAGGAGCGATAACGATGGTGAATATGTTTAGAATGAGTTCAAGATCTTTTGAGCAAAATAAATCATTTGACATGAATTAATAACACCCCATAACCCATAGTAGAATGGGATTTTTGAAAGGAAGGAAAAAGGTATTGTGGGAGTTTCATGGGTGATGTTGCATGATTAGGGCCTATCGTTGCACTTTTTGGCTTAAGCATTCAACAGAGTGGTATATATGTAGAACAAGAGTCCCCATCGGATTCTTGGGATGACTATAACAGAAGAAGATTTTTCAAGTAAGAAACCATTTGTGGCACACTTTAGGATATTTGGTTCATGAGTTTACTAACATGCTTCCAAGGATTCAAGGAAAATCTATAGCTGACACCTAAGGCATATTCTTTGGGTACACTGATACACCTCACAACTATCGGGTGTACTTACCATCTCACAGTATTACAATTTTTCGTAGAGATGTGAAGTTCGATGAAGAGAAGGCCATTAAATGTTCCCTTCATAGGGAGCTTCAATTGCATTCATATGAGGAGCTTTTAGTGCTAAAGGATGAACCTCAAGATGTTGTGGAGTAGCCACAATTAGAGGAGTAGAGAGTGGAAGCACCCACTCATGCAGAGACATCCATAGATGGAAGGAGTGCATGAGGAAATATCAAATATTATTGCATGATTCTAGAGATAATATGGGAGCACTGACATCACAACGCAGGTAGAGGAGGTCTCGAGAATGGTACACTGGCTATATGGATTTTATGAGTGATAAAGTTGAGATAGAACCATCCTCATTTGAGGAAGAAATGGGGAATATAGTATGCTTTTATGCCATGGTAGAGGAATATGATTCCATAGTCAGAAACAGTGTTTTAAAAGTGCTCCCAAGATCAGAGAACAAGTTAGTGGTAGGTTCAAGGTGGATCTACAAGGTGAGCTAAGCAGTAGACGGAACCATTGAGAAACACAAAGCCAATTTTGTGGCCAAGGGGTTCTCTCAGGTGGAGGGAATTGATTATGAGGATACATTTTCTCGAGTAGAAAGACACTCTTATATCATATCAATTGTAGGACTTGCAGTGCACATGGGATGGAATATCCATCAAGTGATGTGAGGACAACATTCCTTAATGGAGTGATTGAGGAGGAGGTGTCATCGAAAAACCAGAAGGATTTGATACCTTCCACAAAGAGTCACATTTGTGTAGACTCAAGTGAGCATTGTATGGATTGAAAAAAGAACCCTATGCCTGATACACCACGATCGATAGTTATTTCACCAGGTTAGGCTTCACCAAAAGTGAAGCAGATGCCAAACTTTACCATATTGTTGTTGAAGGTAAATTTTTGGTTATAGTATTATATGTTTATGATTTGATTTTAACCGGTGAAGAGAAGCTGAAAAAATCTTGCAAGGATGATATTGCAAGATAATTTAAGATGAAGGACATGGGACTCATGCATTATTTCCTTGGTTTGGAATTATGTAAAGGAAATGAGGAACTATTTCTCTCTCAGGGAAAGTACTCCATCGACATACTATATAAGTTCCTCATGGAGAGTAGTAAACCCATGGACACTCCTCTAGCATGAAGTTGGAGGAAAGAGGATGCCACTTTAGGTGAGGAGGTAGAGGCCCTTAT
Organism: Pinus albicaulis; assembly: GCA_034641835.2. Taxonomy (NCBI): domain Eukaryota; kingdom Viridiplantae; phylum Streptophyta; class Pinopsida; order Pinales; family Pinaceae; genus Pinus; species Pinus albicaulis. The sequence continues at coordinate 874,640,934 of CM076574.1, read as the reverse complement.
TTATAGGAATATTGTGGGTTCACTTATTTATTTGGTGACCACACGACCAGACACGTGTTAAGCAGTTAACCATATTAGTCACGCAATGGTTAAGCCAAAACAATATATTGGAAGGTGACCAAACATGTGTTTAGATACCTTAAAGGTGCTACTCATTATGGTATTTGGTACAAACTAATAGAGGGAGTGAAGCTTCAAGGCTTCACAGATGAATATTGGGCATTTATTCCATCATATCAGAAGATCACTTTAGGAGAAGTCTTTAGTATTGGGTAAGAAACAGTTTCTTGGTACAATAGGAAGTAGAAATCAACTCACTCAATTCAGCAGATATAGAGTACATGGTTGCTAGTCAAACAACTTGTGAAGCTATCCGGATGAGGAAGATTCTCGTTGGGTTATTTGGTTAGATGATGGATCTTAATATTATTTTCTATGACAATCAAAGTTGTATCAAACTCTATAAAAATCCTATTTTTCATGATCAATCCAAGCATATCAACATTCGGTATCACCATGTACACGATTGTGTGCAGAGGCAGATCATGTTGTTGGAATACATTCCTACAGAGGAATAAGATGCACATATTTTAACTAAGACATTATCAAGAGGAAAAATTGAGTTCCATAGAGACAGGATTTGGTCATCTGGTAATACCTTTCTTGTTGAGAGGGAGTGTTAAAAATGGAAATAAGAAAATCCTGATTGAACTTTCCCTTGAATTGAATTAGGAGTAAATTGTAATGCCACATCACAAGAAAAATTGTACAAGTTAACTAAGTTAGTTTAGCTTAGTTGGGTCAGTTAATTAAAGTCAAGGGCCTAACTTGAGTCATGTAGAGTGTATCCTAAATTTTAGGATCCTAGTTTAATTTTAGTTTGAGTTGTAATAATTTAACTCAGTTAAATTCAGTTAAAGTCAATTAAAGTAGTTCCAACTGTTGGAGGAACTAGTGGGAGGTCTAGTAGTGGCGTGTGTACTCAGTGATCAACTAGTTAACCAATAAATCAACCATAATTAACTCATGCATGTACTACCTTTGTGATACCCAGTTGAGATTGGCATTCAAGGACAATGTACTATCATTTGTATAATTATCCAAGTTGTACAAGCAATGTATTCAGTCAGAGAAGTTCCTAAAGGGATTGGGAAGTTATGGATGAGGAATTTCCCTAAATAATAGGTGTTGATTGCCAAGGAAACGATGTAAGGAAATAGGGACTTGGGAAAGTGTAAATTTGGTAATTATTTACCAGAGAAGGCTTGTGAAGTAGTGAGATAGATCATGCTTGTGCAAATATTGTTCAGTCTTGAACAAGCATTTTTTTTCTTCTCTACTTTCTAGCTAATGCAATGCATATAAGAAGGGGTTTAGAGCAGTGGATTTCCCCTCAATATATCATTTTATATGTGCATTAATTGATTCATGTCACATGGTTTTTTTATAACTTCTCAACCGTGAATTTATCTCCGTACATAATTAGAGTATCTTTAAGTCTTATGCTTTAGAACATTACATGAGAAGTATTGAATCTACAATTAATTTCTACACACATGAAGGTCATGTTTTATTGTTGTCTAAGCTTATGAATGAGTGGTATATTTTTCTTTGTATGTAGTTGAAATTACCAATGTTGCAACATGTAATTATTGAAAGTTATCTCATTTACATAATAGCTAAAACTGACTACTCTTGATAATCATTCCATGTTCAATGATAGAAATTTTGATTAATATTCAATTAAAAATAATATTCATTATTAGAAATTTCAAAATATTATCTTCTACTCTTATTACTACCACACTTTTTATTATCGCCATCATTTCTTATCGATCATATGAAAAATTCAGTTGAAATCATAGACCATCAAATCCTTAACTCGAACTATTGTAGTAAAAGTCAGACCTTGTCTCTCTTTCTATCCAACATTAATAGTAGTTGTCTTGAAAGTAAATCATTGTGACTTATGGAGTGTTTTTTTTGTTTGTCAGGTTGTCTATGATCCTCCGGGCTTGACCTATGGCTTGAGGATCCACAACCTAGGGGCATCTAAGCCATCAAATTCACCCAAGGATTACACTTGGCCTAGGCCACACCATCCCTTAGCTGACTAGAGTTTTTAGAATTTATCCTCCCCCTAGAAAAGGGAACAACCACCCCCCATGAGGTTTGATCCCAGGTTACCTTGTATATGATGCCCATCATCAACCAGTTGTGCTAGTGAGACATAATATTACTTTTGGAGTGTTAAACCCAAATTAAGTTTCAATGGTAGTTTTTTTCAATTACCTCTTTCAAATGAAAGAGAATAAAAATGTTAAGTTATTGAAAATGAGAATAATAAGAATGTATTAAGTTACAAATATTTTATAATTTGAAGAAAAAAATATTATAGCTAAGTGAAAATTGTATCTAAGATGAAAATTAAAGTATTTTAACTATGGTTGATTTAATCTAACATAAAAATCAATGCATGTCTTTTTTGTTTTTGTTTTTCTTATGTTGAAATCAATGAACACTCTTAATATAATTACTTTTAAGTAAATGTATAAGATATGTATAATTACATCAAATCAGAAGACAAAATCTAGACTGAAGTCAATGCATCTAGTGAAATAAATTAAATGGGATTAAAAAACAAAATTTACATTGAAATCAATGCATCTAGTGTTGTTAACTAGTTCTTCGTGATTGTGTTTTTATATTATGTAATTTATTTTATATTATAATTTTATTGTTCATAGCTTACCGAGACACAATTGTATCCTACCTAGTTTTCACATGTATAAATAACTGATTTTACCATTAATACGATAACGTTTTCATTGTGGAGATTATTCCACGCTGTGTACAGTGGTGTTAGAGCGCCAATAATTACTTAAACTTCATGATTTCTTTACGACATATGAAGAGTCAAATCCGCATTCCCATTGGAGGAGTACTACACTTATAACCGAGGGATAATATCAAGTATAGTGCAATAATATTGCTAGTGAAATAATGTATTGGTCTCGTCAATTCTTGACTATTGATGAAAGAAATAATGTATTGGTCTAGTCAATGCTTGACTATTGATGAAAGAAAAAATGTATGAAGTGATGGATTATATACACTAGAATATTGTTTTATTCCCTCTCTAAACCACACATGTTTTTTTTTATCTTGTTCCTACATCCTTCCCTATATGTTTCTGAAAAGGTCCTTGGTGCCATGATAGTGTTGAAAATTCATCAAACCCATAAGACGTCCCCATCCTTGAAATGTAAGGTTGTTCAAACTCTGGAACTATATTCACTTGCTTGAATATTCCTTATTGTTCGCAGAAGAGAAGAGGCCTCTCGTGAACCCAAGAACATACACAAATTTTAAAATACAGAACGATTATCCATCTAGGTATTTCAATCACCAATAGGGTTGACCAATATACTGGAATAGGTTTGAACACTTTCCCATTTTTTTTTTCACTCCTTTTGATTCCATGCCTTTAAATTGTGGTTTGTTCTTGTGTTTGTGAGAGACACTAAGAGATTTTATTTCTGGTTTTCAGTTTGGAGAGTGGATATGGAACGAAAATTGCACATTTTGTGTGAATTTGGTGGTCTTGAACATAAATAAACCTAAATTTTTCTATTCAATGTCATGCTCCTTGAATTGGTCAGTGTCATCACTAATCGAAATATTTTTTTGTAAACATTGTTTTACATTTATGAAAGGGAGAGATTTGGAAACAATTTTTTTGGAAACAAAGTTTCTAGAAAGGTGTGGTCATAATTTTTTATAATGTTTTTTAAAATAAATTTAAAGGTTGAAGAAGAAATAGAAGAAAAAAAAGGAGATAGTGAAACATGAACCTAACTCTTTCCTAGGTTATTTTTGGAGCTCACCAATAAACTAATAAGCCAAAAAAATATTTAAATTAAAAGGAGAAAGATATTTGTGTTTTCCTTCTTTAAATAATATTGCAAATAATATAGATTTTCAAAATAATTTGTTTGGCTATAAGGAATGATGACTTTAGTAGTTTCCATAGTTGGAGTTGTGCTTAACAGAAAATAGAATTATCAAGGATGGTTTTACAAACTTAAAAGCTCCCTTATTTTTAATGATTTGTGGGAAGTATCTCAAGGAAAGAAAGATCACGACAGAAAATAAATTTCACTAAAACCACCTAAAAGCGAAAAGGAATGTGAAATTTTGGAGACAAAGGACAACACCGCATATGCATTAATCACTACATCAGTGACATAGGATATAAGCCAATATATCATTTCCTGTAATGCAATATTTTAAGTGTTACAAAAGTTTAAAGAACTTTATGATTCACATTGAAAAGTCAAAATTATTTAGTTGCTGTTGAAATTATTTAATTTGGAGATGACTGATAATAATCCCTTGAAGAGTTCCTCTAAAATAAGATTTATTTTAATGATATAAAATCCATTTTAATTGAAGTATATTGAAACATACATATTTTATAAAAGTCCTTCACCTTGTTTATTCACACTAAATGGAATCTCTCCAAGCTAGTGGGTAGTTAAAAGACATTACATTTGATAAACTAGTAAACGAAATAGCTGAGAGAGAAAAGGCCTTTGGTAAGAAAGAGGCTCCACCCAATTATAACATATAAGATTAGTGCCCTGCACAAAAATATCAAAAGTATCACGGTGAAACTTCTAGAGGTGATATAAGTACTAGAGGTTGTGCTAGAATAAATTATAGAGGAAGGGTGGGAAATAATCAGGGAGACAGAAAACAAAATAGTTTTTATGATAAACCAACGATTAAATGTTTTAGATGTGGTAAAATTGGTCATACTAATGCTCATTATAGAATTCCTTGGGACAATGACAGTGAAAGGATATAAAAGTTGAATTAAGAGAAAGATCATCCACGACCAAATAAGGGAGAATCATTAAATCCTGCACATTACATTGTTTCCCATTGCAGTTTTAATACTAATAATGATTTTGGTATGCTTTTTTATTCTTGGCAAGACAATTGGATTTTGGGTTTAGGTTCCATGTGTCATATTACTTTTAGAAGATTTTTTTTGAAACATTCAACGATCAAGTTGATGGCACAGTTTACTTTACTGATAAATCTCAAATTAAGCCTTCAACGATTGGATCCATTGGTTTGAATACACCAAATCTTGCAAATTATGTTCTATATGATGTCTGTACATTCAAAAATTTCAATTAAATTTAATGACTCGTATACATATTAGAAAAAAATGGAATTATATACATATATTTGATGGCATCATTGATGTACATAGATAATTTTACCATAGATTCATTATGGTTGTTGTAGAAGAAGGTACTCTTTTAAAACTGAATGGAACATCAACTACAGTAAGTGATAATTCTTCTCTTTTAGCACAACAAAATGATACTCTTTATTATATTTTATTATGGCAGCATGTTTTCGTCTCATTAATTATGAAAACATAACAATTATGAGACACCAAGGTTTGAAAGGATTTCCTACAATTCCACGAAAGATGATGTGATGTGATGCTTGTATTTTGGGAAAACATTGTAAGCAACCTTTTCATTGTTCTTCTTCTAGAGCTTCCAAAAAATTAGGTTCGATACATTCATATTTATACGGAACTATGATTGTTGAAACTACCAATGGAAATAAATATGTGCTAAAATTTACTGATGATTACCCAAGAATGTGTTGGATGCATTTGTTGAAAGATAAATCGCAAGTCTTTGAAGTTTTTAAAACTTTTCATTCGATGATAAAAAATGAAACTCAACTAAACATTAGCATTCTCATAACTGATAATGGTGATGAATATACTTCTAGTTCTGTTGAACAATATTTAGAGGAAAATTGAATGAAACATTAGACTACCATACCATATAATCCACAACAGAACGGTCTTGTAGAATGTATGAATAGAATTTTCTTAACATGGTTAGATCTATCATGCTTTTTAAGAATCTGAAGCTGGCGTTTTGAGGAGAAGAATTTATTTTTGTATTCTATATTAGAAATAATTTTCCTTATTATGTTATGAATAACAAAAATCATTATGAAGTTTCATATAATAGGATTCAAACTATTCAACATTCCATAGTTTTTGGATCTAAAATTTATGCTTTAATTCCTAAACAACAACGAAATAAAGTAGGTTCAAGGAGTCGAGAATGTATATTCTTGGGTTAATATAATACTTCCAAAGCATACAGTGTATATGATGAAGGAAATAAGAAGTTCGTTGTTTCAAGAAAGGTTATTTTCCTTGATTTACATAAAGATAATTCCACCGTTGAGAGTAAACTGACTCATTTAGAGAAATTTGCGTCCAAAAAGTTATATTTTGAATATGATGATGATATTACACATACTAAATGGGGGGTTTCAATTCTCAATTAGTCTATTCTTCAATATTTGACCCATGATAATGTTACTATTGAATAAAATTTGGAGGACAATGTTGTTTCTGTAGGGTCAGAAAGTGTTTCTGAAGAACCTATACATTAGGATGAGCAACCATCACAGGCACATCAACAACATTTACGAAGATCTGCACTTGTTTGAAAAGTTACAAACAATTATTATGATTTTGAAACTATAATTTATTCTAAAGGTGATTCGGGTGACATTTCTTATGTTTGTGAATTTAATCATTCTATAATTTGTGAACCCATTTGTTTTGAAGAAGTTTCTAATTGTGATGAATGGAAGTATGCAATGAAAAATGAATATGATGCACTTATTAAGAATGGAACTTGGAGGTTAGTGGATGATCCTACAAGCGCCAAACCTATTAGTTGAAAATGGGTGTATAAGATCAAGTATAAGGAAGATGGTTTTTTTGATAAATACAAGGCAACACTTGTAGTAAAAGGCTATGCTTAGAAGAAGGCGTTGACTACATAGAGATATTTGATCCTACAAAAAAATGGGGCACAATTTAAACTTTTTTTTCTCTTGAAGCTCAAAATAGCTAGAAGATACATCCTATGATTGTAAAAAATTCATTTTTGAAAATCTATTTGAAGGAGGGTATTTATATGTGTCAGCCAGAAGGCTTTGCTGTCAAAGGAAAAGAGAAAAATTTATGTAATTTGGTGAAGGGTTTGGATGGACTGAAACAACCATCTCACGCATAGTATGAAAAAGTAACTAAACACCTTCTCAATTTGATTTATAAGTTATTTGATTTGGATGATGAAAATATTTTTGTTAAGAAGATTGGAAAGTCAGTTGAATATATAATTGTGTATGTAGATTATGTTATGTTCACAGGAAATAATGATGACTATATAATGCTTGTTAAAATAAAATTATTGAAATATTTTGAAATGAAAAATTTGGGTTTATTGCATTATTATTTATGGATTAAAGTTGATTAGAAACCCAAATATACTTTTATTTCTTGGAAAAATTATATTGGGCAGTTATTGGACATATTTGGGATGAAGGATTTTAAAATTTGAATCTTATTTCGACTGAAGGAAGTACATTTGAAGATCCAAAAAAGTACATGCTACTTGTTGGAAGTTTGAATTTTCTAGCTATTACTCAACTTGACATAGCTTTTGTTGTAGGGATACTTTCCAATTTCATGAATCTGCCATGTGAAGGTCATTGGAATCTAGCAATGTGAGTGTTCAAGTATTTTAAAGACAATCAAACCTATGGCATCAAATATTTGAAAGTTACAAATTTGCATCTCACCAACTATTTATATTTTGGTTTTAACAAAGAAGAAGAGAATGGGGCCTCTACTTATGGTTATTTAATTAATCTTGGATCAACATCCATTAGTTGGAGATCAAGCAAGCATTTTTTTTCCTGTTGATTCTACCACCAAATCCAGATATGTTGCAGCAAATAAACCTACAAAAGAAATCATATGGCTTCTCTAGATAATTGAATAGTTGCAGTAAAAATAAAATGGTCCATTTCCATTACTTATTGACTACTATTTTACAATTCATTTTTCCAAGGATCCTAAGTTTCATTATCGAAGCAAGAATATTAACACCAATTATCACCTTATTTGACATTATGTAGGGTCCAAATGTATTAATCTGACACATTGTTCTACTTTAGAGAAGGTCACAGACATATTTACAAAAGAACTCAGACATGAAAAGTTCAGAACGTTACTTGGGATGTCAGATGTCCTTTCAGATTAAGGGGGAATGTTAGATAATCCTATGAGATTGTTATTGTATATTATGTAAATAGTTTTATATTCCATTTTTGCCATTAGTAAATTACTTAGGCACAATTGTCTCATACCTATATTGCAAACTTATAAATAAGTCATTTTATCGTTAATATGATCATTTTTTCATTGTGGATTTTATTCTAGTGTATGTAAAATTTCAAGAAATAAGACAGGGATAGAAATCAACATATACACTAAAATAAATGCATCTAGTTCAAGTAATCAAATAATATTACAAATCAACAACAACATTGAAAGCAGTGCATCTAGTGCCATAAATAAAATAGAATTAGAAATTAATATCTACACTAAAGTCAAAGCATCTATTTTAGTGAAAAACGAAAATATTCATGGCTTTTTAAATCCAACTTCTTTTATATTTTGTAAAATCCTTACGTCATCTTCCAATATGGTTAATAATGTCCAATAATATAGAATTATATATAATATATGTATCTTTCTCTGTGTTTCTCTTTTTTCTTCCCTCTGTCTCCTCCTCCTTCTCTCTCTTTCTCTCTCTCTCTCTCTCTCTCTTCTTCAATCTCTCTACCCCTTCCATATATATATATATATATATATCTATATATCCCTCCATCTCTCCTTCATTCCCTCACTGTCTCCCCCACCCAGACACACTCTCTATCTCTCTCTACATCTATCTATCTCTCCCTCCCTCCATCTATTTGTATCCCTCTTCTTATCTATCTCTACCCTCCATCTATATATCAATCTCCCTTTGTCTCTACTTCGTTATCTCTATATCTCAACCCCAAAACATAAACACTCGCTCTCCATATCTATCTATCTATCTCCACATCCCTCTTACTCTCCCCATCTTGCTCTCTCTTCCTATTTTGTATCTCTCTCTCTCTCTTCCACTTATCTTCCTCTCTCTCCTTATTTCTCTCCTCCCTCCCTCTCTCCTATGTCCCTCACTCTTTTTCCATCTCTCCTTTCTCATTCTCTCTCTCTCTCTCTCCACCTTTCACTTATGATGTGATTCTTCTTGCATTGTTCTCTTTCCCCCTACAACTCCACATCTCTCTTACTCCCTCTATATTTATCTCTCTATCCATTTCTCCCCCACATCCCTCTCTCTCTCTCTCTCTCTCTCTCTCTCTCTCTCTCTCTCTCTATGTCTTTGTTGTTCCCTCCCTCTCTATTATCATTGAACCCCATCTCTCTCTCTCTCTCTCTATTTCTTTGTTGTTCCCTCCCTCTCTATTATCATCCAATGCCATCTCTCTCTCTCTCTCACTCTCTCTCTCTCTCTCTCTCTTGCTTATCACCCTCTGTCCCCCCAACTCGTCTCTCAATATATTTCACTTTCTCTCTCTCTCTCTCTCTCCATCCTCTATATTGGTCAATATATCCCTCTCTCTATCCTTCTCTCTTCCCCAGTCCCCCCTTCCATATTTGTGTCCCCCTCTGTCACTCCTATTCTCTCTCTCTTCCATCTTTCTCTCCTTTGTCTCTCACTCTCTCTCTCCATCTCTCCCTTGTCACTCCATCTCTTTTTCCACCTCTTTATATGTATGTCTTTGTTTTCCCTCCATCTCTCCTTCTTTCCCCCTCCTCTCTCTTTTCCTTCCTGTCTCTCACTCTCTCTTCGACCTCCCTCTCTCTCTACCTCTATTTTTCTCTCTCTCACGACCCTCTAGCTCTATCATTAACTCCCTATCTCATGCCTTGTCTCTCCCCGACCTTTCCCCTATATATATATACGGGGGGGGGGGGGGGGGTGCGGTGGAGCTCTCCACCGCACCCCCCACTCCCCCACTCACTCTTTGTATCCTTTTGTCTCACACCCCCCTCCCTACATATCATCAAGAATTGTCACTTTTGTAATAAATTATATATATATATATATATATATATATATATATATATATATATATATAGTAACTATAATGAATCTTTTTGTTATTGATATACATTTGAATAATAATAATAAATATTATATTAAGAAATAACATGTTAAAGAAACAATAGTATGTTAACCTTACACCAATTTCTTGTTATGAAATTAGTAGGTTTGTGTCTTATATTTTACATTATAATTTTTTTTTTTTTTAGATTTTAAATTTTACATTTTACATTTTACATTTAATTTTACATTTATATATGTTTTAATTTCAATATTAAAAATATTTATCTCAAATTTAAAATTTCACTTTAAAATATCAGGAACATATCATATTGATTTTTGTTATTTGTGCAATTTGTTTTTATATTTATACACAATTACATTTTTTTTAGGGCCAACATTACATTAATTTTTTTTTTTTTATATTAAATGATTTGAAACATTTACCTCATTATGTAACATAGTCCACATAGTAAGTTGTAGAACACTTCTCATAGCAATAAAAAAAAATGCATATATTTATTAAAACGTTTAATCAATTTTTATATATTAGCATAGATACATAGCAATTGTAAATATACTAAACACTTCTAAATCTACTAAACACTAACAATTAACACATCTTCCAAAATAGAAACATTTTTTTGGTACAAAGTATAAGTAAAGGTGTAAACCTCTAAAAATTATAATTATATATGTGTAGCTTTTATATGCTTATTAATGAAATTTAAATATAAAGTTATTAACTGTGATTTATATGAATAAGAATTATGTTTTGGTTTAAATGTTAAAATGGATTTGAATGTATTACCATTTATATTCTATAAATATTCGAGTCTATTCCTATTTTAATTATATATTTATTAGTTAAATTTATTAAGTTTTAATGAGTTTTCTCTCCAAGCTAATAATTACATATTTATTAGTTAGATTTATTAAGTTTTAATGCTTTTCTCTACAACTCAATATGGGTGGTATATGTAGGATTAAATTCTTGTAAAAATAAACATTTAACATTTATCTGTTAGATGAACTACAAATTAATATAGAAGTTGTAAACATTTAAATCTTTGCTCAATTAATGATAGAGAGTTAAAGGAAATAAAAAAAGATCAAATTTAATTTTTTATATTGCAATTTTGTTTTGTAGGGTAGGTTATTCCATCCTAGGAATTAAGTTATGGGAAAATTTTCATAAATAATTATAAATTACATTGACTAATACCAAATTAATGGAACAATAATATCAAATTAGTAGAGGTCAACTAATAAGTTGAGATGTGAAGTGGATAAGTAAAATTTTGCATAAAATTTCATAGCTAATAACAACTAATAAGACTACACATTTACAATTTTACTCTTATTCATATTCATGTTTTATGAAAATACTTTCTTAAATTATCGTGGGAAGTAATTGATGGTAAATATTTTATTGACTTCAGTATAATCTATTTTTAAGGATTTTATTTTTGTATGGTTTTTCTAGAAAGATTAAGGATAAAAAATCACTACACAAATATGTAAAACTTATGCATGAATATTGCTGCCATATCTATAAATTATGGAATAAAATATGTAAGGAATTTATTCATATTGACATTATATTTTGCAAAGGATGAAATAATACCTTAAAGTTATGACCCAATAAAATGTTTGAAAATTAATTTTTTTAATAATATTGAAAAATGATTATTTATTTTTCAAACTTAAAAATTATAATTTGCATTGGTCAATGGTAAACCAATAGTCAAAAATAGACAAAAACAAATTTCTTTTTAGAGTCCTACCTATAATAATGACCAATAGAAAAATTTATTGTTACAATCCTACCTTGGTAGGGATCAATAATGATTCCATAATAGCATTAAAATTTAATTAATAAGCACATAGAAACATAATATTTACAATAAAAATAAGGTAGGGATGAATAATGATTCCATAATCATATTAAAATTTAATTAAAGCACATATAAACATAATATTTAAAATAAACATACAATATAACAAGATTCTTAACCATATATATTCACTCCACTTTACCATGGATATTATTCACTTGTAAATAGGTTTTGTTATGGATTATTAATACAGCATACCAAACAATCATAACTTGTTTACAAATAAGAAATTAAAATGTAAGATATATTAGAAATTACATATGCCATTGATTATACAGAGTGGAATTTCTGAATAATATGGATGGCAGGGAGAGAGAGATGGAAAAAGAGAGTGAGAGAGAAAGAGAGTAGGGAAAGGGGGAGAGAGGAGGAGAGAGGAAGGTAGATAGTCACAGAGAGAGAGAGAGAGAGAGAGAGAGAGAGAGAGGGAAAAATGTAGAGTTATATGAGGAGAGGGAAAAAGAGATGGAGTTGGAGAGGGGATAGAGGAGGGTAAGAACAAATAAATATAGAAATAGAGGTAAAGATATATAAATTTACAAGGGAGAGATCAAGAGAGAGTGGGGGAGAGCGGAGAGGGGGGAAGAAAGAGAGAAGGAGAGGTGATAGTGAGGGAGAGCAGAGAGGATGGAAGATATATATGGGAGGAGATTGTGAGGGAGAGAAGGAGAATATAGAGAGGGAGAGAGATAGTGATATAGTTATATGGAAGAGACTAAGAGATGGGGGGGAGGTTAGAGAGAAATGGAGAAAGAGGAAGCAAAAGACAGAGGACTTGGGTGGGAGAATGAGAGAGGGAGGGAGAGAGAGATGGAATTTTAGGGGGAGAGGGAGAGGGAATAAAAAATACATAGAGAGATAAAAGTGGAGATAGAGAGGGAGTGACAAGGGAGATATATAGAGACAGTGAAACATAGTAGAGAGGAGGGAAGAGAGAGAGGAGGAGAGGATTGAGTGAAGGGAAAGAGAGAGGTAAAGGGAGACAGAAAGATGAAGGGAGGAGAGAAGGGGGAGAGAGAAGAGATAAGGAGGGAGATAGAGACAATGTTGGAGGGGAGGGAGAGAGAGAGAGAGAGGGAGGGAGGGAGAGAGAGGAAGTGAAAGAGAGAGTACTTGAGAGAGAGAAGGAGAGAGGGAGGTAGAGGGAGGTACCAAGAAATAAATAAATAGAGAAAAGTGGAGAGAGAGATAGGGTGTGAAAAGAGAGAGATGGAGAGAGAGGGAGAGTGGGAGAGCATCAGTGAAGAGAGGGAGAAGGAGAGGGATAGGTAGAGAAGAGGAAGAGAGAGAGAGAGAGAGAGAGAGAGAGAGAGAGAGAGAGAGATAGATAGATAGATATGGAGACAGAGTGAGAGATAGATATATATGGAGAGAGAGTGTGTATGTTTAGGTGATTATATAGAGAGACATATAAGTAGAGAGAAAGAGAAATAGAAATATAGATGGAGGGGGGGTGGGAGGGAAGTAGAGAGGAAAAAAAAGAGGGGGGGATGTAAAGAGAGAGATAAATATATATGGACAAAGAGTATGTCTATTTGGTGGCTTAGCTAGATAAGTAAGGAGAGATGGAATGAGATATAAATATAGATCACAGGAGTAGAGAGAGGGAAGAACACACACACGCCCACACACACAGAAAGAGAGAAGGAGATAGGGAAGAAGAAAGACAGAAAGATGGAGTGGAAAGAAACTGAGAAAAAGAAAGAATCACATATAAAAAAATAAATATATTATATAGTATTATAAAATATTGAATATTATTAACAACAGAGAGGAAGGAAGTAAGGCTTTTATGAAAAATAAAAGAAAATGGATTTAGAAATCCATGGATATTTTGTTTTTTCACTGAAATAGATACATTGATTCTAGTGTAGGTGTTGCTTCCTGATCCTATTTTATTCATTGCATTGGATGCATTGATTTTAGTGTAGTTGTTGATTTGTATTCATACTTGGTCACTTGCACTAGATACAATGGTTTTAGTATAGATTTTGATTTCTAATCATATTTGATTTCTTGCTTTATATGCACTGATTTCATTTTAAATTTTGATTTATAATGAAATTTGATTTCTTACACTAGGTGCATTGATTTCAGTGTATATGTTGAATTCTAAAATTATTTGGTTGCTTGCACTAGATGAATTTATTCTAGCGTGGATGTTAATACTTGATTCCATGCAACTATATGTATCATTTACATTAATTTCCAAGTAATTATATTATTAGAGTGCATTTATTTCTTGTAAACACCAAAAAATCATTGACAAAATGCATTGATTTACAAGTTACAGTAATTGAACTACAAATAAAATACTTAAATTTTCATCTTAAATAAAACATTCAACTACATGAATTTTTTTCTTCTTGAAACTATAAACTATTTTTAATTGACAACATTATTATCATTCTCATTTCCCATCATTCAACAAGGGTAGATACTTTGCATTCAAATGAGGTAATATAGAACACCTACCCTTGAAACTTACTTGGTATTTAACACTTTGTAAGTCGCAATGATTGACATTGGAGAAAGCTACTATTAATATTAAAGAACAAGAGAGACAGGGTATGTCGTTTAATAAAATATCTCAAGTTAAAGATTTGAATGATCTATGATTTCAACCACCCTTTTCATATGATTGACATGAAAACATAGCAAAACTAATATGTGTGACAATAAGAACAGTATAGGAAAATAGTTGGAGAATAGTCACAATGAAGACTATTTGTAACTACCTACATTCTTATTATTCATATTTCTATCATTCAACATTGTTACATTGTCACTTCACATTCAAAAATTTTATTTCATCATTTTCATCGTTCAATTTATTGAGTTAACTGCGTAAAATTAAAATTAAAATGACCATTTTAATCTTAGACATATTTAGCCAATCTAGATCCATATTAACCCGTGATATATCAAGCACCAAGAGGGATCAAATCCCTCACGGTGCAAACCTTTCCTCAAAATTTTCACTTAAAAAAATATATGCACCTCCACAGATTTCATCTCTAAAAACACTTGATAGATCTAGAATTAAGAAAGATCTAAACTATGTTAAATGTTATATGTTTATTATAATTTTTTTGAAATTAATTAAAAATTTAATAATAAAAACTAATTTTCATTAATTGAATTGAGTTATCATTTCTATTATTATTTTTAAGTTAAATGGATGTTATGTTTTATTATTATTATTTCTAATAAAACAGAGTCATTTTTTTTTATTTCACTTTTAAGTGTTTAAAAACCATAATTATATTGGTTATATAAAAAACTATATTTTTTTCATAGTAAATAAAATAATATGTATATAAATTCAATTAATTATATCATATCTCAGATTGGTAAGCCATAACTATATTTTTCTGGTTATAGGAAAAAAAAAATTCATAGTAAATAAAATAATATGTATATAAATTCAATTAACTATATCATCTCTCACCAATATCGATTTGTAGGTAAATATTTTATACAATGCAATAAAATGATCACCTGGAAAATGACAATATCCTAAATTTAACGTGAAAAAGAAAAAAAAACAATAAACCAATCATTAAATTTTTATGGAAAATGGCATTATCCTAAATTTAACGTGAAAAAACAAAAAACCCATCATTTAATTTTTAGATGGTATTTAATATTCATTAAATATACAATTTATTCCAATAAGAAGACTTATCACAACAACTTTGTTCAACATCAATATCATCTAATTGAAGATATTATATTTATCGTTTTTATATTATTTTATTTTCTAAATATTTTCTAAATTTTAGAGTAGAATTATTAAGTTAATTTAATAAATTTACTGTTTGATATTATTATTTTTATAAATTTATATTTTTATTTATTAAGTTTATTAAGATTATAAAGATCAAATCTTTTACGTTGCATTTCAAAATCTTATGTTATTCTCAAATCTCTAGTAAATAGAGAAATAAGATAGATCTATGCTAGTCCTTAATAATATTATTTATATTTACATATATAAACATGTATATTTTGAATTAGGGTTTTTAGACATGTCATATTAATAAGTCATGATATTGTAACAAAATCTATTTGATATTAAATATTTCCATGATAAAATAAGACAAAATCTTCAAAATTAAAAAATTTGTTACATATTTTTTTAAAAGTATATATGTTTAACTCACCTATTACCTTTTTCATAATTAATAAACATAATAATTAAAATATAATTGAAAGATTATTTTTACGTTTTTAACCTTGCTAATATTAAATATATATGAAGATGTAAGTTTTTTAGAATCTATGTTTATAGAAAATTTAATTTATATAATTATAAGAATTATATTTTACCATTCTATATATATATTTTGATGTATTTAATAATTTAATAATTTTGTTTTTTCATACGATATGAATAACATTGACTATGTTTATATAAAGACAATTTAGAAAAATAGTTTAAAATAAGTAGTAAGTTTTTATTTTTTATTAATTATAATTTATGAAATATTATAGTGATGAATGCCAATCACTCTTATTTAAATTTAAATTTTATTTTAATATAATATATATTAAAAAATTAATAAAAATTGTTTTAATTTTAGAATAAAAATAACATTACAATATGAAAAAATTAATAAATTTAATTGAATCAGTTTATTTGCTTTATTACTTTTTCTTTCTCTTATTTTGTAATTGGATCAACAATGATGACTATATTTATTTACAAAATTTAATATATCAACAATGATGACTATATTTATTTACAAAATTTCCAATATTAAACTGTAAAGTCCATTTCTATCTGGTTATACTATTTAATCACTATGAGTATAGTCGGTTCTATATTTAATTAAAAGAAATTTATATGAATATGTAATAAATTTGAAATTGAAATATATTTGAAGTGAATGTAAAAGTTAAGAAGTTTGGTTTTGTATATCAATTAAATATTTTCATTTTATTGTAATGGCAATACCTTTTGGTTTGTTTTATTTACATGAAAAAGTAGAAATTGGGTTTTCAATAACCTTTTCATGTAGTGATCAAATTTGAAGGGCTAGTCTTATTTTTATTTAGAAGGGCATATATTTTTTTTAGCTATTCAAAGATAAAAAACTAAAAAAAAGAGTTGTCTTTTTTCTGAAAAGTGTATATTAAATAAAATTTTTATATATAAAAATATTCCAAAATGAAATAATGTTTTTTTTAATTTTATAAATTTTAAATTAAGAATAATTTCATTTACTTAAATATCTTGAAATATTTTGTTAGATATATAAAAAAATGGACATTTGTTTTCTACCATTTAGGTGATATTTTTCATTCAATTTAAGTGAAAAATTATAACTCTGAACTATTTGTAAGACTGTGAATATCATTGAAGCTATCCGAATATTTACAATTGTAAGAAGAAAACATATAGCCAATATTCTACTAAACTGTGAACAAATAACATTTATGAGTGTAGTTATATTTATAATTTTCTCATAAAAATGGTGAAGTAATACCATTTAAGAGCATAATCATATTTATAATCTGCTTATAAAATTATGGAGTGTTTTGAAGTTTGTAAATAGAGTTGAGAAAAAAAAAATCTTGGTTATCCACTAATACCATCAAAAACTATTTCAAAAATAACAGAAAAAAACCATCAAAAAATATTATATGAATAAATTTAAAAATACTAACCTCTTATAGATATATATGTATAAAGATATAATCTAGTTAATACATATCAATATCAACATCTTTGGGTGTGCCCAAGCAATTAGTGTATGACCATGGAATTACTTTCCAATTTGAGATTTGGCTAATGAACATTAGGAGCATGCCTAGAACTATTTGTTGGGTTCCAAAAGTCCTTGTTCCCCTTTGGTTTCCAATGTTTGGTGATAGTGAAGCCCCACAAATATTGGAACCATAAAGGACATTAGGTTTCATGATTGTGTCTAGGAGGTACATTAGTCAATGAAATTAAGGGTCATTCAAATACTTACCTAGGCCATTCAAATACTTTCCTGTGGCCTCCTTTACTGAATTGAGTACTTACCTACATTGTATTGGATTATGACAAACTTTAATCCAAAATGTTGAAAATGTTGAAAATGTTATTTTTACTTGCATATAATGGATTTATGTTGAGAATGTTATCTTTTTACTTGTATATAAGGGCTCTGTGTTGAGAATGTTATGCAGCTTGAGTGAGTCTAAAGCATGTGTTTCCTCCTAAAAGGTCACAGATTCAAAATAAAAAAAATTAAACTAAAGATTCTTATTATTATTATTATTATTAAATACTAGATTTTTACTACACCCACTATCATCTAACGGCTGAAGTTTTTTCAGCTGAGAAACCTATAGTTTTCTTCAGCGAAGAAACCCCATCTATTTGCAACTCCAAACATACAGGTGCCATAAAAAGAAATGTACGAACCATCAACATCAACATCAACATCGTAGTGTCCATCTTGGGGAAATTGGAATGACAAAGCTTTGCATGGACAATCGGAAATTCATGGATAAACGCCACCAAATGCGACATCCTATATTAAGAAGACATTCCCCATTAAGCAAAACTATGTTGAATGCTAACGATACTTAATTTATGCTTTCTTTAATGCTACAACAAACTCCTGGCACAAGTGTACCTCGATCTATTCGCAACTCCAAACATACAGGCATCATAAAAAGAAATGTACGAACTATCAACATCGTAGTGTCCATCCTGGGGAAATTGGAATGACAAAGCTTTCCATGGACAATCTGAAATTCATGAATAAACGCCACCAAAACTTTGCTCGCAACCCTCATCAGTTTTTTCACATGGCTCAAGTTGCCACTATTATGACTACTATCAATGCGACATCCTATATCAAGCAGACATTCTCCATTAAGCAAAACTGTGTTGAATGCTAACGATACTTAATCTATGCTTTCTTTAATGCTACAACAAAGTCCTGGCACTAGCGTACCGAGACACAGGTACCTTAGACGTGAGTCAGATAACAAGGGAACTTGCAAACATCCCCAGTGATCGATAGCCTAATCAATTTCAGAAATTTCCGGCACACTGACAACCCTTCGTAGGGAATTTTATAATATTGTTTATTATTATTTTTTTTTTTGGTTTGTTAAAACTGGTAAGAATAAAAATTCAAATTTTTTTTTTTTATGAGTAAATTTTGCAGAAGACTTCTCTGACGTGCTAGAGGAGTCTTGATGTGCTATGACGTGTTCGATTTTGAACACATGTTGACAACGGAAACCTTCGATGATGACAAAGTTAATCAGTTTACGAATAACACTTCAATATTGACAACGGTAACAAGTTTACGGTGTGCATAATCAAAATGGTAACTTGGCCCTAAAAAATTATAGTTTACAGTGAGGATTTTTCCCCAGAAAACCTCCCAAATGTAATCGATTTTTGTTCCTGATGTTTAAGTTATATGTCCCACGGTCGCTAGGTTTTATTGGCCAATATAAAGGCATCTGGTTCCTCTGGATTTGAATATATCAATAGGGAGAAGATTAGATTCATCTTGCAGTTTGGGAACCTATTTGCATTAGGCATTTTTGCTGAAGTTGAAGAGTTGTCAAAAATGGAAAGAAATTGTGAAGATTAGGACTTGAGTTACCAGAGAAATATGGAGCAAGTAAACTAATGAGCATACATATAATAAAAGTACCTACAGAAAGGAGGAAAGATTTTTAAGAAATTTCGACTATTTTTGGATTTTTTCTTTTTATCTTTGGGCCATGCTAATTCTGTATCGTTCCACGGAAGAGAGAACAAAAGGAAGAAAAGGAAGAAAGACTTATTTTTAGAGGAAGAAAAAGGGTTATTTTAGTTGTCTGAATGCTGAGGAAGTGACGTTTTTTTACTATTGTAGATTTATTTCAAGTACGAATTTAATATGGTTTATTTCAATTAAGTATTTAATATGAAAAAAGAGTGATCAACATAAATTATTATATGAGAGGATGTATCAGTTTGCCTCTTGAGTATGTGTCTTTAGAATAGAAATTAAAAATTATATTTTAAATAGAAAATTAATCTCTGCTATAATTGAAAAAAAAAATTGTTGTCAAGTAATTAGAAGTAAAAAAAATGTGCCAATGAGATGTTTAAATCTTATACTTTAAAAAAATATTTTGACCAGATATTTAAATAAAGTATTTGAACATCTATGTTGAATCTTATACTTTTCAAAAATATTTCAACAAGTGATTTAAATAAACTATTTGAAGAGCTATGTTAACTAATTTTTCTCGATATGAGCTTCATATATATCTATATACAGAAAGAAAAAAAAAAGAAAAAAAAAAGGAAGAAGAAGAAGAAAGAAAAAGAAGTAGTTTTTATGGTTGAAACATATATAAGACCAAATAAAAATTTTAACCATGAAAACATAATTTTTTTCTATATATAGATATATACGAAATTGATATAGAAATAAATTAGTTAACATAGACCTTTCAATAGTTTATTTAAATGTCTTCTTGAAATATTTTTGAAAAATATAAGATTTAAATATCTTATTGACACATATTTTTACTTTTATTTACTTCGGAACATTTTTTTTTAATTACATCAAAATTTTAGGGGCTAATATTCTCAATTGGGCTAATTTTCCATGCTTTTTCCCAAAAAAAAATAGTTAATTTCCATTTTTTCTAAAAATTATTCACCCAAATTTTATAGTATAATTTTTTTTCTTACCTTGAAAATGGACAAAACTTTATATATAAAATATACAAAATTATTAGAATTTGAATATTTTTTTAAAAAACATTGTTAATTATTTTACCAATTACATATTATGTTAATATTTCTAAATCTTAAAATACATTTCCAACTTTAAAATTTTCCCACAATATTTCTAAATCTTAAAATACATTTCCAACTTTAAAATTTTCCCACAAGAATTTAGATATTAATGACAAAATTCAACTTCTATATATCAAGTTTTGGAAACCAATTAAAAAAATTGATGTATTCTTTTGGTACCATATCAACGGGCTGAGGAAATTTAGCTTAATATCAAAGAACTTATCAAAGCTGTAGATGAGTAAAGTTTCCTCCATATTACATCAAGAGATTAGGCAAAACAAAATGTTCGACTTAAAACGTAGAAAATGATATATATATAGTAAATTAATAATAATATTGAGTTTCACAAAATGTTATAGCTTATTCTGCATCATATCCCCAGAAAAGATATCCAGATGGGAAAGAGTGAATGTTTGAGTTAAACTTATAAAATTAAACATATATTCATACCAAAAATGTTATAGTGAATTAAAATTAACTTTCAAAGGTAGTGTTAATTCAAAACAATGAATGTTTGGCCATAGCCCATGTTCATTGTATATTTGTGAATTACATTTCCTTGTGACATATACTTCATTGACTTCAGCCGACATATATTTCATTAACTTCAGCATTTGTGAGACCTGCAATAATTTCAAATTGTGCCCTTTCCTTGAATTTCTCCGATTTCCTTAGTTATTTCTTATTTTGATACAACTTATTGATATCAATATATAAGGTCTTGGTACTAGAATTTTCAAGATACCAAGTGAGAAGTGGTGGTCAAAGAAGTATGCCAAGCAAGCGATGGTGGTCAATAAGTGGGGGATTAGCTCTAATTAGTTCTACGCCCCTATTTCCTAATAAAATTGCGACAATGATAGGGTCTCGAAATGAAAAGGGAAATGAAAGGGGACTCTTGATGCCTCTACTTGCATTAAATATGGCATGGAACAAGAATGGGTGTTACTAAATGAGGCGATGGCTCTAGATCTCCATATAAGGAACTAATGAAACTAAATTAAATTTTGAAATCTATCAATTAATCCTAGTTACTCTCTTCTAGATAATGGTTTATGGCATTTTACATAAAGTCTAAATTTAGGAACAACTAGTCATTCTTGTGCGAGCGAAGTTTAACAATGTATTATTAGTATTTTTGGGTCTATTTAATCATGGATTCTCAAATAATTTAATGAATGGAATTCAGATTACAAGGTAACAACTACATTGTGCTATTCTATTATTGTGTGGTTTCCTCCTATCTCCATCAAACTAGTATTGGAGCTAGAAGAGCTAATAAAATTGGATTTTATTTTCCAAACAAGGAGAAATCAAGAGGTAAATTTAATTGATGGTTTTTAAACTCATTTCTTTTAGAAATTCCTTATTGTTCGATTTTCATAGCTATCGCTAATTGATGGAGCCATGACTAGCTATTTGAAGAAGCCACTACCATTTCAAGGAGAGTGATAATCATCTCTCCAAACTATAGGCCACAATTTGTTAGAATCAAGACATAGCATAAATCAAGGTATGGCCAGCCAATAGAAATGGCAGTAATATATGAAGGGTTATTTCTACCATTTTTTCTTGAGAAGCAATCACCTTTTCTTGGATCCATCAATTTTTAGGTGACTACATTGGCACCACTAATAGTTGGTTTCTCCACTACAAGTGTAGGGTTAGCATGGATTTTTTTTTAAAATGGATATTCTTAAAAGGTATGAAAAGTATAACATGTCATCCATGTTCACATAACATCTACATGAAATTTACTTTTACGAGCACTTCATTTCAAATATTAATATTTTCATATATAATAAGGTAATGAAGATGGAAGTGAATGTGATGATGGTGATTCAAACCCTATTGATTGTTACTGATTATTCCTTGGTTGTGTTACCTCTTGATGTAGGTTAGCCTCTCTAGGTTTCCGCTATATTGTGTCTTCCTTCTAGTGCTAATGATATAATTCACTATACCACATGATCTAGACTATCTTGTTTCTATAAATGTGGTATTTGATGCCAATAATGGTCTTGGTATCTTGTTCCCCTTATCTCTCTTAGGAATGTGCATTTGGCCCCAACCAGCCTAGACCTCTTTCCAGATCTTAATTGAGTCGCTATCTAGGTACTCCCTACTTCTATGTGTCATATCTATAGATCTAGTTAAAGATCTCAAACTTTCTTTGGAGCTCAAATCAAGGGTACTCTATAGAATGTAGTATCTAATTTGCATAGGTAAGAATTTGGATGATGGTTCCTCTCTTTGATTTTACAATATCCATAGAGATTTTATTGTATTTATGGTCCTTTTCTTACATGGGGGAGAAGTGTTTAATACTTATTCTTCTAAGGATTTCTCTTACAAATATCTTTCCTGCAACCAATCCCCCAAAAGATATTCTTATATTTTGGAGTCTCCTCAACTAGTTAAAGTCGAAAAATCCAAGAAATTCCATTTGTTTAATTCTTACACATCAAACTAGAGGGAGTCCATTAGCTCTACATTAGGTTAGGCATCATTTTTCATTTCAATTTCTTTTGGCCATGCTTAAACAATCTCTATATGTGGATCCATTCATCCTAGACCAAGAAGTGCAAGGCTATTTTTTTCTCAAATGGTTTCTTCATAGTGATTTTCGTTGAATCAAAGGATTTTCTAAAGGCTTTAACTAGTGGGGCTTGGTTTTAGGGTAAGATGCCATGTCCATAACCCCTTGGTTTTTAAATTTTTACCATTATATAATAAGCATTACCAAGCTTCCAATATCAATTTGAATTCCTAATCTTCCTGCTCAAATTTGGAACTTTTTATTTATTTCTAGGGCATAGGAAATGCCTCAGGACATTTTCTAGCCATAGATCCTTCTCGAAGGTATATTTTCCATTACACCTATGGCAGAATTTTTGTTGAAATTGACAACAATGAAAGGATTCTAGAGAAAATAAATTTAATAATCGGTGATCACCATTGGACCTAATATACGACTTTACATTTCTGCTCTTGTCTCCATATAGGTCATTTATAGAATTATCTCCCTATGTTAAATGCTAGAAATAAAAAACACAACATAACTTCTAAATCTGAAATTTCTAAGCCTTATGGCTTACCCCACATGGAGGGTGATACTTCTTCTACTTCTGGCCACGAGGATGAGGGCTGTTATGATGATATTATTTGGAGGGATTGGTAACAAGCTTCTGCACCTCATCAAACTCATGAAGATATAGTAGCGAACCCAATTCCCCCAATAAATATGTAGTTAGTTAATAGATATGTCTATTTGGATGCTTTGAAGGGAGCGCATGAATCAACATATTCTGACTTATATAAGGAATCTCCTTCATAACTCAATGATAACCTACCAGTAACTTTGGTTGACCCATCTATTGTAGTTTAGACTATGGTTTCGAAAAATAAAGTAAATAACGATCGCTCTAATGACCTCCCCAACTTTTGTGATTCTTTTGTTAATATGTCCCTTGTTTCCCCTTGTTTCCCCTTGTCTCCTTTGTTATTCTTTGTCACATACATTCCATCTATGCTCCTTCCTTATGTGTTTGGACATTGATTTTGGCTCTATATGCCTCTCTACAATATTTTTTTTGCATTCTTAATTGATGAGTAGAGTCGCTTACAATAAAAAACAATCCTTTTGGAGATATTATAAATTTTTTAAGTCAAAATCAATCATTAAAAAGTGGGTAGTCCCCTTATCTTTCTTGGATATATTTTCAAAATGGTTTATTCCAACTATTTGAATTAAAGAGGTTTATGGGGGTTTCAAGGTTAAAAAGGGAAAATTAAAAATGTTAGAGAATATTACAAAGTTAAATAAAATAACAAGAAAAGGTTTTCATTGTATATTTTATTTTAAATAATGATTGAGTTCTCTTCATATTGATGAGTATGTATTTATTTAGCAATTCTTATCTTCTACAATATCCTATTTTTGTTGGTAAAAATTATGAATTTTGGGTCATTCATATGAGAACCAAGCATAGAGAATGGATATTGGGTGTTGTTATGAATTGATTTGAGGAATCCTAAATTTAGCTAGCCTATAAGGCCATAACAAAAGATCAAAAGGATTAACTCCTGCACACAATAAGAATTAGGAAGAAAAATGATTTCTCATTAAAAATGTATTGTATAGGAGTATTCTTCCCAATATTGTAGCAGCAACCAAATCCATAGAATCTTAGATCATTTTGCAAATGACAAAAAATGATAAGACAAGTGACAACATTCAACGCAACATTGTAATTATTAATGAAAATGCTATTATAATAAGATAAGTGGAATATTTTGATATCACAAAAGTAACTGAATACACTTTGGAAGAGCCTATAGAAGTAGATGAAGAATATTAACATAATGCATAAAATTTAATCCTAGCATATACATACTTGTGTGGAATATGAAATTGAAATTGACGATGATGTACTTGAAACCAAATTTGCAATAGAAATAATAAGATACAAGAACCAAGTAGTGAAATTTAAATTTGACTATGAAGCTAAATTAATTTTTTTTGAAGAGTGGATTACAAATCCCAAGTATAATGAGGATGAAAGTGTGTGTGTAAAATTCATTATCATTGCAACAATAAAAGGAATAGAAAAAATGAAGGAAACCATCAAATTTTTTGAAGACTGTGTGATAATAAAACTAGAGATGGACAAAACAAAAAATGTTATATTATATTTTAGAGTTGTTGATAGAAAAATTCAATCAACAACAAATGACGCATAATTAGACGTATATGATGAACCATATGAAGAAGACAATGAAGGAAAACAAATATTAAAGAAAAATACCAAAGTAAATTTGAAGTTAAAGAGGAACAAAAGGTACAAAGATAATAAAGTTTGGAAAAAAGGAAGAAATATTTTGTACACCATAGTGTTGAGGAAAACCTACACCAACTTGAAGAAGTAAAAGAATTTTTTGAATTGATATCAATTGTCGTAATCCTAGATGAGACTTAGACTAGAAAGAAGTCGTTGTCGTACTTAAGAGAGAGTTTTGGAATGCGTTACATTAGGGGAATTTTGAGGTCTAAAATGGGCCTCCTAAGGAAATTATAAAATAATAGTGGAAATACTAAAATAATATTACATTGAATCATCAAATTTGAGAGGGAAAAAATAATAAAATAATAAAACAACTTTTTCAACTCGTATTTTCAACTTATCTCCTTAATTTTTTACTCAAATTTCGAGTAGAAACACTCGCTGGATGCGTAATTTAATTTCTCATCTAAGGATTACCCATATTTCATACTTTTGATGGACCATACTACAAGAAAAATGAGAAATACATGAAAAAAGTGATTGCAATCACGTTTTTTCATGTATTTCTCATTTTTTTATGTAGTAGGGTCCATCGGAAGTATGTAACATGGCTACTCGTTGGATGAGGAATTAAATTTTACATCCAATGAGTTCTCCCACTCGAAATTTGAGCAAAAAATTAGGGAGATAAGTTGAAAATACGAGTTGAAAAAGTAGTTGTATTATTTTATTATTTTTACTTTTTTACTCTAAAAATGGTGAATGATCCCCCATGGTTGACATCATCATCTTGAATCTTATTGGTTCTTATAAAGTTTATTTTGGTTGCACATTTTTCCTAGGAGGCCCATTTTAGATCTCAAAATTCCCCTAATTATTACTCTCTGTTACTCCTTGTTAGCTCATAATTTCTCTAGCAGATTATGTAAAGTGTAAATTTCGAAACATTTTTTCATGCATGTGGGAGATAAGTTTAGCAATATATTGATAGCGTTTTTGGGTTTATTTAATATTGTATCCTCAATTTATTTGAATTGAATCAATTTCCATTATAGAATAATATTTGTATTATGTTGTTTTGTTATTATGTGGTTTCCTCCTGTTTCCATCAATAATGTTGTTACTTAAATCATGTGGAAACTATGTTAAAATATGTTGTTGGTTTATCAACCATAGGAACTAAATAAATTAGAACCTGAACTTAAATGGGTTGATGAGACCATGGGGAACACAAAATCTTGGAAGTAGTTGGAACGCAAGTGAAATGGATTGATAGGACTATGGTTAACTAGGAAGCTTGAATTGACCTTATGGAGAAGGTGCGTACATATAAAATTCCTTTGGAATTCATGATTTAATTTTCCTATCTAATACTTTAACAAAAAAATTTAGCCAAACCTCAATTCAACTACAAGAGAGTTTGAGTTGGAAAAAATAAAGGAATATTTTTTACAGCATAGTGCTGAGGAAAACATGCACCAACATGCAGAAGTAAAACAAGTTTTTGAATTGATCTGAATTTTTGTAAGCCTAGCTGAGACTTAGACTAGAAATAAGTAGTGGATGTACTTAAGGGAGATTTTTGGAATTTGTTAATTACTCCCAGTTACTCCTTGTTAGCTCATAATTTCTCTAGCAGATTATGTGTAGTGTAAATTTAGAAGAATTTAGTAATGCATGTGGGAGATAAGTTTAGCAATATATTGACTACGTTTTTGGGTCTATTTGATCTTGTATCCTCAAGTGATTTGAATTGAATCAATTTTCATTATAGAGTAATATCTCTATTATGTTATGTTGTTATTATGTGGTTTCCTACTTTGTCCATCAATAAGGTTGTTACTTAAATCATAGGGAAACTACGTTGACCTGTGTTGTTGGTTGATCAACCATAGGAAATAAGGAAATTGGAACCTAAACTGAAATGGGTTGATCAGACCATGGGGAACACAAAATATTGGAAGCAGTTGGAACCCACACTAAAATGGATTGATATGACTATGGTTAACTAGGAAGCTTGAATTCACCTTATGGAGAGGGTGGACACATATAAAATTCCTTTGGAATTCATGATTTAATTTTCCTATTTAACTGCTTTAATAAAATGTTCTAGAAAAACCTCAATTCAACTACAAGATAGTTGGAGTTTGAATTGATATATTTACTATGTGTTATAATTATATCATGGATATACCATTCACTAATATGGATCAAATATCTTGATATGTGAACCTAATTTAGAGTGCAAAACTTGAAATGAATTTTGCGCCTCAAGGTTACACACACACACACACACACACACACACGCATATATATATATATATATATATATATATATATATATATATATATATATATATATATATTTGTGTGTGTGTGTGTGTATGTGCCAAGTGTACATTTTCATTATTTAAATTACATTATTGAATGCATAAATGTATATTATAGCTTTAAAGTCTCCTCGGAAGCATGGATTATGTAACTACACAAATTAAATTTGTAGTTTCAACAAAACTTTGCTAGATTTTAGACTAAATTTACCATTAAATTTACTTGAAAAATGACCAAAATGTAAAATACTAAGACTACTTGAGATGTTATATAACATTTTACCATATATATATATATATATATATATATATATATATATATATATATATATATAACATTTGTATAAATCCATAAATGATATTGAATTACTTTACTACATTAAAATATTTTATTTATGACCCACATTGATTATTTTTTTATTAATAATAATTTTTATAACATGCAATCCTTCTTTCTGTGGGAAAATTATGTGCCCCACCAATGAAATCTATGACATATAAGGAGATATATGTTCTATGATTTGTATTTCAAAGTCCAACTTGTTAACCTACCTTAGGTGGAAAGACACATATCCAAATTATTAGAACTCCAAATACCACTTTGTAAACAAAATTAATTTTATAGCATGATGTAGAAACCCATGCCAAAGAGTAGACACTTGGGAGGGAAGGTTACAACTAATTGTTCCTGTAAAAATTCATGCCTATTCTTTAAACTTCTTATACACTACCTTGGTATTCATAATCAAACGTTAGCTCTAGTGGGAATATAGAAGATGGAGGTAAATATGTGCAAGTAAATCCAACCATTAATGTCTTTACCACTTGGTATAATCATAATACAAACATGAGTGCTAACAGAAGAATAAGCATAATGTAGAATCAGACCTAGGTCGAAACAAGAGGACAATGTGGATGTAAGTAGACAACCATGTACTCAACTAATGCAAAGAAGGTTTAGATTCATGTAATTCAATACATAAGAATATAGATTTTACACATAGAGTACTTTAACTTATATTTATATGTAACACGCCCTCCCACCCCCATGGATTTTTCTAGGTTGATCGAAAATGTTACTTTTAATTAACCCAGTTCCATGGTCCCATTACAAAAAATGGGGTTACAAAATTTCATTCTTATAACATTGTTGAATCTAGGCCAATAACAGTTTTCTATCGATATAAATTTTATCACAAATTGACTTCGAGATTGAAATTTATGCCATTTTGAAGCTAACCAATTAAATCATGTACCAATTATTTTGGACAAGCAACACTTCAATGGGAAATACTAGAAGCTACATCCTATAAGATATGATTTATATACTACTATATAACACATTGGAGAAAATTCATATCACCTAGACTTGCCTTCCCAACTCGGCATCCATGATGTGCTTAATGTTAACAACATGAATCTCCTTAAACCACCTCTCCTTGAGGAATCGTTCCTAGTTAAACATCCCATGGATAATATTCTTTACTTGTAGCCTCCCCTACTATAGAATATAATAATTTATTCCAAGATGACAACACATTTCTCGCAAACATATATATCACACCTTGTAGCTTGGAAGGGGCACACACTGGTGGAGGAAAAATGGATGACTTCACTAGCATTGCAATGTAATTTTCCTCATTTTAGATCAAAAGTAGGGACACTTATGCCTCTAAACAAGGAGTACCTTGCAAACCAAGGAAGATGTACATGTTCCAGGGAAGCTCATAGTGAGGAGTGAAACATCTAATAATGCATTTTATTTTTCTAAAATATGTATTTATTTTTCTTATGTAAACTACTTGAGAAACATAAAAAATGAAATCAATATCTAAAGAATATTTTTTTTGTTTCCATGCAAAAGTATTTGTAATCAAGTTAATAGGAAGGTGCCTTGTTATAAAATGTGACATCTCCCTCATAATATAATGGTGGTATTCTTCTCAAAATATTTTTATTTATCTCTCTATTGTTTCAATGTGCCATGTATCATTAATAGTTTTTAGATATCCATGTAGATGACTTATGAGGTTTCTTTATTAGTTATTTGTTTCATTGTGGCATGTATGATTAAAAAAATTTAGATATTCATGTAGATCAGAGTTTAGGTTTTTCTATTACATGGGTTTTCCCCAGGATATCATGTTGTTAATGCTTTATTTTTAATTTCCAATTGAGACTACTTTTTCTTAGTTTCTACACTTTATTTTATCATCAACTAGTAAAGTAATTATATTATGCACCCATGTTTCCTTTCATTTTGTATAATAACATCATCAACTCAAAATAAAGTGGGATCTTGCATACAATGACTTCTTGTTATAGTGAAATCGTGAGAAAATATAGATTAGAAATGGAGATGTTTAATGGAATTAACTCTGAGTTAAGGAAGTTCAAAATAGAGGATTGTGTTTTACCAATATCTATAGGTTGAAATAATTGGAACCAAACAAAATGGTATCATAGATGAAGAGTGAGTGGTGTTGGAGAGAAAGGAAAAAACTCGTATTATGCTTTTCTTTGAATATTCAATATTATTGAACTCGTATAAAGATAAAATATAACACATCTTTAGGAAAAAAAATATTCCTTGAAGACGAGCGAGGATAATTTTGTATGTGAGCACCAAAATGAATTTAATACTATTGTAACCTAGTTTATCTTAGCTGGAGTGAATATGGATGAGGAGGATAATTATATGAACCTATTACATCCTCTTCTATATTCATGGAATAACCTATTATTGGCTTTTGGAAGCATTATAAAAATAGTAATTATTTATGCGGTTATGGTTTCTTTACTTTCAGAGGATATGAGGTGAAATATTTTGAATCCATGAGTGAGGCATTGGTTTTTAATGGGTGATTAATGGAGAAAGATACTATAAGGGAAAGTCTCAAGGGAGAATTTCATGTATTTTAATACACCTCACCTAAGGGGATTCAAATAGAAAATCTAATGATAATTATATTTTATCATGTTTATCATCCATCAATAATGGAAGGTAACAAAAAGTATTCTGCCAATATATCATTGAGGATAGTTAAAAATATTATTAGTCCTTTGGATACAAAAATATAACTTCCAATTAAACAAACAGGCAAGCTCTAAAAAAAAACTCAAATCTAAGCTCTATCATTGCACCGTCAGAGCTCTTAATCACCCAAATGCTTCACACTTCTAAAGTTTTTTTCCAATCCATGCCCATCTAGCTTCTCTCGGTCCTTGCTACTCTTAAATACATCATTAA
Organism: Pinus albicaulis; assembly: GCA_034641835.2. Lineage (NCBI taxonomy): Eukaryota > Viridiplantae > Streptophyta > Pinopsida > Pinales > Pinaceae > Pinus > Pinus albicaulis. The sequence continues at coordinate 874,609,784 of CM076574.1, read as the reverse complement.
TAAAATATAAATTTCTAAGGTGCTTCCGCTAGGGAGGAGTGAAAAGAGAGGGAAAGTGGGCTCTTATGGCCTAGGAAAAATTATGCCAACCAAAGGGAAATGAATGGAATGGGCTTAGGGAACCAAACATCATGAATCGAGTCCTAAATTTCAGCAAATGGTGGTGTTATATTAAGTATATAAGTACCCTCTAGAGCCAAACTTGGAAGAAAAAATATGCTAACAACGCCAAATACTCATAAATAGTTTGACTAATGCGAGCAAAAAAAGGCTCCCATATCTAGAATTTTACATAGAACAAGAAGCATATGATTCAAGATCATAGCTTCTGGGAGATTCAAGATGGTAGGAGTACTCTTTTATAGGAAGATTTCTCGAATCAATTGATCCTAGTATATATTGGTGGCCATAAATCTATTCCACTTGGACCCCCATGATTGTAACATTATTTCTTTCGGTTTCCATAATTGTAGCACAATTTACTATTTTTGGCAATTTTTCGGGTCCTACATTTTTGAATTCGTTTTGAGGCCCTAAATGACACTTTTTGGGAAAACGAGAAAACTTAAGTCTTAAATTTACACTCAAAATTTGTATTCCTTGGATATATATGTCTAAAAATGTATCATGCATGTCAAACGAAGATCGTATGTCAAACTTACAACCCTTAGAAGTTGATATACCAATTTACCCCAACGATGCCTACAGTTTGAACGCTTCATCTCCTAGGGCAAGGTTTTTGGATTATTAGGGTTTCCCATTGTTTCTCAATGATAAATAGGCCTTTGAGCCTCATTTTAATATAGTTCATAAGGAATGTAGCTGCCACATCTCTTCTTAGAGATAAGCTATCATCGCCTAAGCTAGTTTATTTCCATTCTACATGTAAACATTTTTCAATAATTTGTTATTAATGGATTGAATTTAGATTTTCATTGTATTTATATGTTTATATTAATATATATATTTCATTTTTTTCCTACATAAATATTTATTAGTGGTATAAGAGTGGTAGAATCCTTCTTTGTTTGTCTATGCATGTTCCCAACAAGGTTAGGTTATAAGGTGTTAAGGCTTGAAAAGGTTGAACCTTTCCAAGACTGGCCTTGATGACCTCGATGTTGTCCCATGGCAGAAGAAAATAAATATGAGGGAGTAGGAGATTCTTTCAAAATATTTCTCAAAGAATCCCTTGAGGAATTATGAATGAGATGATGGAAAACTTTGCACATATCCTTTGGCAGATGCCCACATGTGACACATCTCCATCGAACATCAAACCTGAGGAAGCATTCCCTTTAAGGTACAAGCCAACTTTAAAATTCCCATATTTGAAGGCTAGATAGATGCAGATGTCATAGATAAATTATCATATACGTTGGAAGGATATTTTTCGGTTCATGATTTTTCCAATAGTGAAAAATTACTTTCTCACTTCTTAAAATGTCCCCCCACATAAAGGAATTGTTGGAAACCTACTATGACTATAAGGAAAAGAGGGAACCCTCACTATATTCATCTACACCCACTTTGAACCCTTTCTAAGATGCCATCAAGGAACATTATTACCTTGTCGAGAGCTATGAAGATAAGTACACAAAGTGGACCACATTGTGGAAGGGAAGTGACCAAGATGTGTTGGAGTTCACAAATATTTTTCATACCGTTCACAGGAAGTTGGGTATCAAGGATTCTGGGTGGAATTTGGTAATCAAGTAATGTTGTTGTCTATAAAAATACATCTAGGACAAGATGGAGCTTCTAGATATCTCCTTGCTTCGCACTACCTACTAATATGTTTTCAAGATCGAGAAGGAGTTTAAAAATAAGAATCGAGAGTTTGGATCTACAAATCTAAGGCAAGGTAAAGGAACCCTGAAACTACAAAATAAAGGAAAAATATAAGGTGGGATGACCCAAGAAAACTCGTTGAATCCGAAAGCATAGAAAAAGTCTGTGAAGACAAATAAGGACATAAGAAATTGGTGTTACTTCCATAAGAGAACCACTCAAAGCACAAGTGAGTGTCAAGCCAAGCAGTGAGTGGTGGCTAAGATGAATACTTTAGAGTTAGATTCCCCTTCTAACTCTGAGTCAGAACCTGGAAAGCAGAATGGAAAAGGGGAAGTAGATTATTGACATGAAGCCCTACATCATTGTTTCTGCCACCAAGATCAAGAATATTAAGCCTGAAGATCCTGAGCGTCTCTTCCACTCACAGATGTGGGTGAAGGTTTCACCTCTGCAATTCATTATAAATAACAGGAGAAAAAAAGAATCGTATTTCAGAAGAGGTCATGAAGAATTTTTTTCTACTGACCACGCCACACCTATAGTCGTACACCATCGTGTGGTTTCACCAAGGACAAGATATTTGTGTCAACCAACAATGCCACATTCCCTATAGCATCAAACCCTTCATGAATGATGTATTGTGTGACCTCTTGAATTTTGTGATGTATTATTATTCCAAACAAACTTGTGGGAGTGTCATGATATGTATGAGTTGAGGCCTTGCAATTTTTTTATTTCATTAAGAAATAATATACACATGATGCCCAAGGTAGCCTGGCCTACCGCCGTCTCTTTGATCTCTTCTAAGAAATGTAGTATGATCATCTCCCACACTAGGAAATTTTCTTTCTTTCTGATTCAGTATCAAAGTAAGGGGAACATCATGGCCACATCCATAGCCCTTAAGAAGGGTTCCTCCACACATCAAAAGAAAGTGGATAAGGTTGTGGAAGAATATATGGGAATCTTCTCCTAACCCACAAAGGTACCCTTGCATTATGAATGATGAGGAGTTCATAATTTTTTCTCAAAATTGAAAGTTACAAGATTGGGTTGAAAATAGGATGGTTGCGTAGATCTCATATTTTTTATTCCATCATCGTGAACGGTTCGAAAAACCGATATTGTATGAGGGAGATATTACGTTTTGATCGAAATCCCAAAAAGGTAAAATTTGCGAGAAGGTTGTCCAGGATGCCTAGTCAGCAGGGTGCATGTACAGTCAGAAAAAAGGAATATTCCAAATAATATTCCTTTTCTCCAAGATAATCAATGGTTGACAAGTGGTGGGATAATATTGGATAGTTGGTTGTACGTTGTTATTTATGGGCCAATCAAGGGGTCACACGTGGCCAGCCCTGAGGCTGCCACATGTCCCCCAAATAACATATTAAAATTTTGGTAGAGGTCCGCAGGGCTCAACCTCGTGACCTATAGTAGAGAAACCACACAACACAACCACCCGCACTATGCATTGATTCTTAACCTTACTATGGCATGGGTTAATGTTAAATTTTATTGAAAATCGCATAGTGGGTTACGGACCGCCGATGGTCCCAACCCGCTAGCAGTCCCCGTGGTGTTCACATTGCAATGTTACATAAAAATCCATGGTCTACACAACCTCCAACCGCAACATCCATCATATCTTCAAACCTTATCACATGGCTACATTTTATCTTGATTCCGCGTAGTTATTTAAACAGGTCTCCTTTAACCCCGGTTCATTTATGTTCAACCCGTGGTTCTGCCTATAGTTCCACCAACGGTTCTGTAACCATGTGATGTGGGTCATGTGCCCAACCAAAAAACATTTAATGTAAATGGTTAAGACTGGTGGATATTTGGCAGTACACCTAAAAATGCATGAATCAACTATTTTGACTCCAGTTAAGTGGAGTCCTCCACATTTAGTGGAGCTTCTCTAGGTGTAACTGGGAAAACTAGTAGGAGACTCAATTTTCACCCATTCAGAGTGAATGAAGAGACACTCTTGATTAATTGGAGCATTCTGGAGCCATTAGTGTAGAGAAAACAGCTATTAGAGGCTTGTAACTACATGTATTTGCAAATTTTTTAGCATAATAAAATATGGACATACCATTAGGGGCTAGACCAGTAGATGTAGCCTAGGAGGGGTGAACTGCTTCATCATGCATGTTGTGTAAATGTTATGTGTTGAATTATTTCTCTATTTTACACTGTTGTTCAGTGTTATTTGTGCTTATTTCATGCTACTAATTCACTAAAATCATCTACAATTCATGGTTAAAATCCTCAATCCTTAAGAAAACTAAATTACGGCCCCTGTGGTGTTGACATCGCAACGTTACATAAAATTTTGCAGCCTACACAACCTCCAACTGCAACTACCATCATATCTTAAAACCTTATCACATGGATACATTTTATGTTGACTCTGTGCAGTTATTTAAACAAGTCTCCGTTAACCCCAGTTTAGTTTTGTTCAACCCGTGGTTCTACCTATAGTTCCACCAACGGTTATGTAACCATGTGATGTGGGTCATGTGCCCAAAAAAAACACATTTAATATAAGCTTTTAAAACTGGTGGATATTTGGCAGTGCGCCTAAAAATGCGGGAATCAACTATTTTGACTCAAGTTAAGTAGAGTCCTCCACATTTGATGGAGCTTTCTAGGTGTAATTGGGAAAATGAGTAGGAGACTCAATTTTCGCCCATTCAGAGTGAACGAAGAGTCATTATTAAATAATTGGAGCATTCTGGAGCCATTGGTGTAGAGAAAAAAACCAATAGAGGTCTTTAACTACATGTATTTGCAAAATTTTGAGAATAATAAAAGATGGGCATGTCATTGGGAGTTGGACCAGCAGATGTAGCCAAGGAGGGGTGCATTTCGTCATCACGCCTATTGTGTAAATTTTATGTGGTGAATTATTTCTATATTTTACACTATTGTTCAGTGTTATTTGTGCTTATTTCATGCTTCTAAATCACTAAAATCATCTACAATTCATGGTTAAAATCCTCAATCCTTAAGAAAAATTATGAGACAAGTATGCACATGTTTATAAATTGAAAATACACTTACCACAACAAAACTAATATATTCATTTCAGATTAGATAGGTATCAGTGCTAGAGTTTATTCTCTGGTGTTGTTTTGTGCAAATAATTGTTTAACTGTTTGCAATCTTTTAGATGCTTACTAGGCTCAAGCACAAAAGAGGAGAAGGAAATTTTGTGGGGGTAGAAGGGTCTCAAGAAGATCCAAAGCAAAGGAGAGCAAGACTACCACAATCTCCACCACCTAGTTCACATCCTAAGGAAGTAGAAGCTACATTAATCATGTCTCATAGAGAAAGAGAAATCCATGAAGAAGTTTATCCCAAAGAGGAAGAAAGAGTTTTCAGGAAAGCATTCCTTGACATGACTAAGATGGTTAGAATCCTTTATCAAGAAAGGAATGAGAGACTAGAAGGAGAAGGATTCAAACTTCACAAGGAAGGACATGAATCTTTAGGAGGTCACAATCATGAAGATAAGTCAAATAAGGGCAATGGAGGAAATGGAGGCAATGGAGAGCCATCATCCTCACCCTCATCATCATCATCCTCTACTTCATCTTTATTACATTAGCCACACAAGTCAAAGAACACTTGTAAAAGTCCTTTTTTTAAACTTGATGTTAAGTTTGAATTGCCAATGTTTAATGGTGAAGTCAATGCATAAAATATTGATAATTGGATTAGGAAATTGGAGGTCTATTCGAGAATCCAGAACCTTCAAGATGATGATACCAAAATCCAGTTAGCTTCATTGACAATGGAAGGTGCAACACTTGTTTGGTGGGAAGCCAAGACAAAGGATGAGATCAAGAAACATGGTAAGATTATTCTATCATGGTAATATTTCATTACTGCAATAAAAGAACACTTTTATCCATTATCTCATATGCAGAAAGCCATAATGAACTGGCAAAAAATTAGGCAATTAAAGGGAAAAAATGTGCAAGAATACAACCAAGAATCTAGGAGAAGAACTCCCTTATTAGGGGTGGATTTGCAGAGACAAGATAATTTTCTCAAGTACATAGGAGGCTTACATAGCTACCTAAAACATACTATTCTCATGTTAAACCCCACAAGTCTAGATGAAGTATGTGTTCAGGCCACACATCTAGAAGCTAGAGGTAAGAACATTTCTAAAGAGGGTAGAAAGAAACCTTTTAAGGCTAAAAAAAAGAGAAGACCTAAAAAGGTAAGAGAAAAAAGAATGCATATGTTAAGAAAGAGGGAGAAAATTTATTTTTTAAATATTGTTCAAAAGAAGGCCATGATGAAACTCATTGTTGGAAATTACATCCTAAAATGAGGCCCAATAAATACAATAACAAAGGGAGACAAAGAACTGCAGCTACAACTCAACATGATTTAGGAGATGATTCAGGTGTTGAATCAAAGATTACATCCATGGGATTAAAAAACAAGAAGGGGAAATAAATTGAAACTAAACCCAGTACTAGTACATCAAACTGTCACATACATGCTCCAAATGAAGAAGAAAGAATTGAATTGTTTCATGTGAGGGTCATATCCAAACATACCAAGATTGACACAATGTTTTACAGTGGGTCACAAGAAAACTTAATGTCTGAAGACTTGGTCAAGAAAATTAACCTTGAGACCATTCCACATCTAAAACCATATCCATTAGGTTGGATTTCTAAGGATATAAATTTACAGGTTTCAAAGAAATGCATATTGCAGTTTGCAATCACTGCACATTTTGCTGACACGATTGAATTAGATGTGGTTCCGCTTGACATAACAAGTATTGTATTTGGGATTCCTTACTTGTATGATAGGAAAGTGATCTTCCATCGTCATGGTAACAAATATCATTTATTCAAATATGGAAAGGAGTACATTGTTAGAGCACATCGCGAGAAGACAAACATTGCTATGGTAAATGCTAGACAGGTAAAGAGGCTGGTAAGTTCAAGTAAGAATTTTGTTCTTCTAATGATTGAGCCGAAAGCTGATGTTAATCATGAATTATTTGAGGGAAGTGATCCTAAGTTGAAATCAGATTTATATTATGTAGTTAATTCAAATCATGAGATGTTTCAGGAGCTAATAGGATTGCCTCCAAAAAGAAAGATTCAACATGAGATTCATTTGCAGTAAGATTGTCATCTTCCAAACATCGGTATGTATCACATGTCGATAATGGAGAATGCTGAAATAAAGAGGAAAATCAAAGATATGTTGGAAAAAATAACCATAAGGCCAAGCACTTCACCATGCGGTTCACCGATAGTCATGATTCCAAATAAAGATGGGACATGGCGCATGTGTGTAGACTTCCGAGATTTGAAGAATATTACGGTAAATAATTGTTACCCACTCCCAAGGATAGATGATTTGGTTGATCAGCTTAAAGAATAATTTTTTTTCACTAAGTTAGATTTACAAAGTGGATATCATCAAGTAAGAATTTTAGAAAGTGATATATGGAAAATTGCATTCAAAACCAAAAAAAGACTCTTCGAGTGGTTATTTATGCCATTTGGTTTGTGTAATGCACCAAAAACTTTCATGCATGTTATGGATGGTTTTTTACGTCCATTCCTTGATGACTTTGTGATTGTGTACTTAGATTACATATTGATTTTTAGCAAAACAAGACAAGAACATGTCTTTCATGTGAATAGAGTGCTTGATGTTTTGAAGAAAGAGAAATTGTTTCTTAAGATGTCGAAGTGTGAGTTTCGAAAGACTTCTTTGGTTTATTTGGAACACATTGTAGGAGGAGGATAGTTGAGAATTGATCCTTCTAAAGTGGAAGCCATTGTGAATTGGTCCACACCTAAAACAGTAACCGAGGTAAGAAGTTTCTTTGGTGCAGCTCAATATTGGAGAAAGTTTATTGCTAACTTTATTTCCATCACAGCTCCTATTCATGCAGTGAAAAGTGTGAAGAAAGGATTCCAATGGGGAGGAAAAAAACAACAAGCTTTCAAAGCTTTAAAAGACAAGATCATTTCAGCTCCAGTCCTTGCATTACCAAATTTGAGACATCCATTTGAGATACAAACTGATGCTAGTGATTATGCCATGGGCACGGTACTTTTTCAGCATGGTAAGCCTATCGCATTTCATTCTGAAACATTTAATGGTGCTGTAACTAATTATGGTACATATCAAAAAGAACTATATGCATTGGTACAAAGTGTTAAGAAGTTGAAACAATACTTGATGGGTAGATATACTATTGTGCATATCATCACCAACCATTACAGTACTTGTAGTCACAAACAAAATTGCAACAATCAAGACATTTCAGGTGGATGGAATTTCTTCAACAGTTTCACTTGGTTATAAGGTACAAGAAAGGTATTTTCAATAAATTTGTTGATATGCTTTCAAGAGCAATCATTACTGCATCTACTTTACTCAAAAATGATTATATTGTACATGAAAGTTACATAGAAAAATATGCACATGACATTAATTTTCAAGATGTGTATGCTAGTTTGAGTGAAGGGAATCAAGTTGAAGAAAAATATTATCACATGCATAACAATTTTTTGTTTCATTTGGGAAAGTTGTGTATACCACAAGGAGGGAGGCTAAGTGTCCTGAGAGAAGCTCATTCATCTCTTATTGCTAGACACTTTGGGGTAAGAAAAACAGTGGTGCATCTATAGAGGTATTACTATTGGCCTCACATGATAGATAGTGTGTCATGTTTCATAAGAGGTTGTTCTATGTGTGATGTTAGCCACCCATAAATTCTGTTATATCAAGTGGTGGCTAAATGATTTTAGATAGCCTTCAAGAAACAATTTCATTGCTAAAAATGGTTGATGCTTAAAGTCTTTTAATAAAATCCTATCCTTTGGGTAATCGTCACTACTTTTCCCCTTTTCAACTCAGAATTTCTGTTTTCATTACATGAAAAAAAACTGCTGCAAGCACCATTTTCCTTTTCCCCCTTCTTCCATAAACTAACCTCATTTTAACCCCTTCCTCTCCCATGAAAAACCCTCATTTTCATGTTTCTCCCCTTTCCCCTTCATCAAAATCCCTTTGATAAGGTTTTAAGACCTTTCCTTTTCCTTATCAAAACCCTCAAACTCCTTTAAAAATACTTGAAAATCCATAAAAATGCATTTCTCATATATGGTAGACTTAAGCCCCTTTGGGCTAAGTCTTTAAACCCTTACCCTTCATGCGCCCTGGTGCTGGGACCGAGCGCCAGCCCTCCAAGAACTTATCACATCACCCAATGCTGATTAGCCCTTCCTTATAAACCCCCGGTCATATGTTTTCCCATATAACCCATGGCCCCGCAGCCTAGCGCCTAACCATATTTTATATATATCCCACCCCCGAAAATCTTAAAACCTTATGTTATTTTGAAACTTTGGGCATTTTATTATTTTCTAAGGTTTTCTGTCGATCCGAATTTCAAATCACTCTCCACCATCGATCTGATCTATAGATCGACGGTGCGCAATCCATCGCCTCGGTGGTCCCCGCCAACCACTCACCGTTGCAAAACTACGCGGTATTAATTGCACCGCTTTTGAGCATGCGGCGGTATTTTTCATTTTGCAGCGATTCCATACACCGCTTGAAGCATGGCCTGAGCACTGTTCACAAAACCGCCGTCAATCGCGCGTTAAATATTGGACGTGGACCCAGCGTGATATTGACGTCCATCGTCCGATCTGAGGCCGCTTATCAGACGACGATCGCTCAGCGAAGAAGCCCGGCGGTTAACCAGGATACGGTGTGGTCATTAAAGCATCTCTGCCATCAATCTGATCTACATATCGATGACCCACAATTCATCGCCCCGATTCCTCCGCTTTGAATTTTCGCCTCCTCTCCTGACCGTCAATCTCTGCGCGATCGATGGCTCTGATTCAAATTCCTTTTCGCTCTCCTATGACCTCCTCTAAATTGATCTCGACCATTGGATGATGCCATCCAACGACCATGATTCCTCCACATGCCTTCTGAAGCACTAAACCTACACATGCATGGATTTTATAATATTTTTTCGTTTTTTGCAGGGTTTAATGGTTTTTTTCGCTATGTCTGAAGAAATTTCAGAAGCAGAGGGTGACGATCCTCCAGCCTCTGATCCATCAAATAAAATCATCTGCAGATTTCAAATTCACGTTTCATCAGTGATTCATGAGGCATTGATGCAATATCACCCCTGCGCAGCCCTGCAGACCAGCAAAAAACACAGTAAATCAAGCACAGTCAGAAAAGTATCAGTGCCAAAGAAAAAATATATCAGGACAAAAAATTGAAGACAGGTTTATAGGGATTACGGCTAAAAATGGATTATCATAAGCCTAAAACACGGTTTAAAGAATATCGTGAGTTTTTATATCAGACAGAAAGCATACGCTGCCACATCAGGGGCTAATTAAATTCATAGCCACCGCAGAGCCACCTGCAGCCTCAAAGCAATCAAAAAAGGTTGACGTTATTATGAGACTAGGAGGTATTTTGCATCAATACAGCTGAACAGTTATTTCAACCAAAGGAACTTATGGTCAGCTGTCAGCAGAAGTTATTACAAGGATAACAAGGAGCCTTGAAGTCAACAAATTCTTTCTAGCAAACCTAATAGTTAATGTAAATGATTTTATACAGAGGACACATATGTAAGTTGCTTCATTGAGCCCCCAAAGGCCAAGAAGCCATTTAAGTCTGTATTAATTATTTTTAGAGATATTTTATCAGATTCCAACTCCTCTTTCTTCTATAAATACTACTACAGAAGAAGATTTGGTGTTGGTTGATCACTAGTTGTAATATTGGAACTCTCTGAAATAATACATAGTTTGTTGAATTTGAAGAAGAAATTAAAGTCTTGAAGCCCTGATGATGTTGTTGCATGCTTGTTACTATGAAGGCTCTATCATTGGATCCATGAGCTTTGCTGTTGGTGAAGTATTATGAACTGTTTAATGTTTTCTCCTGTTTTCATTCTGTTCCATAATTTCTTACTACAGTAGGTTGAAAGTTTTAGGCTAAGAAAGGACTACTGGAAGCACCTTAGACCTGTTCATCCTTCACTGTTTCATGTTTTATTCTACTGAGGTATTTTAGAGTCTTTAATCTCTCTCTTTAGTCCTCATGCTTGTTTATTTCCTTAATATTTCGAACAGATGGTTTCAGCATGACTTATGGTTTTCCCTGCTTGTCTATTGCCACTTAAAGCCTATTATTGAAGTCTCCCTTTGAATTTTTTCTATTTATAGTAAGCCAAGGAGGTCTGTTCTGATATTTCCCTTTGTCCTTACTTAAACAATTGTCTCAAAGGTCTTTATAGTTGTAATCATATATGTGTTAGGTGTTCCCTCTTCTATGACTGCAATTATCAGTGAATCTTTTATGTTTTCTAAGTCATTTGAAATAAAATATTTGAGGAAATAGGGTGTTCCCCGAATCTTAGATTTCATTTTAAAATTTGTTTTGAAATCATTGTTTGCTTAAAGGTGTGATTTGTAGAATTCATGGTTAGCCCTGTCTATCAAAAAGATCTTTATTGTTCAAAATTATGTTTTCAAATTCCCTTTGTTGAGAATTAAACTTCTCTTTCCAAATCATTGATGTCCATCTCATTCCAAAAACCAAAGGATCCTGTGGCCAAGTTAGATTTTCCCTCTGATATCTGATATCCATTGATAAGTATGTTATGACCTCTTTTTGACTCCATTTCCCAATGAACCAGATGTTTCTCCATTCTATATACCTTTCCTAGGCCTTTCATGTTCTGTTGTATCAATCCAGCCAAACAAACAATCAAACACCTACACTTAATAACTAGTCTAAAATCCATACTCTAAGCACACAAGATAAACCTTTGCAAACAAACATTCGAGAGATCCCTCTCTGAGAATAGGAGGAATAGATCTTGGGACTCTAAATATTGGTTCTGATGTTGCCTTGTCTTTTGATTTTCCAAACTATCAAAACACGAGACACCAACATGTGCAACAAGTAAGCCTAGTAATAGGAAGTTTGGGTTGTACACGCCACTACTGGTACCATCAAGGCCATGGGAGAGTGTATCCATGGAATTTCTTAGAGGTCTACCTATGTCAAGAAAAAAACATGATTATCTTTATGTATTTGAGGATAGATTCAGTAAAATGTGTATACTTATGCCATGTAAGAAAACCATTACTGTTGAACAAAATGCTGAAATTTATTTTCAACATGTATGGGTTCATTTTGGATTGCCAACTTCTATTGTTAGTGATAGGGATTCCAGATTCATTGGGAATTTTTGGTCCAATTTATGGAGTATGATGAACAAAAAGTTGAAAAAGAGTATTGCATTTCATCTGCAAACTAATGGAAAAACCGAGCTGGTGAACAAAACCGTTATACATTTGTTGAGAGGATATTGTAGCAAACATCCTTGTTTGTGGGATGAGCAACTACATTACATTCAGCATGATTACAACTAGGAAAATCACTCGTCTACACAAACATCACATTTTGAAGTATGCTTTGGGTATTTTCCAAAATCGCCATTAGACTTCATCTTTGGAAAGGATGTTGCAATAGATAGCCATAGTGATATTGACAAGGCTCGAAAGTTCATTGAGAAAATTAAGATTATACATCAACAAGTTCAAGAACAACTTGAGAAAAATCAAAGAAAATACAAAAAGAGGCATGAAAAACATAGATTCAATCACAAGTTTCAAGAGGGATATGAGGTATGGTTTCACATTAGCAAAGAAAGGATGCAAGGGGAAGCTAAAAAGCTCAAACCCATTCGATAAGGTTCATTCAATATCATAAATAAAGTTGGTAATAATGCATTTCAACTTGACTTGCCTTCATATATGCAAATGTATTTAGTTTTTAATGTTTAAAACTTACGTTTGTATGATCCACCTTTGATCAATGATCAAGGAAGTGATGTTCAACTACCTTCTATTTAAGATTTCTCGCCAGAATTTCTAGATGAGCTCAAGGAAGATACAATTCTTGACAGGAGGACAAGAGCATCCAAGAGGGGTATTTTTTACTACCTTCGAGTTGCGCTCAAAGGCACTAAACCAAGCAAGGAGAAGTTGATGGAGGTTGGAAAGGTGAGGGAGTTGTACCCTCATCTACTGAAAAAGTAATCAAGTATTTTAGGGTCCAAAAGATTCCCAATGGGGAGGAGTGATTAAGAGTTCATAAATTTTGCTCAAAATTGAAAGTTATAAGATTGGGTTGAAACTACGATGGTTTTGTAGATCTCTTCTTCATAATTTTGGCACTGTGAATAGTTCAAAAAATCAATGTCGTATGAAGGATATATCACGTTCTAATCAAAATCCCAAATAGGTAAAATTTGCAATAGGGTTGACTGGGATGCCCAGTCAGTAGGGTGGATGTAAAGTCAGCAAAAAGGAATATTTTGAAGAATATTCCTTTTCTTTGGGTCAATCAATGGTTGAAAAATGGTGCGATATTATTGGACAATTGGTTGTACGTTTTTATTTATGGGCCAATCAGGGAGTGACACGTGGTCAACCATGAGGCCGCTACGTGTCCCCCAAATAGCATATTAAAATTTTGGTAAAGGTCTCGAGGGGTTGACCCCACGACCTTTGGTAGATCAACCACACGACACAACTGCTCGTGCTATGCATTTATTCTTAAAATTACTATTTCATGGGTTAATGTTAAATTTTATTGAAAATCACATTGTGTGTTGGGGACCACCGGCGGTCCCAACCCGCCAGTGGTCCCCGTGGTGTTCAGATTGCAACATTACATAAAACATTGCGGTCTATAGAAACTCCAACTGCAACTGCCAGCATATCCTCAAACCTTATCACATGGCCACATTTTATATTGACTCAGTGCAGTTATTTAAACAAGTCTCCGTTAACCCTGGTTCAGTTCCATTCAACTCGTGGTTCCGCCTATAGTTCCACCAACGGTTATGTAACCGTGTGATGTGGGTCATGTGCCCAACCAAAACACATTTAATGTAAACGATTATTACTGGCGGAGATTTTTCAGCGCGCCTAAAAAGGCAGTAATCAACTATTTTGACTCCAGTTAAGTGGATTCCTCCAGATTTAGTGGAGACTCAATTTTCACCCATTCAGATTGAATGAAGAGTCATTATGGACTAATTGGAGCATTCTGGAGCTATTGGTGCATATAAAATAAACATTAAAGGCCTGTAACTACCTATATTTTCAAAATTTTGAGCATAATAAAAGATGTACATGCTATTGGGAGCTGGACCAGCAAATGTAGCCCAGGAGGGGTGAACTGCTTCATCATACCTATTGTGTAAATGTTATGTGGTGAATTATTTATCTATTTTACACTATTGTTCAATGTTATTAGTGCTTAATTCATGCTTCTAATTCACTAAAATCATCTACAATTCATGGTTAAAATCCTCAATTCTTAAGCAAACTAATGAGACAAGTATGCACACGTTTATAAACTGAAAAAACACTTAGCACAAAAAAATTAATACAGTCCTTTTAGATCAATCAAGTAAAGAATTCAATGATTTGACTCCTAAATCACCTCTACCAAATGTGATTATATACCGCTACTCCATTCTATAAAATGAAGAGATCAAGCGATAAATATAGAATTTGTTGCAAAAATGGCACATCTGACCAAGTTCCTCACCGTATGGAAGCCCAATTATACTTGTACAGAAGAAGGATGGGACCTGGAGGCTCTACATTGATTGTTGAGTGTTAAAAAATATCATTTTGATTAACAAGTATCCAATCCCATAGATTTATGACCTTACGGACCAACTCAGGGGAGCCAGGAATTACAGCAAGATCGATCTAAAGTCTGGCTATCACCAAGTTCAAATAGATCCCAAAGATGTATGGAAGACCACCTTCAAATCCAAGGAAGGCCTTTTTGAATTGTTGGACATGCCCTCCGAGTTCACAAATTTTCAGGCTACTTTTATGAGGCTAATATATGTCATCTTGTAGCCGTTCACCAACAGTGAAATTTTTTGATTCAACAAACACAGAATCCATAATCTATCTACCTTTGATCCATATCTGGATCTTTATTCAAGTAGAAGCCTATTACAAAAAGGCAGGTTGGGGAAGGGAATTTGGATTGGATGAGGAGTGGGTAATGTTTATTTCTTGGGGTGCCATGATAAGTGCAGTAGGCGCCATTTTATCTTTCGAAGTTAGTGTAGTCAGTGTCTTTTTTTGAAGTAAACCCATCTAGGCGATCTGGAGAAGACTAGTGGTAGGTGGTCCTGTGAAGCTCTCAGACAAGGGTAGGCTAGTGTGTAATCACAAAAATGAAGGTGAACCCTCAGATGACCAATATAAGATTAGGGAGGAGAACCCATAGATATATGGAGGGATATTGATAGGTAATTAGATTCCTCTCGGTGGTAAGTTATATTTTATGTCTAGGCAACTTGCTAATACCCCTTAAAGAAAGAGCATTTTTCAGTGGGGATGGGAGAGAAAATTCAACACATGTGTGGTTGTTTATCAGGACAACATTCTCATCTTCAGCAAGAGTTGTGAAGAGCACTTGCAACACATTCAACAAGTCCTTCAAACCCTATGGCAACATAAAATATTCTCCAACTTGGAGAAATGCACCTTCGGCATGAGCCAGGTCCAATATCTAGGTTACATATTTTATAAGAGAGGTGTGCATGTGGATCCAACTAAGATACAATTCATTCAATATTGGCCAGCCATGACCACTCTAACAGAGCTTCGCAATGTTTTGGGCCATGCAAATTTTTTATTGGAGGATTTTGTTGTGATTCCCATATCACTTGACCCTTGAGCTAAATTACAAAGGGAAAAGAGAAAGTAAATATTTCCTGGACCGAGTCCCAACAAAAGGCCCTTGTTAAGTTGAAGCACTGCCTCTTCTCTACACTAGTACTCACAATTCCATACCTACAACAACCATTTGAGATTGAGAGAGATGCCTCTGACTATTCTATTGGTGCAATCCTCACCCAACAAAGGGACCCAGTGGCCTAAATTGTGAGACACTTTCCAATACAATTTGAAAGTACCCCACCTATGATAAAGATATGTATTTGATTGTGCATGTTTTCCGATAATGGAAGAATTGGACTATTGGGAAGGAGACGGTCATCCACATTGATAACCGACCTCTTCAGTTTATATAGACACAAGGGAAGTTACAGAACGATCTCCATCAGAATTGGTCTACATATCTGCAACAATTCCACTTTAACATTAGATACAAAAAGGCCAACACCAATCATAATGCAAACTACCTCAACAGGCCCTCAGTTAAAGCATTCACTAATTTTCTCATATCTTGTGGCCATGTTACATCTGGATTTCTAAAACTATACAAAAATGATGAAGAGTTTGCCTCCACATATCGGATGCTAGTGGAAAATAGGAAAGCTCCAGGTTTCCACCTCCAGGACGCATTATTATGCTACCTGGGCCAAATTTTTGTTCCTTCAAGCGAGTGTGCCAAGCTGACATGGGAGGTGCACTACAGTTATGTCACATGACACTTTGGTGTGGAGAAAAATATGGTGGTTCTACAAAAGTACTTTTATTGTCCAAAACTATGACAATATGTTGTGAAATATATTATAGCTTACATTCATGCGTTATCACCAAGCCAACAATCAATAAGAAACTTGGCATGTACACTCCTCTTCCTACTCCCAACTATCCTTGGGAATCCATCTCCATTAACTATGTTTATGGCCTTCCTTCTACTAAGCATGGTAATGACTGTGTATTTGTGATCATTGATAGATTTCCTAAGATGGCAATATTTACTGCATGCCAGTAGAGTATCATAGCAAGGGAAACTGCCAAACTCTTATTTGAATGAGTGTGGGTACATTTTGGGAGCCCTCAGACCATTATATATGATTGGGATAGCAGGTTCCTCGACACATTCTAGTTAATCCTCTAGACATTATTGGACACCAAGCTCACCAATTCGACTGCATTTAATCCCCAAACTGATGGCCAAAAAGAGGTCGTAAATAGGATGATAGTCCACATACCCTGCATGTACAAATCCAAGTATACACAAAACTAGGATGACATTCTTCCCTATGTGCAACAAAAATATAACAAAGCTCTCCACAACTCGACTGGTTTTACTCCATTTCAAGTGGGTCTGGGATTTCAACCATTGTGTCTCATTGATGTTGTCATGCCTCATGCAACTACACAGAAAAAATCCACACATGTACAGTCTGAGGTTGATAAAAAAACCATATTTATTGAACACATTCAGAACATATTCTAGCAAGTTCACAAAATCTTGGATAATTCCAATTACAAATACAAGTAACAACATTATCAACATCGGCTTCCACACAAGTTTCAAGTGGGTGAAAAATTTTGGTTGCATTTGCATAAAAAAATTCCTTATCGAAGACAATCAAAAGCTCTTACCTCTCTGATATGGTACTTACACCATACCAAGGCTATGCTATACAATTCTTTTGAGATCAACATTCCCTTATTCCTTCGCCTACACCAAGTGTTCAATGTCCACTGCCTTCGGCCATACTTTGCACCATTATTGGACACATCAGACATTGCATAACTACTCACACTAACATAGCTAAACCCAAACTGCGTGGAATAGGACACAACTGATCAGATCATGGGCACACATATTAAGAACACTCGAGAGTAAAATATCCAACTTTATTGGGTTGTCAAATATGGATAGCTCCTACACCAAGGCAAGTGGCTCACTAGGGACCAAGTTCAACAAAAAATTTCCCATCTCATGGAGGAACTAAACGCAATGGGGACCATTGATTCCTAAGTGGGAATTATTCATCTAGGTGGATATTTGTTGTTACCCACATATTCCACTTGGACCCCCACCATTGTACCATTATTTCATTCAGTTTCCGTAATTGTAGCACAATTTACTATTTTTTGCCATTTTTCCAGTCCTGAACTTATAGAGCCATTTTGAAGCCCAAAATGACATTTTTTTTCTAAAAATGGAATTTGTAGTTGAAATTTTTAGTCCTCGAATAGGTCTTTCTAACGAGGTATCATTTTCATCAAATGGATATCATATGCGAAATTTAAGACCCTGGGAAGTTGATATACCAATTTACCCCAATGAGGCACATAGTTTTGGCACTTCATCTCCTAGGGTTAGATTTTTGGATTTTTAGTGTTTTCCATTGTTTCTAAATGATAAATATTCCTTCGGTCCTCATTATAACATAGTTTATAAGGCATGTAGTTGCCTTATCTCTTCTGAAATATAAGCTACAATCGTCTGAGCTAGTTTATTTCCATTCATCATGTAAATAATTTGTAGTAATTTGTCCAACTAGGATCAGGAAAGATGTTTCAGGATGCCTCCTTCACTGTTTCTTGTTGCAATATTCAACACTCCCTCTCAACAAGAAAGGACTGTCTTTGCATGCGATATGCAACTCTATGCATTCGCCCTGCAACCTTTTCAAGCGCCATGAAACTCCATGCATGCGACATGAAACTCCATGCATTCGCCATGCACCCTTTGCATGCACCATGCAAACTCATGCATGCACCATGCAACTCCATGCATGCGCCATGAACCCTTTGCATGAAACATCTTCGAAACTAAATAGGCTCCAAACAACTCAATCAGTCTGATGCATCTATCATCAAACTTTTCGACTTCTGCTGGTACCAACTACACATGTCATTAGGAACCACTGCGCTATTGAACTCCTGCACCCATGCACTCTTGCACTTGTTGTCAACTCTGATCCGTGCTCCAGTATCCAACAC
This sequence comes from Pinus albicaulis, assembly GCA_034641835.2. Lineage (NCBI taxonomy): Eukaryota > Viridiplantae > Streptophyta > Pinopsida > Pinales > Pinaceae > Pinus > Pinus albicaulis. Next base: position 874,591,182 of record CM076574.1, on the reverse strand, counting down.
TATCACTTTGATCTCCCTACATCAATCCAACTAATCTACTACTGCTGCGCTGTGGGCACCTCGTAGCCAGGTTCAACTCATGAGATCCACACCATCTCATGAATCCTGCCCATAAATCTCCTCTTGGGATTAATCATGCATGTCGCCCCACCTCTCACCTGGTGGTATAGCTATATGAACTCCCTCTGCCCATCTGGCATGAAATTTCTCTGCATGAGTGGTTTCTCCCACTCCGTGATCCTCTTGTGGCTGCTCCACACCCCGAGGTTCACTTTCACCTGCATGCAAAACTTGCTCCCTCTCAAGCATCAGTTGCATGTCTTTCTCCTGCTTCCCAATAGTATGAAGATCCATAGACATCCCATCTACTTCAAGTCTGTAGAGATTCTTGGCTCGAATCCCAACCTTCTTGACCTGTCTTGTTGCCTTGTGCTGAAGGAAAACTTTTCCTTCACTAACGACAACTTCATACCCTTTATCCTCTAACATTGCGACTGAGATTAAATTCTTTGTTAGACCTGGTACATGCAATACATCTTGTAAAGGAATGATTTTACCTGACTCCCTCTGAAATGTTATGGTACCAATGCCGATCGCATTGTATTGTCCACCGGTGCCCAACTCAACATGCATCTGGAGACCTTTCTCCACCAAGTCACTGAAAAGATTCACATCTCCCGTCATGTGAAAGGAAGCGCCACTATCAGAATACCACCCCGATCCCAATGCACTAGACACCATGCATGCGATCAATGAGAAGTCCAGCTCAAATTGCGAGGCAAAAGCCTCACCAGCTGCAGCTCTAGCAGCCTGCTTGTTCTTCTTCTTTTGTGAACAATTCGTGGTGTAATGTCAATGACCGTGATAGTGAAAACACTTCACTTTGGACATGTCACGCTTTTTACCATCCACACCGGATTGAGAAGCCTTCTCCTTGCCCTTCCCCTTCCTTGCTTTGGCAGCCAAAGCGCAGTATTATTCATCAGATGCCTTTGATGAAGATCCGTCCCTGGTACTCCGCCTTATCTCCTCTTGCACAAGATCAGAACACAGTCTTTCCCATCCTGGCAATTTCTCTCGACCATTGACACTGTCCTGATATGCATGCCAACTTTTCGGAAGACCAAGGAGAGCCAATCCCACCAAGTCCTCATCATCGACAGTCACCCCCACACTTCCCAGCTCATCCCTGCATTGGGTGAACTTCATGAGGTACTTGGCGATACTGTCGCCTTTCTCCATCTTAATGTTTCTGAGTTTATCCTTGAGCGCCAACTTCCTCTGCTCGCTCTTGCTTTGGAATAGATCTATCAACGCTTTCCACATCAAGTATGGAGAAGCTTTTCCATGCATGCTGGACACTATGTGATCCTTCACGCCGTCCAACAGAATCCTTCGACACCTTGCTGTCTTCTTTTGCCAAGCCTCAACCAAGGCTGCATCGCTAGGCTTTGGAACTTCAGCATCTATGAACTCCTTCAGCCCATTTTCATCGAGCACCACCTCCATCCTATCTTTCCATTAAATATAATTCGAGCTTCCTTCAAGAGCATACTCCAATCGCAATCCTTGATAAGACATTTTGACTTTGACACCAAGAAAACACTGCAAATTCGAATTCCACCAGCTCAAAACTCAACCGCTTCCGATCTGTGAGAAAAAAGTATTTCTAGCACAGAGATCGATTGTAGGGGAATTTACTAGATATATCACCTTTCAAAGAAAGGATGGATCCAGAGGCTACCTGGCCCGTTATAGACTCTGTCTACTGAAATAATTGTAATCACTGTAATAGATCCGATGATCAATTCTGCTTTGATACCATGTATAAATTTGAATAATTTGCTGAATTATTCTCCGAGATTATCTTGGTCACATACTATTTGAGCTTCATACATAACACATAATCTCTTTTACGCATTAATCATCACATGCGGAAATAAAAACAACAAGCGGTATTGAAAACATTCACATGCGCACATAGAAATTCAACACATATAACACAGTATGTATATTGGGGAAAGCTTACAGCTGAAAACCCCCTAATGTCTGTATATTATAATGAAGAAGAATCATGTAACAATATCAGTACAATACTCCTCACAAGTACTCAAACTGTCTCCAAAAGTTACACACAAACTAGCTCAGTTTTGAACAAGTCACGGGTTCAAAACTCCTCCACTGTTTGCCTGCCTATACTGCGCAATCCAAGATGAGAGAATGGATGGAATGAATTTGAATTCCCTTGGCTTTAACTGCGCAATCCTCATTGGCAATCTCCTCCAATGATTGTGAAAATCTCATGCACACTATAGTCACAACTGATAGTAGACTCCACCCTTTCACCCACCTCTAACACTGGTCTCCACTGAACTGTCCATGCATTGCAGTTAACTGATGTGTTCTTTAGTTGATTTATGAGTTAATAATTAGTGAATTAATAAATAATTAATTCACACCACTCATCACTAGTGTATTTTTCAGTTAGACTAAATACAACTAGTTCAACTAAGTTAAACCGAACACAACTCCACCAACTGTCTCATCAACTCCACCAAACTCTGCCACATGAGTTCTAACTGAAGTCAACCATGCAATAACTCAACTAACCCTTAGGAAAAGCGTATTTCCTTCTTTCAGCTGCATGTGCCACATCCAAGCATCAAACTGAAGTGCTCCAAGAGGATAAGATAATGTTTATAGTCTAAATATTATTAAGGGTTAATAATATTTCACTGTTCTATTTTTAGCTCGACAGTCTAAAAATAGAAACCGCCCAATGTCTAAAAATAGAGGTCCATCTATTTTTACCAACTCGACCAATCATCCATAAATAGCATCCTGCAACTCATAGACCATGCTCCATATGTCTAAAAATAGACATAGTCTAAAAATAGACGTTTCGACAAAAATCACATGTGTGGTCCCCACCTAGTTTAGGTGATCACTTTCCAACTACGATCAGGAAAGATGTTTCAAGATGCCTCGTTCACTATTTCTTGTTGCAATCTTCAACAAAAGTGATTTCCACCAGTCCAAAATGCACTTATTTCCAAATGCCTCACTCAAGTTTCCCAACACTGGGATCTTGTCCATCACTCTCAATGGAATCAATAGAGAAAACACTTTCTTGGGTATGGAGCATACAACCAAGATGAAGCTGATCTACTATCCCATGAAATTGCAAGAAGGAACATTGAAAACAAGTATGGAAATGAAATCCTGATATGGTGATATTGACCATTTGGGAACTTCAACATCTTGGATGATTTTCATCTCCTCACTCACAAAGAACACTTGGAACCCCAAATCAAGTTGCAAAAGCTCTAGAATCTCAGGAACTAACCTAAAATGACATTGTTCCTTTAGCTTCTTCTACGAAACAAGAATCTTAGCTGGTAAATTTTTACTAGAAAATGTGTAGAAATTATACAAAAAATATGTATATCAGTGGATTCAATCCGATCATGCGACATGCTCAAGCAAGATACTGAATCCTTCTACAAATCAATTGTGGAGAATAAACATGATTTCTAATCACAACAAGTAAAGAAATACACAAATCAAACCACAACATAGATATTTTCCCGCGGAAATATTAATGCTAAAATTCCCTCTATCTTATATTGTATATTCACCAAGGAATCATGAAACAATTACAATGCATTCTTCTCAGCAGAGTCTCCTGCACTCTCACAACTGTCTCACAATGATCGGGACAAAATCGACCAACACTTAGCCAATTTTCAGCCTCTGCTCAGCCTTCCTTATTTGTGTAATTAATGTGGAATTCAATCCCTATTCTTTAGGAAATTTAGTGTTCCAAAACTGTGTAATTCTCATGGGAAATCCTATGGGTGTTTTACTGCATGCGGGGAGCTTACTAATAATACAATTGATAGTTAAAATCTCTTTAACCTTTGTCTCAAATGGGCCTCCACTGGAACTAACATGCATGGAGCTATTAATAGTAAATCATCAGTTACATGATAGATCACTGCATGTGAATTAAATGTGATTTAATTCACTTGACCTCTCACTAGTGCAACAATCAGTTACAACTAGTTAAACTGATTTTAACTCACTTAATTGAGTTAACTAATTTCTCATGCATTAAACTAATGCACTAACTGCAACTGGGACTCAATAACTAATAGAATCACTTTGCATGCCTCACCAACCACCCTCAACTCTAAATTCATGAGCTAAATGAGTTTATCACACTTAATTAACTATTACAAGTGATTATTGGATAAGGTTACATTTTATTGTCCAATTTAATTAAGGGAAAATTAAATTAGACACACATTTCTTGTTGAATTTTCAACACTCCCTCTCAACAAGGAAGGGATTATCAGCTACCCCTATCCTGCCTCTATGGTATTCGAATTTTCTGCTGGCGAGCGCCTTCGTCAGAATATTTGCATCCTGATCTTTTTTGGGAATGTACTAAAGTAACATAATGTGCCTTTGAACACAATCTCTGAGATGGTTGTACCAGATGTCTATATGCGAGTACCTGTCATGGAATATCGGATTAACCGAGAGTTTAATGCAACTATGGTTATCACAATGTATCACCATTAGATCCATCTAATGACCAAACAAACCAACCAGAATATTCTTCATCTAGATGGCCTCATGTACAGCCTAAATTTCTGCCATGTACTCTTCCTATGCTGAACTGAGTGCCACAGATCTCTTCTTCCTTTTGTACCAAGAAACTGTTGTCGATACTATGCTAAATATCCCTCCTGATGCGTTATTTCTTTCTAATGGATTTCCTGCCCAATTTGCATCGGTGAAGCCTTGAAGCTTCAATCCCTTTTTCCGTCTGTACCATAATCCATACTCTATAGTGCCCATGAGATATCTCAATACACGCTTCCCTGCCTTCCAAAAGAGCTTGATTGGCTTAACCATAGCTTGACTCAGCTAGTTAACTGTGTAGCAAATGTCTGGTCTGGTTTTCACCAATTACATGAGTGAATCAACAAGCTGCCTATAAACAATTTTGTTTGATACCTCACCTAAAGTAGCATCCTCCTTCCTCTAGGTATTCCTGGAAGAGTTTCCATGGGTTGAAAAATCTCCATGTGAAACTTACTCATAATATATTTGGCATACTTGCCTTGAGAAAAAAATATCTCACCATCCCACTACCATATTTCCAAACCAAGGGAATAGTGAAGGAGTCCCATGTCCTTCATCTCAAACTCTCTTGCAAGATCCTCTTTGCAAGAAGTTATGAGCTTCTCATCACCTGTCAAAATTAGATCATCAACATAAAGTAGGGTAATCAAGATCTTACCATCAAGCACAATATGGTACATGTTTCCATCCACTTCACTCTTCGTGAAGCCCAACCTAGTGAAATATTTTTCAATCCTGGTGTACCAAGCACGAGGTGCTTGCTTCAGCCCATACATTTCTCTATTAAGTCTACACACATGCGACTCACTGTCAAATGTCTCAAAAACATTTGGTTGCTCTATGTACACTTATTCCTCAATAACTCCATTGAGAAACATAGTTTTCACATCCATGTGATGTATCTGCCACCCCATTTGTGCTGATAGTGCAAAGATAGATTTAATGGATGAGTAACTCGCAATTGGTGCGAAAGTCTCCTCATAGTCAATCCCCTCAACTTATGAGAATCCACGAGCTACAAATCTACTGTCGTACTTCTCCACACTCACATTTGCTGCCTCCTTCACCTTATATATCCATCTAGATGCAACCACTGATTTTCCGACAGGTCTTGGGACAACTTCCCATGCATTGTTCTTGATGATGGAGTCATATTCCTCAACCATGGTGTCAACCCAAATTGGTTGTTGCATTGCTTCCTCAAAGGAGGATGGTTCTGTCACAATACACTTTCTCATAAGAGCCATGTATCTTGTAAACCTATTTGGAGACTCTCACTATCTATGCAGTGAAGTAGGTTATCCTACATGTTCTATTGCATCAAGTCTTAATATATCCACTTTGGTGGTGCGCCTTATACTATGTCTCGTGGATGGATCTACATGAGTGCTTTGTGAAACTCCATGATCCTTCGCATGTGGCTCTTCACATCTTGAGGTTCATCCTTTAGAACCAATAGTTCCTCATCTACATGCAAATCAAGCTCCCTCTCAAGGGAAAATCAGATGGTTTTCTCCTAATAAATTTATATCTCGCCTCACTAGAGTCATCCTATTGTTTGGAAAATACACCCGATAGTTGTGGGGAGTATTAGTGTATCCGAAAAATATCTCAATCTCAACTATTGGTTCTAGCTTCTTGCTAGAATATTTGGTCACATGGCAATAGACAGGTGAGCCAAAAATTTTAAAATATGAAACATTAAGTTTCTTACCAGAAAAAGCCTCCTCTGGTGTACTCATGCCAAGCATTCGATGATGACTATAGTTTTTTACAAATAATTTTGTGTTGCATGCCTCTTCCCATAGATGCAACGTTAGGCACTGGTCATGCAACATCGCTCGTGTCAGACCCACAATTGTTTTGTTTTTTCTTTCTACGACCCCATTATGTTGTGGGTTATGAGGCACAATCAACTCTCTCTGAATTCCTTCTTTTCTATAGAAGTTATTGAATTCATTGGAAATGTACTCACCACCATTGTCGCTCCTCCAAGCCTTCACATGCTTCCTTGTGTCTTTCTCAACTAGTGCTTTGAACTCACAAAATTTTGAGAACGTCTGATCTTTCTTTTGCATGGAGTAGATCCAACACTTTATAGAAAAATCATCAACAAAGATCATATAATACATGTGCTTTTCTATCGAAACTGTAGAGAATGGTCCACACACATGTGACTGAACTCTCTCAAGGATTCCCGCTGCTCATTTCTCCTTCTTGTGAAAGTTGGCCTTTGCATACTTCCCCATGGTACATCCCTTGCATGTGTCTATCTGCACAAGAGTACCCTTTGGAAGCCCTATAGAAATTGTTGCATGACATTCAAGGCATTGTGGTGTAGATGGCCCAATCTCCTGTGCCATAACTCACCCTCATCCCAGCTCACCACTTTGCCTACCTTACCCATCAATGTTGCATAACCATCTGCATCAAGTTTGTAGAGATTCTTCACACGAATCCCAATATTCTTGGCTTTTCCTATGGCTTTGTGATGAAGGAATGCTTTCCCTTCACTGAAAACGACATCATAACCTCTATCCTCCAACATAGCAACTGAAACTAAGTTATTTTTCAAGCTTGGTAGATGCATTACATATTTTAATAAGAATGGTTTACCTAAATGTCTCTGGAAGGTAACTGTACCAATCCCGGTAGCACTACACCTCCCGTCATCATCCATTTTCATATGCATCTAGAGATCCTTCTCCTGGAAGATATTGAAAAGTTCTTTGTCTCCCTTCATTTGGAAAGATACAATACTATCAAAGTACCACACTCCTCCCATCGCACGTGACATCATACATGCAATGAGTGAGAATTCCAACTTAAATTTCGAGGCCAAAACCTCACCAGCTGCAAATCCTAAAGCCTTCTTATTCTTCTTCTTCTGTGGACAATTAGCGGCATAATGTCCATGCTCATGACAGTGAAAAAATTTCACTCTGGACATGTCACACTTATTTCATTCTTTGTCAGTCTCAGATTTGGAATAGGATTTCTTTCCCTTCCCCTTCTTTGCCTTAGCATCCAAGGCGTGATTTTCCTCATCGTCTGTCCTTCAGTGCCAATTTTTTGCAGTCACTACTGCTCTGAAATAGATCTGCAAAGGCTTCCACATCGCATATGGAGTCTATTTTCCATGGAGACTTTAGACAATGTGGTCTCGTACTCCCTCCAATAAGATCCTCCTTGCCTTTGCAACCATCTTTTTCCAAGCATCAAGAAGAGCGGAATCTGCTGCTGCGGGTTTGGGAATGTCATTATCAATGAATTCTTTCAACCCGTTGTCCTCCAGAAGTGCCTCCATCCTGTTTTTCCACACAATATAATTAGAACTTCCCTCGAGTGCATATTCCAATCTCAAGCCATTGAAATCCATCTTGATCTTGATCCACCTGTCGCACCAAAGAATATTTTTTTTCAAATTCAAATGATATTAATCACAAACTCAATTTATTCTCCACTATAGTGATTTCCTGTGCTCTTACACCATGTAGAAACTATACAAAAAATATGTATATCAATGGATTTAATCTAATCATACGATATGCTAAATAAAGATACTAAATCCTTATACAAATCAATTGTGGGAAATAAACATAATCGCCAATCACAACAAGTAAAGAAAGAAGCAAATCAAACCACAACACAGATATTTTTCCGAGGAAAGCTTACTAGTCAAAACCCCTCTATATTCTATTGTATATTCACCAAGGAATCATGAAACAATTATAATGCACTCTTCTCACAAGAGTCTCCTACACTCTCATAATTGTCTCACATTGATTCGGAAAAAATCGACCAACACATAGCCCATTTTCAGCCTCTGCTCATCCTGCCTTGCTTGTGAAATTCATGTGGAATGTAATCCCTATTCTTCAAGAAATTTAGCCTTCCAAACTATGAAATTTTCATGGGAAATCCTATGTGTGTTTTACTGCATGCGTACATCCTACTAATAATACAACTGATATTTAACATCCCTTTAACCTTTGTCTCAACTGCATCTCCACTAGAACTGACATGAATGCATCTATTAATAGTAAATCATCGGTTAGATGATAGATCACTGCATGTGAATTAAATTTGATTTAATTCACTTGACCTATCACTAGTGCAACAATAAGTTACAACTAGTTAAACTGATTTTAATTCACTTAATTGAGTTAATTGATCTCTCATGAATTAAACTAATGCGCTAACTGCAACTTGGACTCAATGACTAATAGAATCACTCGACATACCTCACCAACCATCCTCAACTCGAAATTCACGAGCTAACTGAGTTTATCACACTCAGTCAAATATTACAAGTGATTATGAGATAAGATTACATTTTATTTTCCAATTTAATTAAGGGAAAATTAAATTAGACACACATTTATTATTGAATTTTCAACAAAATGGGGTTTCAAGGACCCTCAATCCATCATCTTTGTTATGTTGACAATGAGGATCCCAATCACTTATTCAATAACTACACAATATTATCTAGCATCATGATTTTCTTTCCATAAGCTTTCTCCAAACTAACAAAATCATTTCTATCATTTTCATCACAATTGATAACTAGAGAGGATATCCCTTATAAAGCATGATCCTAGAATCAATGGTTACAACTCCTTAAAGCAATCTCCACTAGTCCAAAATGAAATTATCTCCAAAGGCCTCACTCAAGTTCCCCAATATTAGGTTCCTCTTTGTCACTTTCAATGGTGTCATTAGAGACTACACTCTCTCCAAGTATGGAGCACAACATCAAGATGATATGGCTCTACTATCCCAAGAACTTTCAAGAAGGCACATCAAAAATAGCCTCGGGATAAGATTCAGAGATGGGGATATCGTCCATTCACGAAATTCAATGTCATGTATTCATGTTGTCTCCTCACCTGTAGAGGACACTTGGAACCAAAAATAAATTGATAAAACATATGGAATCTCAATCACTATTGTAAAATAGCTCTCTTCCTCTCGCTTCTATTAGGGAACAATAATATAACCTAAGACAAACTTAAGAAAACAAGGTTTCATGGCCCCTCAAGCTATCATCTTTGTTATGCTAACAATGAGGATCCCAACCACTTATTCAACACTTGCATCGTCTCCTCAAACATTTAGGATCAACTTTCCATTACCTTTCATCAAATTACTAGGACCACTGGTAGAATTTTCACCACAATTGAGAATTGGGGAGGCTCTCCCTTTCAAACCTTGATCCTAAATAGAACCTCACAACTATTTCTAGGATTCATTCTTTGGGAGCTACAGAATGAAAAAAATCAGAAAATATTCAACAATATCTCCTCTTTGATTGAAATGGTGTGGCAGTTAATCTTAGTTAAAGTCGTAGAAACCATGGACATCAGGAATTGGTCCTCATAAAATTGGAATTACTATCCGAGAGATCAATTCTTTCTAGGAAATGTTGGCATCTATCCTAAACTCTCCTTCCTCTTTGGCACTCTTGTCACCCCATCTCCCTCAAGTTCATTTGAGTGGCATACCCCTCCCCGGGAATTAATCATATTAAAAATTGATGGGACCTCCAAAGGAAACACTTGGCAAGCAAGTTATAGAGGAGTACTATGAAATTCCTAGAGGAAAATCCTTCATATTTAAGCCAAGGAATTTGGGCATACCACCAATAATGCAACAGAGTTCTGGGCAATGGAACAGGGAATAATAATAATAGCATGCAAAGGCTCCCACAAAATTTTCATGGAAAGAGCAGCTGAGTATTATGATTCCGAGGAAAATCTAGTGTGGCACCCATCCTTCCAATTTTTAAGCAAGTGGAATATTTTATCTTGAATCTCACAAGTCGCCTCTCTCCTAACACAAATCTAGGGCCCACTTCTCTCCCACATCGAGTAAGTGTCAACAAACTTGTTGATAAGATGGCTGACTTTGGAATATGTATAGGTGCATCCCCTTAGATCTGGACTGGTATCAACAAATTCCTCCACTTATTTAAGTCGTCTTTCAAAGCTTTACCATGCAAGACTACTCCCCATGACTAATCATTGATTCATAGAGCCCAACAAAGGATCCACATCATTGACCCATCGGTAAAAAGGGTGATTACATTATAAATAAGTTTGGGATATTTTCTAAAAGTAGTGACCAATGTAGTGGTTTCGTGCTCTAGTTCACCCCAACTTTTGTGGACCGAACCAACAGGAATGTCAACCTTCTGATCCAAAGTCTTTTAGACTTCGTATCTACAACCGATGGATATGATCCAGCGTAGCCTTTTGCTGATGTGCTAGATATGCTTCAAATTCTATTATCTTTTGTTTTGGACTCCATTTATTCTTATAGCCATGCACTTTATAATCAATATATAACTTCGTCTTTTTTTCCTAAGTATATCTCTCTCTATGTTAGACATCGTAGCTAATTGAGTTTTACGCAACATCAAAATTTTGAACATTTGCTCTGGATCTGGCTGGCTTCCCTTCTCGAAGACCAATAGTCATCGATTTATGCTGTGTAAATTTCTAATAAAATAATGAAAATGTCAATCTTTACTTCAAAAAAAAGTTATAAATATCACACTTAATAAAACATAACGAATTAAATTGTTTTCAATTAACCATTTAAAATTACAACGCTTTCTCATCATAAATACTAAAAAAAATATTTACAATTATAACATTATAATAATAAAATTAATTATTTTCAAAATATAATTAAATTACTAAATTAGAATTAAGAAATGTAATTTATACTAAAGTATGAATTTCTAATTTCTTCCAGAAAATGTTGTACAGGTATTGCGACATGCTTCATGTAGAGTGACTTCAGCGTTGGAGTTTTATGTACTCCGTAGTTGAATTGATTCACCATAATATTTCTAAAATTGTATACTTCAATTAAGAAAATGTTTTTATTTTATATATAGAGATATATATTTATGAAGTAATTAAAAATGTATAAGAATCATTTTTTTTATAATCAAAGGTTTATATTTTTTGATGATGAATTAGAGTTGGTTCCCTAACTAATTTTTTAGTGAAAATAATTATATATGTATATAGAATTTATTTTTATAATTTTATTAGATAATAAATATTTAAGTTAATAAAAATAAATATAAATTTTTTTATCAATACAAATCTAAATAGAATAAGTGCACAAATAGCTTTCTGAAAATTTATAATTTCACAAAGATTGCATATGTGATGATAAAACCCTACTCTTTTTCTTAATCTAGGAAGTGTCGTTTGTTTGGAAGAGAGCTACTTTTGCAGATACTGATATTGTCATGGGAAACATTTTCGGCAACATTATGTCATGGATTCACAATCAACCATCAGTTTTTCTCAGAGACAGGGATCTCTCACACAGGACCAGGCCCCATCATATTGCACTACCTGCTCTTTTCTTTGATGGGGCTCAAAAGGATGGGGTATGTGGTTGTGGGGCCTGGATAAAGATTGATGACTCCCATAGGTTCAATCTACACTTGAATTACGGTAGTGGATCAAATGTCAGGGCTGAATTGCTAGCGTTGTGGGGTGGTATGCTACTGGCTTTATAATTGATGCTGCCCACAAATAATATATATGGGGATGCTAAGGTGGTAATCAATGGATTATCGGGACGTGCTGCTCTTCAACCAAATCGAATGGTAGGGTGGATTAACATAATTAAATACCTCATGTCAAAGCTAAATAACCCTCCTATGAGCCATATATAGAGGGAATGCAATACCAAGGTAGATCTTCTGTCAAAAAAAAGGCTTGTTGATCCTTTTGGAATTTTTTATATTGATCACTATGATGGCCAAGCACTCATTCAGAAATTTGTGGTCCCATCCCTCTAATATGTTTTAATGTGCAGAAACTATAGGAGTTTTTTTGGACAATGTTTTTCTTCCGACCTCAATGCAAGCGAGCCTATTTTGATCAGAGAGCATTTTTGGCGTGATGCTGGAATATATGTCCTACAGTATACGTTTCTGCATGTTTCAATGATCAGCATCTCCCTCAGGCAAGCCTGTCAAGCAAGCCTGCAGTTTTCATTGACTTTGGTATTTGCTATTAACAGGATCTGGGCAATGAATTATGTGTTTTGTCTCCTTCATGTTTACATTATGTTGACGAGAGTGATATTGTTATCATTTTCATATATGTATCTATGGATGGATTATAACGTCGATGATTTTTGGATATAAAATGTATGCTCACTGATGGATGTGGTCTTTCATATCTCTTGACTGATGTTTTTACCATATACTGTTGCTACCTTAATAGAACAACATTTTTCTCCTCTGAAAAAAATAAAAATAAATTGAATTATTGATTTGATCAAATATATCCTTAAATTAAATATAAAACTTTATATTTAAAGATTTAAATAATAAATAACACTTTATTTACTCAAAAGAATTAAATTTATATTTGATTATTCCTTACATATAAAGATAGATTTAACTTCTAGCAAATTGTACTTGTATTCCATATGTTTCGCTCTCAATAATAAACAGCCTCTCTTTTACATTTGTTGCCAAAAAAATATAATATTATCAACTATACCTTTTTACTAAATTTTATCCTTTACCATTTACATTTACGGAACCGAACTTCGGAATAAAGTTGGGGACATTCAAATGGAAAGGTGACATACTTGTGGCGATACAGGAGTGGTAACACGTGATATGGGGTTAGAAAGTATACGTCGCACTTAGTTATAGTTGAAGATTAGCTTTTCCAGGTTCACGTCTATTTAATAAAATATGCCAATTCCACACATGTGCTATGTTAAGCATGTTCTGTTTTTTAGTAGCAACAGGTTATTGCCCCTAAAAATACCTTTGATAGTGAAGAATATGGAGCAGGTCCAAGGGACATATATGAAGTGTAAGGCGCACTTGATAATCGTTGTTGGACATTATCTTTTATGGTTCAGTTCTTTCTAGAAGATATCCTATATAGAGGATGATTTGTTTATGAGTGGCAAGAGGTTATTCCTCACACATGTAGTATGTTCTGTTTATCAATGGTAAGACGTGATTAGCCATATGAGTACTAGTAAATAATATGGAATATGCTGGTGAGACATTTTTCATGTTCATATTTTGATTTTTAAAAGTGTTTTTTAGTTGAGTATATAAAAGATGAATATTTTTTTACGTTTAATATATATAGTTGATAAGTAATATTTAAAAATATATTAATAATAAAAAACATTAATTATTTTGATATTAATTTCAGTTTTGTAAAAAAAATAGTAATATATATATACATATGAGAACAATAACATCTCCTTTAAATTAATATTATGTGAAAATATATAATCTCTATTAAATTAGATATGACAACCATAACATCTTGTTTAAATTAATATTACATCAAAATATATAATCTTTATAAAATTAAAGAATAATTTATTGAAAAAAATCTAACTATAAAAATGATATATAATTTTATCATAACTTAAAACAGAATTCCATACATATATAGTAAATTTCTTTAAAAAACATCTCTCTAGTTTCAAAAATATAATATTTTGAATTGCTTTTGTTATGAGAAGGGCACTATACATAAGAAGAAAAAGAAAAAAACAATTATGTAAGAAAAAGTTACTTACATATTATGTATATAACATGATACTATATATATTTAACATATAATATAATATAATATAATATCATACTTTATTATATATTATTAATTCATTCAAAAAAAATTATTTATTTTATTTGTTAAATATTGAATAATAATAATAAATTGAATTATTTAAATTTTTTGAAATTATTATCTAATCTATAAAATTAAAAAAACTAGTTATGATTATCTTTATTGTTAGTTTGACAATTGAAGTATAATAGGTTTTCTCACTATTTGAATAAAAAATATAGGAGAGAATCAAATATCTAATAACATCAACCATAGTCATTTAACAAACCCATGAAATTGAAATTATAAAATATATATTTTTCAAGTGATTTGGATCATTCATTGTTTAGGTAATTTGACTCCAAACTATCTTAAATCTGATTTCATCATTCATTGTTTAGGTAATGTGACTCCAAACTATTATAAATTTGATTTCATTTTTATTATAAACTTTGCAGTTAGAAACCCTAAAAATTAGCTAGATTATAATTCCTCCATTATAATTTAGTTAATTATAATATCGATGTCTCGACGACAAGGTAGGAGGGTTATACCCTTTTCCTGTTATGGTTGTCAGTCTATTTCTCTCAGAACGGGAAAAAGGGTTTGTAAAATGCCAAGGAAGCTAACGAGGAAGGACAGGCTACGCTTCTTGACAGGGTATGTTCTAGTTTCTCTCATTATGGATTCTAATCTAGTTCTGGCTCAGCGATTCAAGATGATGTCTTCTGCTACTATGTCAAGCGATGTCGCTCAAGCTGATTTTTCAGGTTCTTAACTGTGTTTTTTCGACCTGCATGTCATGATAGAAGGAATACACTTTCATTTCTAGCCCTTCTTATGTAGTCCTGATTTCATCTGTCTGGGGTTTAATTTATGTTTTCTTCCCTCTGCATGCAGCTTTAGGGATAGCTCTGGATTATCTGTGAAAACGTATTATACTTCTAGTAATCATGCTTACATTCAAAAAACGGTTTGATGTATGGCTAGTACTATTTTTTGGGACCTCTTTCCTTTTCAGGGTTGTAACACAGTCTGCCTATATTCTCATTGTCGCATCTTTAAAATGTTGCTAGTAAGGAACCCTGATGAGTCGTTTCCTTATATTCATAATTCTGGTCAGGGATTTATGTCAATTCCTAGGTTTTGTTTATGTAGTTACAATATTGCTGAACCAAATATTTTCTGGGTTGGGCATATAATTGTTGAGAAATATCGTGGGAAAAATCTTTTACTTGGTCAATCCCTCAATTGCAAGATTTCTGATTCTGTCTTCTTCCAGGGTAATAGTTATGGTCTAAGAAATCTTGTCTTGTTAAAACTTACCAAGAGTTAGTTTGAGATCGATTTTAGCCCTGTTTATTTTAATTTTTGTGAAAACTTCAACTCAAATGTATTCCAAAGCACCATTAACAGTTTCAACCAATCTCCTGAGTCTCATCTAGCTATCTGTGCATCTGTGAATGGCGTGTTTGCTCAGTCTCATATTTTATGAAGGAATCAAGAAGGGATGGTGTGGCATTATGATTCTAAGCTTTACTTAACCGCTCCTATTCCATATACAGGGTTTCTTTCAATCCAAAGCAGGAACATGGATATTTAGGTTACAATGAAAAAAGGAAAGGGAATAAATGTCCACTCAAACCAAGTTGCAGAAAAAAGAAAAAGAGGAAGGAAAACCAATCAACAGACCCTTGAAATTTTAGCAAAAAACTATGAAATTGGAATTCCAGTAGATATTTAGAAAAAAAATACAGAGATAGGAGAGAGATACTGATGATGAAGAGGATGATACCCAGGTAGGAATAGACTTCCTCTCAGACCCAGGCAGTACACAAGGGAGAGTTTCTCTCTTTCAACAATCTGTTAAAACATACTGGAATATCAAATGTGTGCTTGCAAAAGCACTGATGAGTACAGAGGAAAAACAACTCAATTCTTCCCTACTGTTGAGCTTGAGCAGGTGAAACAAGACACGAGGGAAATGAAAAAGGTGTAGATCCAAGCCAATGTGAGATTAGCATGGATGGAGCAACAACTACAAAACTTGCAGCAAGCTGAGATGCCAGGGTCAACTGCAAAAGAACCTGCACTGGTTGATTCATCAAATGGTTAAATCTCTTTTTAAGATATATTTTGTATGTGTTTTGATGCTATTAGGCTTACTATGTGTTTTATATGTAGTTTCTGTGGACATAGTAAAGGATTACTAGAAATAATTAGAAGGAAGAAATAATACCAATTTTGGTTGGCGTATAACTCTGTGAGGTGGCGAACAGACCTGGTTTCCTTCGGGCAGGTTGAGGCTACCAAACATTGCATCTTTTGTATAGCAAATTGCTCTTTACAAAAATAGAAAATAGACAGGTCCTACGAAATTTACAAAAAAAAAAATTATAATATTGATGTCATCGATTATTATTATTATTATTACTACTATTTTCTATGTGGTTCACACTCCCTAGATATTGGTGATCACTACATCCAAAAAATAATTGTACCATGAAGGTCTACCCGAAAGGATCACTTCATGTGAGTTCAAGCATGAAGCCTGACCCAATAGCAAAGAGTAGAGCCCTTTATGACAGGGAATGACTAAGTGAGCTAATCATAGGGGCTTGAATTCTTTATTATTAATATTATTAATATTATTATTATTATTAATATTATTATTATTATTAATATTATTAATATTATTAATATTATTATCATTATTATTAAAATAATTAATATATATACCTAGCAGCCACCAGTTCGCATTGCCTAGGCCTCCGTCATCATGGCTCAGCTAGAGCCTAACCCAGGTGTGATCCCTTCAAGCGATGGCCCTGTCTCTCTGATTCATGCACATTCTGATGTGGCTGCCTCTTCTTTCGCCTCTCTAATCACCTCAATGGGCCCTTAGAGAACCAGAATTGCTATCTCCAAATTCGTTAAAAATCTTGAAGCTATCCCCGAGATCTACCTACCTCCCAATTTTCCCCGAAGAGCAGCGATATCATTATCTGAGAAAGGGTTGGTTGGGAAATTCACTAGGTTATGGCCCTCCCCCAAGACCTTCCAAAAATGGCTAGAACAAAACTGGGCACAAGTCACTTAGGGAAAAATATTCATTCGATTTTGTGGCAGAGGTTACTATACCTTCCACATCGGATCCAAGGACGAGCATGATCTAATATTCAGAAGCGGTCCATATTTCATGGACACCATAGGTTTATATCTGAATAGATGGATGCTTGATTTTGATTCAGAACCGGATGTCCCTAATGCAGTTGCGGTCTGGGTTAGGTTGCCACATCTTCCCCTTCATTGCTGGGGAGATGATTCGGTAAGAGCAATAGGGAATGTTGTCATCAAGTACATTGATAGAAGAAAACCAAAGGATAATAGGCAGGCATGCATAAGGATTTGTGTCAAAATAGATCTAGGAGAATTACTTCCAAAAGCCATCAAGCTCAAGGTCAACAAATGGAAGCATATTCAACAACTAGATTATGAGAAAATACCCTTCATGTGAAAGGTATGTCACGAGTATGGACATTTCTCTAATAGATGTAGCAAAAAAGAATAAAATTATAAGCATGTAGAAGAAAGTCAAGATCCAAAATGGGAATAACTTAAAAAAAAAATCCGCAATCAAATATTAGCGTACACCTCCTTTGCCACCTACATCTGATGCTTTCTCTCCTACCCATAGATCCATTGCTCAACCCTCCTCCTCCATCCTCAAAACCTCCCCTTTCTTGGGATCCAAACCTTTTAAGCTCCTCTCCAATCCCCTCAGTCCGTTTAACCCCTCCAAACCTCCCCTATCCCCCTCCTCCATTCCCCAGAACACCTTCAAACTATCCTCTCCACAGCTGGGCCCCCATCCCCCTAAAGGATTCTTCTCCTCCATCCCCCCCCTCTTGGAGGCCCCCCAATCCTCTCCAGCCCTCCACTGCCCTCCTGTGATTAGATTTTAACAAGAAACCAATCCAAGGAATCCCTTCTATATGTCGAACACACTAAGAAAGAAGGAAGGAAGTCAAATAAAGAATTAATATATGAGGCAATTGTGAAGGACCTCACCTTGGAAACACAAAAACCAATGGAGAGCTACCTCGAGAAAGGAAACAAGAATAAGGAAAAAGCTCCATTGTCCCACAAAGGGAAAGGTCCTCATCCTCAATCCCTAGTAAATAATGATAGTTGTCTTCTGGAACTCCAGGGGTTGGGTCATCCCTCCAAAATATATCTCATAAAAGACCTCATCAATAAATAAAAACCAGACATCCTCCTTATCCTAGAGACAGAAATTAACAGCTAAGAGATGGATAGTACCATAGAAAAAATAAAAAATTATGAAGGAAAATATATTTCAGCAAATGGACCATCTCGAGGGATTTGACTCTTTCGCAGAAAGGAAAATGGAAAATTCAGAACTCAACAATAAAGCCCACTTGATCAACACAAATCTAGAAAGTGTAGCCAATGGGGAAAATATTAGCATATATGACATCTATTCTCCAAACCACTATAGGGATAAATAAATCTTTTGGAATACTTTAAAAGAAACCAAAATGGAAGACCAAGAAGAGAACCTTGTCCTTGGAGGAGATCTAAATCTCATTGTTAATTCAGAAGAAAAAAGAGGAGGCATTTTTCAACCAGATCCATACAGAGATTTCCTTGAAGGAATCATTGAGCAGTGCAATATTTTGGACATTCCTCCCAAAAATGGAAAATACACTTGGGATAACAAGAGAGCAGGGAAGGCTAACATAAAAGAAACGTTGGACATAATTCTCATTAGGGATAGCATGGTGGCCAGCTACAACAAATTCTCTTCTAAAATCATACCATTAGCGACCTCAAACCACAAACCGGTTTCCATTGAACTTGGAATAGCTAAAATTTTCGGCCTCTTCTCTTCAAATATAATCAGTTATGGAGCAATCATGAAGAGGTAAAACAAGAGGTTAAAAAAATTTGGGAACATAAAATTAATGGGTCACCCAGCTACATATGGGGAAAAAAACTAAAATCCATTAAAGAAAGACTGAAAGATTGGGAAAAGTCCAACTATAAGGAACCACAAAGAGAAAAGGAAGAGTTGCAACAAGAATTAACAAAAATATAAGAGGAGATGGAAAACGTGGACACCACAGTTGAAATTCAAGCAAAGGAAAAAGAGATCCATTGGAAAATTTATATGAACATCAGACAAGAGCAGGAAACATGGAGGCTAAATTATAGGAAACTATGGATACAAGTTGGGGACAAAAACACTTCCTTCTTCCACAATTCATCCAAAACAAGAATGATAAAAAATAATATAGAAAAAATCATGGGAGAAGGAGGGACCGAAATAAAGGGGAAAGAAGACATCAAAAAATATTTTTTCCGGAATTTTAACACTCTTCTAACAACTATGGATCAGGGAAAATTTTAGGGCCTAATATTCGCAGGTGGACTAATTTTCCATCCTTTTTCCAAAAAAACATTTCACCAATTTCTAGTTTTTTTTTTTAATTTATTCACCAAAATTATATAGTAGAAAATTATTTTAGCCTAAAATTTGCCAAAATTTTATATACTAATATAAAATTATTAGAAAAATAAATATTTTTTCAAAAATAACATCAAAAATTTTACAATTTACATATTGGGGACTACTTAGATTCGCCAATGTTTCTAAACTTTAAGATAACCATCCATCCTTAAAATTTTCCCTGGTATGGACAACGAAGCAAATCCGGATGAATTCTTAATGCACATTCCAAAATTAATTGATGAGGAAACAAGCAAAGACCTCTCTAGAGAATTCATTGAAAAAAAGTAATGATAGTTGTATGGGACCTTCATCCAGAAAAGGCGCCGACCCCACATGGATTCCCTATTTCTTTCTACGTCACCTTCTGGCATGTAATAAAAAGTGATCTATTAAAAATGGTTAGATATGTCATCAAAAAGAAAAAGGTGGGAGGATTCACAAATTCTACCTTTCTTTCCCTCATTCCATAAGACCCCCGCCCCTCCACTCTCAGTAGATTTCATCCAATCCCCCTATGTAATGCTTCCTACAAAATAATCTCTAAAATATTAGCTGGAAGACTCAAACCTCTCCTGCACTCCCTCATCTCTGAAAACAAGGGATTTTTTGTCTCAAACCATCAAATTGTTGACAATATCATCGTTTTCCAAGAGTCCCTTCACTCAAGTTACTCCTGCAATGAACAAGGCTTCATCTTAAAAATGGACATGGCCAATGCGTTCGATAAAGTCAACCTCTCATACCTTGTTGATGTTCTCAATATATTTGGCTTCTCTGAAGATTTCATAGGCACTATCAAGGCTTCTACTATTGGGCCATGGATAGCCCTTCTTGTTAATGAAAGACCATGTGGTTACTTTCAGAGCTCTAGAGGACTCTGACAAGCTTTCCCCTTGTCTCCCTTCCTCTACATTACAATGGATGATTCCCTAAGTAGAAATTTGGAGCACAAACGAAGAAATTCTTCCTTGACAGGCCTAACCATAAGAGGAGGTACCAAAAGAATAAACCATTCATTTTTTGTAGATGACACCCTTCTCCTGGGAGGTGCATCTTGCAAAGTTGCTCGAAGATTTAAATTTATCTTAAAAAAATCATGGATGACTCAGGAGGGTTGATTAACAATGAGAAAAGTTATATATACAACTGGAACACCCCTCCAACAACTCTCCAACGAATGTGTCAAACTCTGGAAATTATCTTCTAGAATAATTGGAGCCGCTTCCAATATCTCGGGCTGCTAATCACCAAGAAAAATTTGAAAACTGAGATATGGAATAAGTATGTTGAGAAAATGAAAAATAAAATCCAAGCATGGAGGATGATATAGTTAAAATAAGAACGGAGAATCAATCTCATCAAATCAATCCTTTCAACTCTGCCCCTATATCAGTTTTCTTTAATTGCAGCACCAGCAAGAATACATAATAAAATCGAATTCATCATTAGATGCTTCCTATGGCAGGGAAGAAAATATAAAAAAAAATTTTTTAGTCTTGTCAATTGTAACCAAGTTACTGCCCATTACAAAAATGGAGGCCTATCCATTAGAACTCCTGGGACTATGAATTTGGCAGTGGGAATCAAGATTACCTGTAGGTTTCTCACTAGAGAAATATGTTGGTGGAAAGCTTCCTTAGAGGAAAAACATCTCAATACCCCAAGAATCTCCTTATTAGAAAGAAGCACTCCCATAAGACCGTGCTCTCAAATCTGGAAACTCATCTCCAGCACAATCTCAGTGATCAAGGAAAACATCTCAACAATGCCAAGGAATGGGGTAAAAATAATATTGTGGACAAAAAACATCATGGGAAAATCTCCCTTGGGAAGCAACCCAAATTTTCATGACTTGAAGACTTGGATGACAGCCGAAGGCTACGAAAAATTGGGGGACATATCCAAATGGGAGAAAAATGGATCTTGGAAACAATGGGATAGACCCAACTTGCCCATTGACCTTTCTAACCAATGGAACTCCATGATTTCTCACTTATTTGGAGTTTCTCCTATAGACAAAAACATTCAAGAAACTTATTTTTGGGTTCCTAAAGGTGGAGACAACAAAGGCAACAAGAATGGCAGTATTGGAAGTATGCTTGGAAGGCGGATAATCTCCCAAAAATCAAGATATTTCTATGGACCCTTCTCCATAGAAAAGCTTGGACAGCTGAGAATCTAAAAAAAGCGGGAATCTATGGTCCCTCTCAATGTCCCCTTTGTTTGCTGCAGGAAGAAACTATTCAACATCTCTTCCTAGAGTTCTCATTCTGTAGAGAGTGTTGGGAGAAAAATGTGTCACCAATTGAAGTAAATTTGAATTAAAACCTCCCTTTAAATGAATTCATAAGTAAATGGAGGAGCAACTATCCCTACACCTTAAAAAAAAATCACAGTTGAAAGGTTCTAGGCTAGCATCCCCTCCTTCCTACGCTTGGAAATATGGCTTGATAGGAATGGGAAAGTATTGAAAAATAAAAAAACCAATAGTGAACATAATGAATTCAAAGGCATGGGGTGAGATAAGAGAGTTTATCACAACTAAAGGGTTAAATGGAACTGATATGAGTCAACTGCAGAATGATGAAAACAATTGGATCAGCTTCGCACTCAACAAGATCACAATTCAACAGATGGAAAAAGTCACAAAGGTGCACCCAACTTGGAAAATAAAAAAGGAGGAGGAAGAATTTCAAATTGGACTAAATCCCTCAAAAATCCATGCCTCTTCTTTGGCAAAGCCTCTAAGAAGAACCTGTGCAAAGCTGAAGCTGGTGGAGTAATATTCCAACGAGACAACTCTATCCTATTCAATTTAATTGGGGGATGGGGACAATGTCAAAGAACTGAGCGGAGGCTTATGGACTTCTCCCGGGCCTAAAAATATTAAAAGACAGAAAAACTCACAATCCAATAATACTTGGGGGCTCCTCTATTGTCATCGATGCAATGGTGAGTGGCACTAACCCAAAGAATGCAACACTCGATCAAATATTGATCAGAGAAAAACAATATGAGAATTAGATTAGAAAGATAGACTATTATCATATCTTAAGAAGCAATAATAAGCAAGTTGACATCCAGGCTAATGAAGGATTCCACAGAAACATTGGATAGGTTGAAATTAATGGGCATATCACCCTCCTCCCCATCCCTTGATGGAAATTATCAAATCTTTTACCATCATGCCTTATCACCCATCCATAGGACAACATATCTACAGACATGAAATGACCCGACCCTCTGATTGAACTTGCATAAATATCCTCAAATCACTTATTTGAAATCCTCTCAAGTTTTTTCACATATTTTTTTTATGGTACTTAAACTCAGAACTTCTGCATCCCTCCCATGATCCATCATCATATCATCTCTCCTTTCACTTTAATTTTTCCTCACGGTCTTCAATCCTCTGCACCTACACTTTTTTTTTTGGAATCCAAAGCATCTACCCCAGTTTTGTGATCGTCCTCTTCCCCTGCAGGTTGGATCCTCCTTGTCTCTAGTATCAAGCATGACCTCCCTTCTCGGGGACACCATTCTCAATAAGAGGTGCTTATTTTATTCTCATACTTCGAATTGGGTAGTGAAATTCCAACTCTCATCCCAACGTCTTCTTTTTTTATCTCAACTCTTCTATCCCTGCCTACATCTTCTCCCCTCTCCCACCAGCTTCTCTTTATTTTTGTAATTCACCCATCTCGCCCTTCACAAATACTATCAGACATACCCATTGGTGTATCTTAAGAGGCAATCCCTCAGTTGCGAAAGGAATTAGTGCTTAAGACATTTTAAAATGTGTCACAAAAGTGATTTTATCATGAGGTCTTTGTTCTATCCCTCTAGAGAATAGTTTTCTAAAACCCTTAATAATCCAGAATAATAAACTATTACATAATTCCATTCACTACTGATATCTGAACCAAAATAAGAATTGTAGGGGAACTCAAAGTAATATGTTTAAAACACAGAATCTAACACATTTAAGATTCAGAGGAAATTCATGGAGAGAGAGGAAACTTGAAATAATATGATGTAAACACAGAATCTATTACTTTAAAGTTTCATCAGTAGTTTGTGAAGAGAGGGGAAACTCAAAATAATATGATGTAAACATAGAATCTATTAATTTTAAGTTTCAGAGAGAGTTTGTGAAGGAAGAAGAGATGGAGTAAAGGAGCGCAAATTAAGGTTATTTAACTCTTACTCACATATGTTATTAAGATATCGGTTGCTACATTACTTCACTTCATTCAAAGAATAAGGGACACAAAATGGCACAGAAACATGAATCACCATCAACAGTTATAGGAAACTTACTGCTTCTTTCATTTACCCATCAGAAAGATAAGTACAAATGTAAGTTGAAGAGGTTCATAACTCAACCCCCCTTCTCTTTATTTCTACCTACTTAAATACATTAAAGTATTTTGTAACTGCTAAACTTCTTGAAACTACTTAGCTATGTAAAATGTTAAGATTACTTATGCAATCATACCAAGAAAACAAATTGAAACTAGAAATATCGTTCATTTTTCTAACTATGATGTTGCTGATGCGTCCCCCCTGAAGTGATGAGGTGTCCTTTCAGGTTATGATGCAGTAGTTCCACAGTTTTATAACAACACCTCAGTGTATGATTTGACCCAGCTATCATGCTTCCCACAGTGCCAGTATATGTTCTTCTTCCTTACTCTGCCTATGCCTCTGTGTGTGCCTACAACGTTTCGTCTTCTCTTTCTCAACAGCCGTAAGACTTGGACTTGAACCATATTCTGCTCACCTTTGGAGAACACGTCACATTCAATTTCTATTGCATTCTAGTGTTGGACTAGCTTTATGTTATAATCCTCATTTCTTCCTCTGATGCGATTTAATACCAGAAATGACTTACCTCCAGATTTGAAAGCATTTAGATTTCACCTTTGAAACTGAATCGTATCTTTCCGCGAATCGCAGATCAGGGATTTTATTATGATACATGGAAGGTAAGGGTTAAACTGTGCGATGTATGAAGTGCAACAGGTGGAAGGTGACGTGGAAATTAGAGGTGGGGCCAATCTCAATCAGAAATCTGTAGATTTTTATGAGACATGGAACGTAAGTGTAAAAATGTGAGATGTACGAAGTGCGACGGGCGAAAGGTGACATGGAAAGTAGAGGTGGGATAAATTACAATTGAAATTGGCAGATTTGTTATGAGACATGGAAGGTAAGTGTTAAAATGTGTGATGTGCGAACTGTGATGGGTGGAAGGTGACATGTCAAGCAGAGGTGGGGCCAATCGAAATCGTAAATTAAAAGATTTTTTATGAGACATGGAAGGTAGGTGTTAAAATGTGCGATGTGAAAAGTGAAACTGGCGGAAGGTGATGTGGAAAGCAGAGGTTGGGCCAATATGGAGTTTTACTACACTTCGTACTTCGAAAATTATAATATATTCCTTTAGCACCTTTCCTCCAAACCTTGCGACATGTGATATGCAATCACATCAAATTGCAATATTGCAATTTCAACCATATTACAAACACATATCCTTTACCAAATGCGATATGCGATACGATCTCTGCTATCCATCTGTCCATTCCAGTTATGCGCTTTGATCCTAACCATCTATTTTTCCCTTTGTGCCTCCTCCAAAAATCTTAATTTTTTATGGGAAATGCACCATTTATTCGCCTTAGGGAAATTATTTTTTTTGCTCCACAGTGTAACCCTCCTGAGCTTATTCAGTGTTCTATCATGCTAGTCTCTCCTGAGCTTGCGAATGATCCAGACTTGACCATTGTTGTGCGCTCCTCTTCTTTGTTGCTCCTCTGGCTTAGATTATGTTTCCAATCCTGCTATTTCTTCCTTGACTTTGGTTCCAGTGCACATGTGATTATGAATAATGATTACGCTTGTGGTTATGCTTTTGAGAATATTGCAGGTATTCTTGACATTCTAACAACTGTTCCTCAAGAACCTTGAATTGCTCAGGACCTCTCTTGACTTTTAGTTGAGTCAAATTATGCTACAACATCTAGCTCCAATTAGGGACAACACTTTGGTATAAAATTGTTGAAAACTTGTAGATCAGTAGCCGTTATTGGGCATGGAGTCAAAGAGAACTTGTAGACTAGTAGCCTTTATTAGGCATGGATTCAAATACCACTTGTAGAAAAATATCCTTCATTGGGCATGGATTCAAAGAGCACTTGTAGATCAGTAGTCATTATTGGGCATGGATTCAATCCCAAATGTGAGTTGATCCAGTATTAAATCCTCCTGAAATTTGCTACACTTTGGACTTCTTCCTTTATTCTTATGCTAAAAATACTAAACTAGAAATACTACAGCTGAAAATTCTCAGCTTCTGAGATTATTTATGCAGAAACTATACATATGTATTCATGTATGAACTCAATCAGGTGAAGTCACCCTTCTAATGGCACCAATCCAACATCTATGTGTTAGACTTAATGCCCCCATACTGTGGAAATTCGAAAATCAAAATAGAGATGTACAATGAAAGTTTTCCAAATACAGAGATTTGCACATACCCTTTTATAAATTCTTGTTGTTGACAAAAGAAAGTTGTCGTATAGTCAGCCACTAGATCAGAGAAATGATGAGACAATTTTTTCACTGTCTCCTTTTCTTGAACATCTTTCTGTTATAGACTTCTTTAAACAGGGCAGCTTTCTTCACTGTTTGACTCTTCAATTTGAGGTTGTATGGGATAATATTGATTGTTATTTTCTGCTGATAACCTTTTAGGCCATAAAGATAAATCTAAGGTTTTTTCATCATAATTTTGATGTTCTTCATATAATGCCAATTTTTGACAAAAATATTCCCGCTCCTGCAAACACACCCGAGAAGCTCCATTAGTTTCTCCTCTATTCACAAAATCATTAAAATTATGAAAATTGTAATGATCTTCCAAGATTTCATTGTGTAGTTCAGTTGTTGCAACAAATTTCTAACCATAATCTTCAGACTTCTTGAATTCTCGTGTTTCAGCAATACAAGAATCCCATGACCCCTTTTGAAAATCCTTATTCATCTGTGAATTTGCATTCTCTTGTAAAACAATTCCAATGTTTTCTTGATAGGCCCTCTTGTATTCAACAAAAAATTTTCTTTCAACATGAAAGGAGAAATATCTACAAGCCCACACATTATCTTCGAGTTCCTGTACATGAAGAAACATTAGCTCTAGAGTGCAAGGCTTTCTCTCCTTAAGGTAAAAAGCTAAGACAACAGAAAGAGCCCTCAAATAGTAAACCATAGCTGCAACTTCAGGAGGCTGAATCTCTTTTGGCATGCTGAAACAAATTTTTTGAAACCTCTTATTAAACTCAATGATTGATTCATTTCTCTAGCTATGGATAGAATATAATCCAAAAGGTTTTTTTCATATGACTTATGCTCGCCCCAATATCTAAGATATATATCTGGAAAACCTTGCCAGGAACTAATTGAACTTGCTTCCCAACACTGGAACCATTGCTGAGCACCCTTCTTTCATGAATGACAAAGAATCCTTAAAGCCACGTCTTCATAAATAATTTGAAATTTGTCCAGAAAGTACTCAAATTCCAAGATATGTTGTTCAGCTGAAATACCTTCCTCCTCTCTAGAAAAACTTGGCAAAAATTTGAATCCTTTTGAAGGATATCGATGGAGGATTGTGGGAAGCACCAAGGGTTTGAAAATCACCTTGGTTCCAAGCTGGAAAGAAGCAAATTTATTATGAGGTAGAATGTTATCACCTAAAGATGATGAATCCTCACCTTTATGCCTAGACTATGACATATTACCTTCATGAATAGTAATGCAATAGTCATCTCTCCTTTCATATTTAGGAGATAAAGTTGTGTCAAGATCAATAATACAATCAGAAGAAAAATATTTTTTATTTAATAAAGAATGTACATTTTGGGCCTTATAATCTTCTGAGAAAACAAAGTAGGAAATAATCTTCTTGATATGTAAGGGAAAATAGACCACCAAACTGATAGTGAAAAATCAAACTTCCTTTAAAAGATTTAAATTATGATATTTGTATTTTCCACGATGCTTTCTCATTTTCTTGCTCGCAGAATTCCTCATATAATGAAACCTTCATCAGTGGAGTCGCCAAGTGAATATTAAAAAATGAAATTTGTATCTAAATCTTCTTCACCATCAAGAAATAGATTTCAATACCTAGGGAAGAATAATTTTTTTCCTTCATCCCCGACCACAATGCCAGAAAATGTTGTATCTTAAGAAAATCCCTCTGTTTTGAAAGGAATTGGGGCTTAAGAAATTTTAAAAGTGTGTCATAGAAATGATTTTATCATGAGGTCTTTGTTTTATCGCTCTATAGACTAGTTTTCTAAAGCCCTTAATGATATAGAATAATAAAATATTTCATAATGCCATTCACTGTTGATATCTAAATGAGAAAAATAACTGCAAGGGAAACTCAAAGTAATATGATGAAAACACAAAATATACCACTTTTAAGTTTTAGAGGAAATTCATGGAGAGAGAGGAAGCTCGAAATAATATGTTGTAAACACAGAATATATTACTTTAAATTTTCATTAGGAGTTTGGGAAGAGAGGGGAAACTCAAAATAATATGTTGTAAGCACATAATCTATTACTTTTAAGATTCTGAGAGAATTAGTGAAGGGAGAAGAGATGGAGCAAAGGAGTTCAAATTAAGGTTATTTAACTCTTACTCAGAGAAGTAATTAAGAGACCGATTGCTATATTACTTCACTTCATTCAAAGAAGAAGGGACACAAAATGGCACAAGAAGCACGAATCACCATCAAAAGTTGTAGGAAACTTACTGTTTCTTTCATTTACCCATAAAAAAAAGAAGTACAAAATGTAATCCCCAAGAGGTCCAGAACTCAAACCCCCTTTTCTTTATTTCTACCTACTTAAATACATCAAAGTAGTTTGTAACTATAAAATTTCTTGAAACTACTCGACTATATAAAATGCTAAAATTATTTATGAAATCATACCAAGAAAACAAATTGAAACTGGAAATATCGTTCATTTTTCTAAATTTGATGTTGCTGATGCGCCCCCCCAAAGTTCCGAGGTGTCATTTTTGGTTATGATGCAGTAGCTACATACTTTTGTAACAAAACCTCAGTTCCTGACTTGACCCAGCTGGCATGCTTCCCAAAGTGCCACTATATGTTCTTTTACCTCACTCTGCCTATGCATTTGTGTGTGCCTGCAACATTCTATCTTCTCTTTGTCAACCACTACAAGACTTGGACTTGAACTATATTCTGCTCACCTTTGGAGAACATGTCATGTCTGCTTTCTATCACATTCTAGCATTTCACCCACTTTACGTTATAATCCTTGTTTCTTCCTCTGATGTGATTTAACAACAGAAATTCCTTACATCCAAATTTGAAAACCTTTGCAGTTCACCTTTGAAACCACATCACATCCACCCGCAAATCATAAATCGTGGATTTTGCTATGAGACATGGAAGGTAAGTGTTAAACTGTGCAATGTAAGAATTGAAATGGGCGAAATGTGATGTGGAAATTAGAGGTGAGGCCAATTGCAATCACAAATAAACATATTTGTTATGAGACATGGAAGGTAAGTGTTAAAATGTGTAATGTGCGAAGTGCGACAGGTGGAAGGTGATGTGGCAAGTAGAGGTGGGGCCAATCGCAATCGTAAATAGAAAGATTTATTATGAGACATGGAAGGTAGATGTTCAAATGTGAAATGTGTGATGGGCAGAAGGTGATGTGGCAAGCAAAGGTGGGGCCAATTGTAATTGAAAATCGGAAAATTTTCTACAAGACATGGAAAGTAAGTGTTAAAATGTGCGATGTGTGAAGACAGACGGGTGGAAGGTGATGTAGCTAGAAGAGGTGGGGCCAATCGCAAATCGAAATTGGTGATATGGATCTTTACTACATTTAGCACTTCAGTGATCATAACATATTACTTTAGCGCCCTTCCTCCAAACCTTGTGACATGCAATATGTGATCGCATCAGATCGCAATATCGCAAGTTTAACCATATTACAAACTCATATCCTTCACCAAATAGGATATGCGATATGATCTTCATCATCCATCTCTCCATTCTATTTTTGTGCTTTGATCCTGACCATATGTTTTTCCCTTTGTGTCTCCTCAAAAATTCTTATGCTTTTAAGGGAAATGCGACATTTCTCTGCCTTTGCGAAATTAGTTTGTTTGCTCCACGATGTAACCCTCATGAGCTTATTCGGTGTTCTGCCACACTATTCTCTCCTAAGCTTACAAATGAGCCCGACTTGACCCTTACTTCACGCTTCTCTTCTTTTCTTCTCCTCTGGCTTAGATTTCACTTCCAATGCTGGCGTTGCTTCCCTAACTTTAGTTTCAGTGCACATGTGATGATGAATCCTCATTGCTCTTGTGGTTATACTTTTGATCATATTGCAGGTCTTCTTGAAATTCTTACAACTATTCTTCAACAAACTTGAATTGCTCAGTACCTCTCTTGACTTTTAGCTGATTCAAATTATGCTACAACACCCATCATGCCCAAGGCTCCACTATAGATACTTAGAAAACAACATCGTCTGCTCCTCAAGGAAAAGACAACAATACCTTCTCTCCTTCCCTCCATAAACTCATGCATCCCTCTGACGATAAGGTTCACCCTTGTGCATTCTCCAAATTACATAGAGTGGTTATAGATAATTTAAAGAATCAGATGCTTCAAGACAAGGTATGCACTAAAGAGGAAATGGCCCTCCTCCAAAAGTAATGGAACACATGCAACAAGGAGTTACTCGAGGTAAAAAATCATTGCAACCACCTGGAAGGGACCATCAACTATATGCAGGATGTCCTCATCAAAATATCTAAGGTAGGATCCAACTCTATGGACCAAGGGAGCAACCATAGAGAAAGTGAAAAGACAGTCAACAACTAAATTTTCTCCCTCACTACGTCTCTTAGTCTTGTTTTTTGGTCATTAGGTGCTAATATAGTTAAATATGAAAACAAAATGCATTATGTTGCTTGAACAAATTGTAAGACAATATAGTACAAATGTGATAGTCTCCATTTCAGAAAGGCTTCTAAGAAGTAGTAGTAACATCAGAACTCTAGCAGAAATGCACTCCCAACATTTAAACCTATTTTGTAAGTTGTGTGGAGTGATTTTGTATTGAGGAAGCTCCCTTCCTCCCCTCTTTTTCAGATAAATATATCATAACTAAACTTGTGTGAAAAAAAAAAAAAATTAATATATAACTTAAAGATATTTTTATTAAAAAAATGTAACGATATAGTTAGCAAGGGAGATTTAAGCCCGCATTATCATGGAAACTCTTAACTAATAAATAGTATTTTTTACAATATCATGAGCCAATACTTACCAATACCAAATGCCCAAAAAACCATCACTAATTTCATATATCACTTGTTTATATGGTATCATTTTAATTAATCAATTTATGTCAAAGGATAGAAAGAGCATAACTACGATCTCAACCTTTGATCTATGCATACTACAAATAATATTCTAGAATATCTCATTGAGGTTAAATCTATGCCACCCACCTCATAATTATTAGGCTAATAGACTTGTCTATTTTCCAACATTGTTTTTCATAATTATAATTGAACTATCAATAATTATTAGGTGCATAATAGAGATTTAATATCCGCATAATATTTTGCAATATTTTTAGTAGTACTCACAAATCAAAAGTTGAGATTTGTCTCTAAATTAGTTATATCTTTTTTTCTCTTTTCATTAAATTGATTAACTAAAAAAAATTCATATGATAAAGTGTCGTATGAAATAAGCTATGGTTTTGATAAGCCATGGTATCGTCCCATGGTATTGTAACAAAGCCTATTTATAGATTAAAAATTTCCATACTAAAATGAGCATTAACTATGTTACATGTTTTTTTAAATGTATAAATATTTCACTCATATATTTCTTCTTCTTATAAAAATTAATAATAATAATGCGTAGACTAACTAATAGAGAAGATGGTCCCTTTCCAAGCAACAATAAGTTTAAGTTGTTTAATATACAAACTTCAAGTGTGCCTTAGGGGACTTTTAGGGATTTGAATCCATTTATCCATCCAATAATACATTTTAACAAAAAGAAATCACAATAATTCTTGAAATTGTATTGCCAATTCCTACTAAAAAAAATCATTTCATCGATTACTTACAATGCTCCATGATACTAATAGTTAGAAGTAAATTAATTGTAGTGAGAGGTGCTTTGTAGATTAATATGGAAGATATGTTGTAAAGTTATGTTATGTTATGTTATACACATTTTGACTTACTTAAATTACATGAAAATAAAAATAAAATTTAAAATAATTTTGAAAAATAAAATAAAAATTATTAATTATAGTTATTATTTATTAATAACTACTAGTAATTAAAGCAACCTAGATCCATTTGAACTCCAGATCTATTAAGTGATGAGAGGGATCAAATCTCTCTAGGTGGAAACATTTTTAAATTTTTTGCACTAAAAGAATACATTTTCACCTTTATAGATTTGATCCCTATCTATGCTTGATAGATCTAGAGTTAAGATGGATCTACGCTGGTAATTGCACCAAAAGACGATCTGCAACCCAATGTGGAAGAGATGTCATAAGGTTATGTTATGTTATTTTATGTAAACATTTTCTGTTAGTAAAATTACATAAAAAATAAAATTAAAACTAAAATATGAAAAAAAAATTGATTTAGCATTATGAGTACTAATAATATAAAAGATGAGTAGACAAATTAAGAGTTACCTCCCACGAATAGGGTATTCAAGGTTCTTGTTGTAGTTTCTTTCTTTCTTGGAGAAATGGATAGGTTTTTTACTTTTTACTCACTGTTATCTCGAAACTCTCCACTTGAAGTCTATGGCATAGACCCGACTCGTATTTTTCTCATGGTGTGTCTTAAGGTTTTCCACTAACTACCCATATATTTTAGCTTCAGTCGCACCAAGAGTGTTTTTGTTGGAAGAGTAAGGGGTTATTATAGTTTTTTACATATATTTTTTATGATGGAAAACAAAGAAATTCTCAATTTTGAGCCTCAAAAATGACCACCAAGAAATTTGGGTTCAGTCACCAAATTACCTCAAACAAAATCAGATCAAGAAATGTGATCAGGTTGACATTCTAGTTTGCGAGACCCAAATTGTTTCAATTTTTGATGATGTTACCTAATATTTGTAGAATAAACCATATAATGATTTGAAAATACCTCTCCCTGCTATATCTACATTATCCATGGGAATCCTATGGAGGGTTATCCCTAGTGTTGAATATTTTAAATAGTGTTTCAAGGGATATCCATGGAGAAATTTAGACACAAAGCTTGAGGAACAAGAAATTTCACCTAACTCATTCTAAGAATAGAACCTTGAACCCTTATTCTT
Organism: Pinus albicaulis; assembly: GCA_034641835.2. NCBI lineage: Eukaryota > Viridiplantae > Streptophyta > Pinopsida > Pinales > Pinaceae > Pinus > Pinus albicaulis. Next base: position 874,557,926 of record CM076574.1, on the reverse strand, counting down.
TATATTAAACCCTATTACATATAATGTATTTGGCACAAGTGAAGGAATCAATGTTGTAGAGGTACCTTCAATATACACTCTCCCTCAAAGTACATCATTGCAATCCCCTCCCAAAAATGTTTTGCATGAAATATTAGCTTATATGTAGGAGACAACTCTAATCAAAGGTGGAATTGGTATAAATATCTCACATAGGTAACTACCTCAATTTCAGAAGGATATTTATCTAAAAATTGAATTCGTGAAGCTTTAGGAAAGTGGAGAAAATTTTGTTGCATAAAGAAGGCAGGTAAGGAAATTCCTTCTTTTGTTTTAGGGAAGGATGTTTCTATACGTAAGGAAAAATATTTAGCTAGGAAATCATTAGTCAATGAAGGGGTAAAGCTAATCATTAAAAAACCCCAAGAGTCGATTTTTTTGCTAGCACTTGTATTAATTTGACATCCCATGATGAGGAGAATGTAAATGTGCTCTCTAGAAAGGTTTGGAAGATTGAATTTTCACCATTGGTTTTCAAATTATGGAATCCACTCTTTAAGGAAAAGCATGAGTGCTTTGGATATTGTGGTTATTTATGTAATAATCATAGGTATACCATCCCACCTATGGCATGACCTAATATTTTTTAATATAGGGAATTCTTTTAGGAGTTACCTAGATCACGATAGTTCTTAACTGGATATGGGAGGAAAGCACATGGAAAAAATATTAATAAATATATACCTCCAGGGAGGTTTGGTATAACAAAACCACCCCACATTTATGCTCCTTTACAAGCTCTCTTGTTAAATCTGAAGTCAAGTTCCACTATTATATAACCTTACCACCAAGGTCTAGTTATGAAATTGGGTCGAAAAACAGAACACATACTGACATCCCTCAAGGATATAGGTCACTCAGGGGACCAAATGACCACACCAACTGACCAAACCCTAATTTGGGGTTTATTTTCTCACAACATAACCCCAAACCACATGCATGACAAGGATCAGGTGTGGTTATAACCCTCCAACCACATGCACAGGACTCCCTCCATGTTGTTGTAGCCCAAAATCTCTAGTTCGAAGGGTTCAGTCCTTAGATGTGAGTTTCCTTTCCACGCCAGCCTCTATACCACTAACGAAAAAATTCATATAAATTCTTATAATCATAAATCACATAATGACAATGCTAAACATTCAAACTTGAGTCATAAACTCAACCTAGAATGACTAGAACATATTAGAAATTTCGTCAAAGACATGGTAAACATGTAATCTATAGGTCATGAATTTACTTTAGCTTAGAATAATCAAGAAGGTGTAATTATCTTGCAATTATTTGCAATAACACTTGTTAACCCATGCATTCATCCAACATTGATGAGCTTATCAAACATAACAAGAGCCAAAACTAGTACATATCTTAAATCATGCTTATAACCAACATATCACCAAGATAATAACCATGAAAAAACAACAATTAAATAAAAATAATAACCAATATAAATACTCATTAATAAAAGTAGGAAATAACTCTTATTAAAACATGCAAAAGCCAACCAAGTTAGGTACTTCCACATACCATCTGACCATAGATTGAGCTGAACTAAATCTTTCTTTCAGCCTATCACCCTCGTGCCATATTCAAAGCATGAATGTGGGATCTCATGGAATAAAAAAATACATAAATAAGCAAGGAAAGCCATGGGCTTAACCATCTCCACTATCAAACCCGATAAAACCCAGAAAATGGAAAGGCAATGTTGAAACCACTATCAAACCCAGTAAAACCCATTCCAATGATAACAAATGAAATAAATAACAAATGAATGTACCATGTATTCACACCTAAACTAGGAAATCAAACATACAACATGTTACCTTGAAAAATTTTCTTGTTGATGCAGCCTTCTCCTTGATTTCCTTTCTTGTCCTTCACTTCCTTTCTCCAAATCCAATGTATGCCAAAGTTCTCGAAGAATGATCCAAGTGTGAAGGAAAATGAGAGAATGAGAGAATATAAGAGAGATTCAAAACTTAACTAACAAAATATTGCGAATTGATCCTCAGAAGCCTTTATATCATTGATGCCTCTACTTTCTTCATTTTCCTTCATTTTTCCTTCAACTTCCCTCTCATGCAAATATGTGTCTCTTCACCTTCATTTTCTCCTATTTTTATTTATTTCATAAATAAATGTCAAATATTTCCTCTTTTCCTTTTCCAATGCTTTTTCCAATTTCTTTCGCCATAAATAAACGAAAAGTGATGCCCACTCTAGTGTTTTTCCCAACATTTATATTTGAATATGGGTCCCATGACCTTGGTCCTATTTTGCATTTATTAACCTTTATTACATGAAATTTTAACCTAGGGATGTTACAAACCCCTCCTCCTTAGGGGAACACCGTCCTCAGTGTTTAATGACACATATAAAAAAAATGTTGGAAACCAAAACATACTTCGTATGGAGATTTATAACCGAGCTCGATGAAATATTTATAATAGAGAACTGCAGAAAACAATGACGAACATGAAAACATGAAAATCATATTGCTTGTTGGAGATTTATAACACAACTTATTGCAGTGTCTAAAAAAACATCCATATATATAGACATGTACCAAAACTCATTTCATTGACCCAACAAATAATGAAAGATACATAGCCCGCATATGATACGCCATCTCTAATGTAGCTTCATCAGGCCCAAAGGGCTTCCACTACGCATTAAATTTCCCAATTGCTCGGTGCCAAAGTATGAGTTGTTTCCGCTCCAATATGCATTGACATTCTGGATAGAATTCTCCCTTTGTTTCCACCTTTAATACATACCAGTCAATCATATGATAAACATCTTGGACATATTTCTTAAGCAATGAAACATGGAAAGCATCATGGAATTTCACTGTTGGAGGCAATTCCATTTTGTAGGCCTATGGTCCAATACCGAGGGTCTACAATACCGAGGTGACAACTTCACACATGATCTAATCCTCAAGGAGTTCCTCTTGGACTTGATGTAGAAGTACAGATGCTCCCCAACCTAAAACTCTTTAAATACCTAATGTTGATATTTGTAACTCTTCTTCTTGTGTTTCCTTCAAATTCCTCTTAATAACTTGCATTTTCTATTCCGTCTCTCCCAACATGTTCGGTCCAATTAGCACCTTGTTCAGTAGATCACTCTAGCTGATGGTAGTATTAAAACTATGCCCGTAAAGAACTTCAAATGGTCTCATATTTAAGGAATATTAATACTCATTATTATATGTAAACTCTACGAGTGGAATTTACGCTTCCCACTTCTATTATTGATGCATGACATATATCTATAACATGTATTCAAGAATCCTGTTAACCCTCTCTCTCTGTATATCTGTCTACGGATGATAATTTGTAATGAAAGCCAAATATATCCCAACACCTACAAACATATCATTCCAAAACATGGAATTGAGCATGGGATCTATGTCGGATACAATATTCTTAAGAACAAGATGAAACTTCACTATTTTCTTGACTAAAATCTGAGCTACCTCACTAGTTGATTTCATAGACTTAACTATAATGAAGTGAGCTAGATTCCTTAACTTGTCAACCAAAACCATGATGGAATCATGTTTCTTTGATTTCCTTTGGAAACCTATAATTAATTCCATGGAAATGACCTCCCATTTCCACTCTAGAATTAGAATCAGTTGTAATAAACCACATGGATGCTTACATTATGCTTGTATTTGTTGACAATTGAAACACCTAGTGACAAAGTAAAATACCTATTTCTTCAAATTAGGCCAATGATATAACTTATTAACTATTTATTCTTAGAATATATCAATATGTAATCAATGAATACTACCACAAAATTTTATGGATAACGATGCAACACACTATTTATAAAACATGTGAAAGTAGTTGGAGCATTAGTAAGACAAAATAGAACCACTGAAAACTCATAATTCCCATACTTGGTTTGGATTTTGGTCTTGTATATGTCATCTATTTTGATGCATACCTAATGATATCCCAATATCAAGTAAATCTTCAAGAACACTATTGATCCATTCAACTTATCAAAAAATTCATCAATCTAATAAAAATGATACATGTTCTTAATCGTCACCATATTCAACTTCATATAATCAATACACAACCTGAGAGTACCATCATTATTCTTCACACACGACACATGTGCACCCCAAGGAAAGACACTTGGCCAAATTTATCCCTTATCAAGAATTTCCTTAAGCTACAAATTCAATTCTACCCAATCTGGAGTTCTCGTCTTGTATGCTACCTTTGATGTTGGCACTGCTATTGGTACCAACTCAATAGAAAATTGTAATTCCCCATGAGGCTGAGAATCTGAAATATTTTTTGAAAACACATCTTGAAACTATTGTAAAATCAGATAACTCTTCAATACCTACTTATCCTCGACATCCTTACCTTTATCACTGGAAATATGAAATGAAAATAATACATACCCTTTTTTGCAACTGTTCTTTTCCTACATAATTGTAACCATTATCACCAATGTGGGATTATTCTTACCTTGCAAGATTCTCTTCTCTCCATCATCATCCAAGAATTCAATATCCTTCTCATAGAAATATACCTTAGTCTTGTGAACGTACAACAAGTCCATACCCAAAATCATATTGAACGAACCCAAAGGAAGCACATTTAGATGTAGTGACGTAGGCATATTATTAATCTAAAATGCACAAGCTCTCACCCAATTATGACCTCCTTTATTAATACCTATAACCAACTACACCAGCCAATACTCTGCATGCACTTCTATACTCAATCCACATGTATCCACCATGTCAATATTAACATAACTATAATTATATCTAAGGTTAATCAAAATGGAAACTACTTTATCACAAAGCTTACCTTCAATATCAATAATGGATTCCTGATGATCTGTCTTCTTTTGATAATTTATGATACATAAAGCCAAGGAATTCTCTAACCAACATCCCCAACTATCTATGCCTCTTTAGTATTGTAAATATGAGGTCCTCCACCCTAATACAATAGGAAATCCTTCTTTTAATGATCCTTGCCACGTATCCAATAGTACAATTGTTCTCTACCACTACCTTTATTCAGTTTCTCTCTAGGTTGAGATACATGTCCCTTCTTAGATGCATTAAACTTCTTTTAAGAAGCCAAATTATCTTTCCCACCTACATCCTAAGGTACTTCCCATTTTGGAGGCCATTTTTCTTCAGTTTTTTCATTACCTTTCTAGTCAAAGTCTTGCTCTTCAATTGCTCATAACAATGCTTCAACATCTTGATGACTTCCTCAAAAGACCACGGCTCATCATACTCAATTTGATCCTTGAATGATAATGATATTCCACTGATGAATATTTAAACCTTTGTCTTCTTGTCCTTAAGATAAGAAAAATACATCAACAAATCCAAAAAATTAGGTGTATACTCTTCGTCTATCATAGACCCCATTTTTTATCTATAGAACTCCTTAGTTCTATTTTCAATGTATATTTTGATAAGTATCTCTTCATGAAGAGTCTCTTAAAATCATGCCAACTCAACTCATCTATATTGATGTCTCTAAAAATCTTCAAATCTTCCCACCAAATTTTTTCCTTTCCCTTGAGACTGAAAATAACTATCTTAGCTTTCATATTCTATGTATAGTCATACAACTCTATGAGCTTCTTCATTACAAGAAATTGTGTTTCTACATCCTCTGGCTTCTTTAGTTCGCCATATAATGTAGGAGGCTTGGATTTATATAATTCATCTTCATATTATCCCCTCTCACTCCTCCTATATGTATGATAGTGATAATGACCATGATATCTATCTGAAATAGAAATAGTATAGAACACATAATCACTACCTTTCCTATGCGGTGTATCTAGCCATTGCCACATATGACCTTTTCATCCATGTATGAATAGTGCCCACCATGAGACCTGCTACCATATTCCCTATTGGTAATGTCCTCTTTTCCATAACTAATATGTGGTTGTCGCTATTTCTGAAAATCTGATAAGCTATGAAGGATGATTGCATTGATTCGATTTTTCTTTTCTCGAACCCTTGAAAGCCTTTCTTATGACTAAATTATCATATCATTATCCACCTTGCAAATTTCTATTTCTTCCTTCAGACTTCTCAAACTATCCACTATGTCAAGATATTACTCATCTATTTTTTTCTCATCTGATCTATAAGTAGAGTCACATGAATTGTAATCCACCATTTTTCTTGTCATCTCTGATATTGTTCTTCGTGCAAACATACTATGTCAGATAAAGAAATATAAACATGATCAAACATACCTTAGTGAATTTCAGGGGAGGCTATCTTGTTTGGAAAAATTAGTCAATATTAGCACAATATATATATATATATCCCCCAACATATCAACCTATTGACATCATCACAACCATCATGCATGATGCCACAAACTATAACACTGACTATATACATGATAAAAATAGCCCCTTGAATGCATGTATATGATTGAAATGCATGCATAAAAATAAAATCCCATAAATTTAGTCCAAGTATTTTAACCTGGAATCTCTCATACAAATTTGTAACAACATCACCCCACATTTACTTGATTTTATAAGCCCTCTAGGTAAATTTCAAATAAAGTGCCACTATGACATGTCTCAGACTTGAAACTCTAGTTATGGAAGTGGAGCTGACAAAATTAACACATACTGACATCCCTTAGGGCTATAGGATAGTTAGGGGGCCAAAGGATCACCCCAGGTGGAAAAACCCTAAGTTGGGGCTTATTTGCTCACAACTTAACCCCTCAATCGCATGCATGACAAGGCCTAGGTGTGGTTATAAGCTTGGAACTTCATGCACAACACTACCTCCATGTTGTTGTAGCCCAAAATGGGTAGGTCATATGGTGTGGTCACAAGATTAGAGCCACATTTATAGCCACATTTCTAGGCCAGACTCTATAACACTACCCATAATTTCATATAACTTCTCAGAATAATAAATTACATAATGACTGTGCTAAAAATTCAAACTAGAGTTAGAAACTCAACCTACATTGACTAGAACATACTAGACATTTCATCAAAGAAATGGTAAAAATGTAAGCTATAGGTCATGAATGCATATCCGAGTGTAAAAATTTGTAATTTACTTGAGAGTCGTTGATAAGTTCTAATTCCCGCTCACTTATATGTAAAAACACTTGTTAGCCCATGTGTTCATCAAGCATACATCAAATTATGGAACATAAAAAAATCCATATTCCTAAATCATGGTTATAACGAGCATATAAAAAGGATAACAACCATGAAAAAACAACCATTAAATCAAAATAATAACCAATACAAATAATCATGAATCACAATAGGAAATAGCTCTTATTAACATATGTAAAATCCAACCAAGTCAGGGACTTCCACGCACCATCTGACTATATATTGAGTTGAACCAAATATTTCTTTCTTTCAATCACCCCCATTCCATATTCTAAGCATGAATGTTTGATCTCATGCAATAAATCAAGACATGAAGAAGCAAGGGAATCCAAAGGTTAAAATAGCTCCACCCTCAAACTATTTCGATCTCGCCAAAACTAGTCAAGATATCACGAAACCAAAATAAGCTTGGATGTCTCAGAATTCCGTCACCATACCTTGAAGAATTTTCCCATATCAACCCACACATCAATAGCATCCTAGGGAAAATCATCTCCACCTACAACCGTTGGAAATTTTCTTGAGACCACCTCACCTAGTTCCAAAATCTTCTAGCACTTCCAAGCTCAACCAAGAAATGAATCGCATCACACCATGACTATCTAGGAAATGGAAAGGCAAGGCTGAAACCACCATCAAACCTAGAAAAACCCATCCCAATGATAGCAAATGAACCAAATAAAAAAATTCATGTACCACACATTCACACCTCAGCTAGGAAATCACACATGCAACCTATTACCTACAAAATATTCCTACTAAATTTGTTGACCCAACCTTATCCTTAATTTCCTTGCTTATACTTTTGCATGCCAAAAATTCCTACGAAATCTAATGTATGCCAAAGCACTGCAATAATTCTCTAAGTGTGCAAGAGTATGAGTGAATGGGACAATAAAAGAGAGCTCCACAAATGAACTGAGAAATGTTGTGAACTGATCCTCAGGAGCCTTTTTATCATTGGGGCTTCTATTTTTTTCATTTCCATTCAATTTTCCTTCAATTTCCTTCTCATGAAAATATGTATCTCTTCCCCTTCATTTTCTCCTACTTTCCTTTATTTCATAAATAAAATGACAGTTTTTGCCTCTTTTCCTTTTCCAAATCCTTTTCCCATTTCCTTAGCCATTTTTGTAACTTATTTTTACTCTTGTAATAGTTTGTAGTTGTTCCTTCATTTTCAAAAAAAAAAAAGAGAAAAAGAAATAAAATAAGTAAAAAATAAAAAGAGAAATTGGAAAAAAATAAAAGAAAGAAATGAAAATAAAAGGGAGAAAATAACAAAATAAAAAAAAATATTATGTCCCTAGTAGTTGCGAGCACACTTGAATGTCACATTTTCATTTTTTATTATTCTTAGCATTTCTAGACAAATTATTTTATTGTAATAATTTTATGTGATTGATTGTTGTTGAGGAATTAAATTTCAGGCAGTTTTGGATGGACAATATCATGTCCACCAAGATCAACAACCCCCAACACATTCTGGGATCCCCCACATTTTCGAAATTTAATGGAAGGGGGGGTGGGGGGAACAAAGCAGTTTTTCCTGATCCCACTTTTTATACGTGCCACCATCATGAGTATTGGGCTACCCCTCTTCTCAAAAACATAAACTACCTACCACCCCCCTAAAAACTGCTCATTCCTCCCACTATTCCTCACGTCAATTCTCCCAAGAATTCCCCCACTAATTTCGCTTATTATTAAGTTCCCCTATATTTATTCGTCACCATGTCTTCCGATGAATCCAACAGGTGACCACTAACCCTTTCAATTCTCCCACCAACATTGAAAAATATTAATAACACTATTCTAATAATGGTTAACTTAATTGAAATTCATTACAATCACCTAAATAAAAGCTACTTCCCTATCCAAAATACATTTTTTTCCCATTTTTACCTACAATCAAAGGTTCCATCTCGACACTGCAAGTGAATTCTGATAATTTCCAGCGCCTGATCATCATTGTTTTTTCGTAATTATTCAATTTTCCTCATAAATTATATTTTTCTGCAATGGATTTTCACAAAGGAAAATATAAGATACATGTAGACAATTCTATGTTACTCACTATAGTTAATTTAGATGAGTTTCCCTTGATTATACCCATTTCAAAATCGTGGAAACCAATTGTGAATTTGACCTATACGAACTTTGCAGTTGGGATTTTCACAAGTTTGAATATGTTAGTGATAAATTTTCCTTTTTGGAATCTCTACTACCTCATTTCAGTTTCCCTCAAACATATCATTTTCCCAAATTTGTTAGTTGGTGTGGAGCTCATTATTCTCCTAGTTAGAAAGTTGTTATTTATCGAAATAATGAAACCTTTTTTTATATAACACCTAAATCAATTTGTCAAGGCCTCTAATTAAACCCCTAGGATTCCCTTCACCCTTTTTCGACTGATTCTTTAATGGAAATTTACCAGAAATTATCCTTTTCATAAATAGCCCATATTTTTTAATCCTTTATGCCATAGAACTCTAAATTTCCAAGAACCAACCCACCTTATTCTTCTGCAATGTTTCGTGATATGTCTAGGTAAGTTATTCCCTTAGTTTCTTGTCTGTTATAATATCCTAGTGACCAGTGGGTAGATGAAGTTATTTTGTTTTTTTTATCAGTATTTTCTTCTGGTAAAGAAACCTCAAGCATGTTCAATTACAGTAATTTTCTTTCAGACACAATGCATGATCAGTTTTTAAAATTCAGTGCTGAAGGTTCGCTCAAGCATCAGTAATTTTTTTTCAACTTATTATTATATCATCAGTAATATAGATTCAAGTTACCATTATAAAAATTTGATGCTATAGGCGGGCCACAATTAGTAATTCACTAGACCACATTAGTGAGGAAACATTTTGAATAATATTCTTTTAGTGATTTTGTGAGTCATTTTTTGTATTTGGAAATTTTTTTGTTGAATAGTGATGTAGTTCCTAGAATATATATACCGAGATAAAAATAATTATACATTTAAGTGAATAGCCTAAGGTTGGAGACTAGTATTTATACCAGAAATTTACAAAGATAATGATTATGGATGTGATCTTCCACCTTAAAAATTTCCTCTTTTCCACCCCATAAGGATTCTTTCACTTGAATATATCAGGTAGATGATGAAAATAGATGATGTTAATGTTGTTTCCAAAAAACAAAAAAACAAGCCACAAGTTGTCCCATTCATAGCCAACACTAGAGCTACAGAGAAGGAAGTAAATAATTTGTAAAAAAAAAAAAATTTAGGTTTAATTTCAGTTGGTATTATGATCCATTAGGAATTATATCATCGGTGAGAGTTTAAAAAAAATTCAACACCCTATCTTCATTTGGAAAAACCATAAATTGAACAATATGCCAATAGAGAAGAATTGGAGGAGAATGCATTGTAGGAAGTTGAGGAGGAAATATCCAATCAGATAATATTATAAAATACAAAGGCCACATAAAAAGAGTTGAAAAGGCCAAGAGAAATCTAGTCTCTATCATGATCAGAATAACAGAAAAAAACATTGAAAGTGATCAAGAGAAGAAAGACAAAAAATGAAGAAGAAGAAGAATTCTTAGAAGCTCATACCTCTAAAGAACCTACTACAATTATTCTTACAGGAGAATCAACATTTTCATTATCATAGATTGAATAAAGCATAATAAATTATCCTTGTTTTCTTTCTTGAAGATAACAAGGTATTTTTTCAATATTATTAGAAGTGAAGAAGAAAAACCTATGCAGAATTTTGGAAACAGTCTTCCACAACCTAAACTAGATTGCTTTCTACCTTCAACAATGAAAAATGACAGTTTCAATTACCTTTTTGGAACCAGATGTACCTATACATAAAGCTTCTGAATATTATGAGACCTTTTCCTTTTCATTTGATACAAAATAGTTACATCTACTAGATCAAATTGATCTTCACAAGAAAGCAGGGGAAATGATATATACATATTTAACTAGTTTTTCCAAGTTCTGCATTCTCAATTGAAGATAGAAAATATGTATTATCTAGCAAAGGATACTAAGATTAAGGGATTTTAAAATTAGGATTGAATCCTAATGATGTAATGGAAACTTAGGAAATAATAAAAATAAGAAATTTTGACATCCAAGCATTGAGAAAACTGTTACAGTTTCCAACAACTGAATATCAACAAGCATAAGAAGTAATCCATATAGATAAATAAAAGGAGAACATGCTTTGCATGATTATAGAGCGTAATATACAAATTTGACAATGGAGGTGGAGATGGAGAAATTGATCAATGAAAGAGAACTTCAAGTCAACATTTGAGTAGGAACATCTACAGCAACGATATCTACAACATAATGAAAATCTACCAACCATAATCTAGCAGAGTAATTTTCAAAGTTATGCGATATTTGTCAAAAAATATGAGGAAATTGAAAAACTTAGAGTTCAACTAGAGAAGACCCAACACAACAAGATAAAATTTGATAATGCATATATCGCTAAAGTACAAAAAAAATCAATTTAACTAATAAATTGGAGATATATGAAAATGAATCATTAAATTCATAAACATTATCTCAAGCCAAAGAAAGTATTTGGATTGATATTAATGCAACCCTGACTGAATTATGGCCATCAATTGTAATCATTTTTTAGCAGGAAGAGTTATTTCATAAGTCAAAAGCAATAGTAACAAGTATCAAATAAGATTTAGATCAAAAGCTAAGGGGATCTACCAAGATAATGAAAGTGCCAAACTCTAAGACAAAAGAAGATTTTGAAGAATATGGATTTTAAGATAGGACTGATGTAGTCTTAGCAGCAAGGAAATTTTTGAAAAAGAGAAATTTAATGTTACAATTAGAAAACAAATGTCAAAATTTAGAAGCACGAATTAGAAATTTGATAAAAATTTTAACATTTTGCGACAAAAAGGACTCCAAGATCGACGAGACTCTAGTGGCCAATTGATTCCATTATAGAATTATCAGCACATATTGCAAAAGATAGCAACAGATAAAACCAATTTTTCCAAAGTTAGAGGGATAATCGGTAGTAAAATATTCATTGAAGGCCTAAAATATGATATTTTTATTCAACATGAAGTTCAACATATATTTATTGTTAGGCCCACTTTCGAGAAATAAACAGAATTGGATGAGGCATATAGAAAGGTAAAAAAAATGTATATCCCATATGATAAAAGGTGGGATAAGTTACTTGCACTCATTGAGTAAAATAACATGCAGGATTTCAGTGAACAGATGGCAGAGAAAGGAGGAGCAGAACACAAGATAGGAGGGGAAGAAAATAGAAAATTCAGTTTCCATTAGCAGTCATCAAACTGTAGCCTCGAATTGTGTGTTGATTATTAAAATCAGTTTATAGTACCTATTTTTGTGTTCTATTATGTAACATTCAAATCAGTTTTGGATAATATTTCATTTTGTAATAAATTTTATTTCAGATCTAGATATTTTTGAATTACACTCTATAAGTAATTTTTAATTCAAATAAGAAAGGGTTTAAACCTTGTGATGGTACAACGAAAATACTATAATATTATGAGACATTCTTGAAGATAATCAAAAGACTTTGGCTTCATTCTTGACAACTTTTGAATTCATGTGAGTTTGTCCTGTTATTTATTCATGTTTTCCATATTTATTTATGCATGTGTTCAAGGTAACATAGGAGTTTGTGAAAGGATATAGAGAATATAAATCTCCCTGACACCCCCCTGCAAAGTTCTAATCATTAGAAGGGATCAATTAACTAAATAATTGGTTTAATTTAGTTCCTCTATATATTTTAATTGTTTCCTTTGGCCATCTCTTGAGCATGTATTGTATGGTTGTAGAAAGTTTCTGCACACATCAACTATATTTGATTAATTAGATATTCATTATGGATGTTTAAGAACCATATATCTTCTTAATTTCTACATTCCAAAATGACTGAAATATTTATTCTCTTATGAATGAAAATCAACTCTTTAAGCTTCTCATATATATTTAAAATTTACAACTGTTTAAGGTTTAATAGATTGGTCATCCAATTTAATTAAAACCTTACTTATATGTTTTAGCATATATCCCCATCCTAAAACTATCCAAAAGGTAAAAAAATAATAAATTAACCAAAAGTGATGCCCACTATAGTGCTTTTCCCAACGTTCAACTTGGAATACGCGTCCCATGACCTTTGGGTTACTTTCCTTTGTTAACCTTTATTACATGAAATGTTAACCTAGGGTTGTTACATTTTGCCAAGGAGTTGTATATGGTTCTAGGGGAATACTGGCCTACAATTTTAGATTATGAAGTTCTAACATTACGATGCTGGAGGTGCCACTAACATGAGCATATGGTTAGAGATTATGTGCTTCCTTTTCAAAAGAGGGAAAATAGATCCCTAGTTCCAATTAAATGCAACAGCTTTGTACACAAGGTTTCCTCATAGATACAACGAGTTACATAGGAAATCCTAAAAATTTACTTCTAGCTTATAGTAGGAAAATGCCTCTCAAGGGAATAATTTTGAATAAGGAAAGGAAACTCTACTCCAAACAACACAACTAAATTTTTTGTAGGTACTTTGAAGGTTAACTCCCCTCCCATTTGATTTTTAATATATCTTTTAATTAGTTATGTGCTTCAATAGAATAAATTAATTCAAGTGCATTTCTTCAAATTTTTCATCCTCACCCCTCTTCTCCCCATCCTATTATGATGGTCTTCCCCCATCCTAGTGTTAAAGGAATATCCTTTCCTTCAGCTTATTTTGAAGGTAGCCTCCTTCTTTTATCTCTTGAATTAAATTTTTCTATGGTCACATTTCCATTGGATGCATCTCTCTCCCTTGTTCCCTGTCGACCTCTCCCATCCCATCCCATTTCATCTATGTGTTCTTGCCTAAGATGTTAGGGCATCCTTCCTCCTTGTCATCCTCACTTGGTCGCTTGTTTATGAAATATTTGAATCAAAGCATGTCAATTACAAACTTCAATCTCAAATGGTGGTTATAGAGAAGGATAATATCATATGGGGTTTAGTGCAACTTATACTTTCTTCAGATTAGGGCAAAATTCATGAAAAAAATTCATTCTTATATAATGTAAAGGAAAAATCCCATGTAGTTATTACAGTACAAAATTTTTTGTCCATCAAGGGGGCTCTTAAAGCAAGCCTAACAAGTGAAACTTCTTCCTTTCAATTATTTCATTTTGGAATATCCCCTTAGAAAGTGTGTGCTCAAGGAAATTTTTGAATTCAATGAACCAAACCTCATTTTTTTTCAGAAAAATATTATTTTTAGTGATCCTCTAATCCAATTCCATGAATATTTCCTAGTGGGATGGTGTTTCATATTATTGGAAGCATGTGGATGATCTCAGGGGATAACTGTGGGATGGATATCTAGGAAAATTCAAATTAGAAATGTTTGGAGTATGAATTATTTTTTGGGAGATGAGGTATTATCATCAGATTTAGATGTCTCCATTACACTGATAAATATCAATGGGAAAACCCAAAACCAGAAGAAAATTTGGGACAATCTTCTGAACAGGTCTATCTTCATCCCCAACTATGTAATAATTGGTGGAGACCTAAATTTTTCCTTTGGCCCCTCATAACCTTACATTTAATGGGAAAATATAGATCTCCTCATCAAATTCTTTAGAAGTAGACTAGTTCAAAGTAATATGGTGGATTTGGAACCTCTAAAGCTCACTCTCACCTAGAAAAATCGAAGAATAGGAAAACATTGAATTTCAAAGAGAATAAATTGCTTCATTTTGTCTTAAAACTTGGTGGAATTACTTGTTTGGAAAAATACTGGGGGTGGGGGGGCGAGGTGTATCAATATTTGAAACTTACTTCAACTTTTTATTTCTTATTCTTATTTTTTATGCTACTGTCATTCAAGAAAATAACGTATGTATGTGATTGTGATGAATACAAACATCATATATCCATTTAAATAATTTATCATTAATTTATTAATTTTTCATCCTTAAGCAATGCATCACTAATTCATTATTCATTCATTATGAGGAAACCATGAGCAGTAAAGAATAGATAAATCATCAACACAAAAGAAAAATATCAACACACATGAACACTAAGATTTTAGGTGGAAGCCTAATGTGGGATAAAACCCCCGTTTTCATTGTTTTTTTTTCTTCTTTCATTATAAATGAAAAAAACTTACAATATTGTATTGATGCAGACCCATACGAGTACACAAAAATCCACCTGGAAAAGCATACAAACATCTCTCATTCTCCAACACCCACTCAAAGTGAGCTACAACCCCATGATATCGTTTAGCATCTCCTACTAGAAGGGAGCTCCTACCACCGCATCATATTTACTAGCTACCACTAGAAGGAATCTTTGATTCCCTCACTAAAGGCTCCAACCGTTAGCACCTTTGTGGACCATGTTTCATAATATTTCATACTTGATCCACTTGACCTAAACAATCAAAATTTTAGTCCACATTTCATCATATTTTCAGACTAGACCCACTTTTATCATTAGGCCCAATACCAAATAAAAATTCTAAAAAAAATCACTGAATCAAATCACCCAACCACTTCAATCATCAAATCAATATATGAACCTTAACAAGCCAATGCAACTAGCTAAAACCAACCCATATCAGATATAAACCATTAGATAAAACAATATACCAACCCATACACTATTAGTCATCATAAAAAATAATTGATGTTACTCCAGACTCTGATAAAACATATTTCATAATGTATATGGTACTTATCTAAAGAATATATGTGTATGTATGTCCCTCCCTTGAATAATACCTACGTACCAATCTCAAATTAATGATAAATGAGTGTGAATCATTGCATCCCTAAAAAAACCATTGAACTAGACATTGAATCAATCAGAAATCACTGAGCCAATTGCAGACGAGAACATAGTTACATAATCATTAATCAAAATTCCATTCCATAACCAAATCAACCTAATCAGTACTATTAAACATTTTGATTATCATGATGGAGACATCATCAAAAAACATCAACACACATAACAAAACAGATCAAACGTCATCAAAAATCCATATTTCAAAACCCTATCATGTATATGCAACTTTCACAAAGTGTGTCAACGTATGAATGCAACATCCATGCATTAGACAAGTGTATGTATTATGAAAATACTAAAAATAATTGGTAGAATATATACGAAACTAGCTAGAAGCAGATCCACGTATTTATATGACCTTTAAGAGAAAAAATAGCATGCATATGTAATGGACCCGGGCTAAAATTTAATGTAATAAAATTCAATAAAGGCAATAATAATAACCATAGTTGATGGGACACTTATTCCATGTTTAATATTGGGAAAAAAATGCTAGTGGGTGTTCATTCGGTTTATTGTGGCTAAAAAAATATTCAAAGAGAAAGGAAAAGGCGTTGGAAAGGAAAGCTGACAATTTGACACATTTATTTATGAAAATAATGGAAATTAGGAGGAAAGGAAGGTTAAAAGTCACAGGTTGCATGTGAGGAGGAAAATGAAGGTAAATAATAGAAAATGAAGAAAATAGAGGTCTTATCAATAAAAAATCTTCTGAGGACCAGTTGATACCTTTTTTCAATTTCGTTTTGGAGCTCTCTCATTATTCTCTATCTCTCTCTCTCACTCTTGAACACTTAGAGTTTTCTTGGAACAATTTAGAATTGGATGAAGAAAGGAAAAGAAGGAAAGGGGAAGGAAGAAGTGAGAAAGGAGGAGCAGAATCAAGACACTACAACAAGATTATATTTAGGTATCAATTTGCATGTGTGATTCCCTTGCTATATTTGGTAGGCATGGTATTTCATATCATTATTTTCTATCATGGCATGCTTTTTTCTAGGTGTGACAATGTTTTCAGCCTGGCCGTGCCATTTCTACAATGCATTCATGAGATGGGTCCTCATGCTTTGGTTGAGCTATATTACCGGATGGATTCAAATTTAAGTAAGTTGCATCTCCAAAATAATAAACACATGGCCTAGTGATCCCTAAATCATATTTTGGATCGTGATAAACCCACTGTCCTAGTGACCCCTGGACCATACTATGGGTTGCGATAAATCCAGGATTGTGTGCCTTGGTGGGCCTAGGAATCCTTATCAGTGAATGGCATGATATATGGTAAATCAAATAGGTGGAATTCTCTCCCTTGGATCTGTTAGTCATAGGATGGTATGTACGGTAGATCCTAGAGGGTGGGTCTCGTTGTAGGGCCTAGTGATCCCCAGATCAAACTATGAATTATTGTAAAGGCTAAGATACTAAAGGGTAGTAAAATTCTTCATGGTGTAGGTGGATAACTCTGGTAGCATCCATGCATGTTTGGTTCTTTTTGGTTGGTTAGGAGTTCCACATTCATTCTTATAATATGGCATGGGGGTGATCAAGTGGAACATGGTAGTCCCATTCCTGGTTGGTTTTTACATTCATTAATCGGAAGTTTATTTCCTTGGCATTTGATGTGTAAATATATTGATTGATATGTGGATCCTATCACTGATGTATCCATGATATTTTTGTTTTTATTTTGTTGGTTATGAGCCTTCTCATGTTTTTATTTGTAAATGAATAAAGAATGTATATATTACCTAATTTATGATACTGCAGCTAGTTATGTAAGGGATCAATGCTTATTAGCAGTTCTCAGATAATTATGAGACCTCTATGTTTTGATCTATTATTTAAACCTGTGGATTACATATTTTTTGACATGTTTGACAAAATGCCTATCATGGCTAGTAGGGTTCCAAGTAAGTCCTTATTCCAGTATTTTATTTTTCATCATTGTTTCACTTTTATAATTCATGTATGAGCATGTCATTGAATTTTGGGAGATGACATGGGCTCTGGGCCTGAAAATTTTTCTCAAAACCAAGGGACGTTGGCACTGGTCTATGGGAAAAAGTACCTGGATGCATGCTTTCATACTCTATGGGAGTGTCCATATCCTCCAATATGCATCCATCCCTATACTGTGGAAGTGTTCAAGGGTTTGAAGTCCTAAAAACTTAGCGAGACCCAAGGGCTAGTTACCTCAGGGGTTGGGATGGTTCTTGGGAGTCTTGTTGCTGATGTGGAAGGTTTTATGAGGTTTTTCTATTGGTTCCACTTCCTTAAGGTCACCTATTTGGTTTAATATGATCATAGTAACTCTTTGCCACATGTTTACCCTAGTTGGTTGGTTACTTGGGTAGGGATGAGGGTGTTACAGAGTGGTAGTAAAGCATGGTTGACCCCTTGGACTAGCTAGACGGTTTGTGTGGGTTATGCATTCATTTCGGCTACAATCATGTTAATAATCCTTGCGTTCTATATGTGTTTTTCTTATGCATGGTGTCGGTCATGATGGTGGTGATGTCCCCATAAGACGATGTTGTTGTTGGGAAGTGCATTGTCATGATTGTATGATTGATTATGGATTGAATGTGTTTTTCATGCATACAAGCCAATTTAATATTTGTTCCTTATTCCTGCAGTTAATGTTCTTGTTGCATATGCATGGTGGTGTTCATTGTTGCAATTGTGTCTCCATGTGGAAGTTGATGGTGTTGTTGTTGGATGTGATCATCATGATTTCATGTTGGTTATGCATTTTTTATGCATGTCAGTGTCTATATGGTGTTATGCATGCATTTTCATGGCTAATATTGTTGTCCATGAGGTCATTATATGCACTTTAGGTAATCCTAATGTTTTTGATAAGATATGATGCTAATATGCTAGCTAATATAGAACATGAGATACATTTTATCGAAGTGAATTTGGAGCACTAGACTTCAAGGTAAGAGTAGATTGTCATCTAGGTTGTATGTTTGGCATGCACATATGTGTTTAATGGTTGTTATAAGAATTAGGGTTACTTATATACATTTCTTTCATTTTATTTTTGTCATGACTACATGCATGTTAGATGTTAGTGAATCGATGTGGTCATATGCACATGCATGGAATGGTCATGAATGGTAGTAGCATGTTGTTATATGAATTGTTGTTGTTTTTTATGCTAGTTAATGTGATGATTATGTTATATGTTCTCGATAATTATGGTATATGTTAACATGTTGTTATTATATGTTAGTTTATCTTGATGATTAGGGTTATCACATTAATACCTTGATGTTATATGTATCATTATAGTTTGTATTGACCTATGTAATTGGTTAGGGTTATGACATTTAGGTATGAGTCCACCTAATTATGACAGTGTGTTGTACTAATTTGGATTGACTGCGCATATGTGATTGTTATGCATGAGAGGAATTTTTTTGTCAGTTATGATGTGAACATGTTAGGTAGTTACTATTATGGATGTCATGACATTAGTTTTTTTGAGTTCACATATTGTGAGGGTATATCGTGCTAATCTATACAGATTGTGCAAACAAGATGACCTCCCCTAAGATACATTAAGCTATGAGTTTGCTTATGTCATCTATTTGGTCTTTGAGTGTTTAGTGTCTATTATGTCTTCTATCTATTGTTTGAATGGTTTATTAGTTACATGATGTTATTTTGTAACTATAAGAGAAATGATATTACTTTAAGAGGGTTGTACTAAGACATATGTGTTGAATCAACTGATATGTACTTGAATGTATGTAGGTAAAAGTTCTAGCATTATGCATTATGACAGAAGAATGTGAGTTGATTTTTGATATTGAAATGTTTTTTATACTTGGTAAATGTTGATTTCAAATGGATGAATATATTTTTTTGATATTTGGAATGTGTAACTTACATGTGTAAACAGCTGCAAGACGTTATTCTTGGTATTAATATGACAAGGTAATATTTGATTTTCTTATATAAGTAATAGTTGGGTGATATGGTAGCACATAATAAAGATTCAATTGCGGCAAGGTAGATGGTAAAAGAAAGGAAATGGGTAAGAATTAATTTGGATATGTTTGGAAACCCTAATTAGAAATGAATGAGTGATTTGCATACACGAATTATTCTTAAATCTAACCTTTTATGGATATGTGGATATGTGTTATATTTATGAACATGTATTTGATGGGTATAATAGTTGGTTTCTTGATATGGTTGGATTCGTCAAGGGATCAGAGTCCCTTAAGAGATGATATATGTATCTGGTTAGATATAATGTATTGGATCTAGCATAACAAGTAAAGGTAAGTAGTATATTGTATGTTTATATTATACAATGAAATTATGTGTTTATGGCGGTATGTTGTAGGGAATTGCATGGCAAAGAAGGCCACCATGAGATCTTGAAGGAGGCTCGGGTCAAGATTTCCTTGGAAAGCATGGGGACTTAGTCATTGTGTTTTTTGGCAGTCATTTCCCTTTGGTCTTTGTGATTTTTTTATGTTTAATTTTCAGTTTTGTTTATGATTGGTGCATGATCATACCACTTTGTTGCGGTGTCACATTTATTTTGGTTTTCATTTTTTTTTAATTTTTTTTCTTGCCTTTTATGTTTTGAGAATCTTGGGAATTGGTAGGGAAAGAGGAAATTGAATGGATCTCTGGGAGGGCTCTGTGGTACCCAACAGGTAATATAAGGACCAAAAGAAGCTTGGTGCATGAGTAAGGGGCAACTAAAGGAAAGAGTATGACAATCCATTGAACTAGTGGGGTACATTATGCTAAATGGACGATGGAAAAAAAATCACGAGAAAGGTAACATGAAAAGTAAAGTGAATGGATATGAGGTGTTAGATTCCTTGGATATTTTGGGAACTGTTGTTCTCAATGTTGTGCATTTTGTGCACAAATAAAGGAATTTCTCTTAACCTAGACCTTATGATATCTAACAACTATGTCGTGATCGTGATTATGTTGATGGTTATATATATATATACATGTATGTATGTCTGTATTTCATGTATGGAAGGGTGGTCATGTATCATGATTGTTTAATTTTGATGTTGATATGTATATATGTGTGTATGAATGTCATTTTCTAGCAGGATCATTATTTTTTTATCATAATGATTATATATATGTATGTATCTATGTATCTATGTCACGGTATGATAGGTTTTTCAAGTATCATTCTTGTGGAGGAATGATTAATTATACAGGTGAATGGCATGAAGATGTTCTTTTTCTAATGAGGAATAAAATTGGAAGAGTGGCCCTGATAGATAGACAAGGTAAGTATCATGTGGGTATTTTTTGATATAATGTGACTATACTATGCCTATGTTTATATTATGATAGGTAATGCTAAAGGATACATCAGCATAATTAAATTAGTGTGATTTATGGCATGCTAGGATAAGAATGGATGGCAAAGAGACACTAGAAGCAACTTTATTTATTGAGTCAAAATGTTCTCTATGGATGTGCAACACTACTATTGTGTATATGTTGTGCATGTTCTATATTCAGTAATTGTACCTATGGTAATGTGTACATGTAACATATGTATTATTGTGTACATATGATATTGTATGTTTGTTGTATATATTATGTTGTGTGTATATTGCATATGTGGTGCCAAGTATAGATGGTTCTATGCACATGTTGGATGTGAAATGTTGTGTGCATATCATACTATGCTCATATTGGACATGCGATATTTTGTGCGCATTTTGGATATGTCGTGTTGTGTATGTATTTCTCTATGTACATGTTGTGTATGGAGTGTTATGTATGTATGGTGTTGTGTGCATGTTGTCCATATGGTCTTGTGTGCATGATTGTACACATGGTGTTGTGTTCATGTGGTATTGTGTACATGTTGTACATATAATTTTGTTTGTAGGTGGTTTCGTGGGCATGTAATGCATGTGGCACTGCGTACATATGGTGTCATGTACATGTCATGCGTGTGGTGTTGTGTACATGTGGTATTGTGTACACATTATACAAGTGGTGTTGTGTACATTTGGCATTATTTACACGTTGTGTAGGTGGTGTTGTGGACATGTGATGTTTTCCACATGTATTGCAAGCAATGTTGTGTATGGGTCGTATTGTGTACATGCTGTGCACATGAGTCTTGGTATACATGTAGTATTGTGTGCATGTCATACATGTTTTTTTGTGAGCATGTGCTACTATGTATGTGAATGTTTTACTCATGGTATTGAGACATGTGTATTCATTTTCTTGTACTTTGTATATGTATATGTATTGTGTTGTATTGTACACCAGGTGTAGGTGTATCTTTTGTATGCTAGTGTAGGTGTATGTATTGTGTTGTATTGTACACTGAGTGTAGGTGTATGTGTTGTATACCAACATGGGTGTATTTATTTTGTGGCTTTGTATGCCATGTGTGGATGTATTTGTTGTGATGTACACTGTGTGTATGTGTATGTGGTTTAAGAGGAGAAAGGGCACTAGGTGCTTGCTGGGTGTGTGTACAAAAGAACAAAGGAAAAAGTAAGGATTGAGGAAGGATAAATATGAGTATTTTATTCTAGTCTTGTTATGCATGTGATATGTGATTTTGACTTATGATGGTTACATGTGATTTATGATTATCGTTTATGGTGATTTGATGTGATTCACAATTTTAATCTATCATGGTTTCATTTTGAGCTAACCATATGAGATATGCCTATACATGATGACTTGATCAAACAATGAGTTTGAGTTCTTGTGACTAGAAGTGAACAGAATTGCAAGTGTACCTTATTGATGAGCTACCAATGATTTATGATGTGAATTTATGTCAATTTTTTTGAATATAATGGAATTTATGTGCTTGGTATAACAAGAAGCACGAAAATTCTTGGTTGGGTGGTTGAAATTGATTACAAGCATAACAAAAACAACAAAAGGAATTAAAAAATGTAGTAGTATGTTGGTAAATCACTTCACGAGTAGGGCCATTGTGGGACACTAGTACCCAATAGTGTCCATTGATTTCCATGAGCATGTTATGACTGGTATGATGGTTGAGGTAGGTATATTCCTTGGTTTTTGTATCTTCTAATGCAAGGAAGCCTTGCCAAGTGATGGATCCCATGGGATAGGGGATGTCAGGGAACTTAGAAGGTGAGTGACTACATGAAAGGGGGTGACCATATTTCCCCAGGGACTATATAGTAGAGAAGGGAAATTTGAGGATGGATTTTTTTTTGCCATTAGCATTTCCATATGGAATAAGAGGCACATTGGGAGTGTGCCCTAGAACATTGAGCTTGTAACTCTTCACTGAGAGGACAAGTGGCACAAGATTGTAGTGTTGGACATTGGAAGAAAATTCAACTTTGGAAGTGGATTCTATAATTCCTAGGAAGGAGGTGGGTCACAGTATTACTATTGTGAAACCAACTCCAAAAATAGAAGAAAAGAGAGATACAAATGAAAATCAACAACTTTAGGAGGAAACCTCCAATACATTACATAAATGAACAATTCTTGGATGATACGAATGAAAAAAACTCATTTATATATATAGGAGTCCATGGGGCCACAATGTAATCCTAGTGGGACCACGATGTAATCCTAAGTTTACGACCTAAAAATAATAATTTAATGGCATAATAATAACAATATGGAGGTTACGGCGGTACAGCTTAATATGATAAGGGGGTTATACTAACAACAATAATGGACTATACTAGTAATATAGGGACCTAACATTCCACTATCCTTCAAAAAAGTGTTGTCCTCAACGCTTGAGTAGCTCTGGGTGCTTCTGTATAAAATTCTCATCCTCCCATGTAGAATCTTCAGTGGGTAAGTTCTTCCACTTGATGAGATACTCTGAAATTGATCGATTCCGTAGTTGTCGAGTTCTTTTTTCCATGACTGCTTCAGGTTCCAATATGGTTTTCCCTTCCCCATCAAGTTCTGGCAATACTGTTTGAACTGGAAGATTTTCACCTATAACCTTCTTTAAGCATGAAACATGGAAAACTGGATGTACTCGCGAAGAAGCAGGAAGCTCCAATTTGTATGACATAGTACCAATCTTTTGCAACACCTTGTAAGGACCATAGTACTTTGGCGATAATTTATTATCCTTCCTAGCTTGCTTGAGGGACATTTGTTTATATGGTTGCAGCCGTAAAAATACCCAATCTCCTACATCAAAACTTCTCTCGCTGCGATGTTGATTTGCCTGTTGTTTCATTCGATTTTGTGCCAAATTCAGGTTATCCTTTAAGAGTTGGAGAACTTCTTGCTGATGCTCGATGTGATCTTCCACTACTTGAACCTTCGAATTTTCCCTTAAAGATGATGTGATTGATGGTGGATGATATCCATAAAGTGCCATAAATGGGGTCATTTTTGTTGTAGTATGGAAGGAAGTGTTATACCACCATTCAGCGAGAGGTAACCACTTGACCCATTGTGTTTGTTTATCAGATACAAAACAATGAAGATATCCTTCCAAACATTTATTTACTATCTTAGTTTGACAATCAGATTAAGGATGATAAGATGAGCTATGAGCTATTTGAGTACCCAAACAAGAAAATAACTCTATCCAAAAATTTCCAGTAAAAATTGGATCTTTGTCGCTCACAGTAACCCTTGAGTTTCCATGTAGCTTTTGAATTGTGTCCATAAATGTAGTAGCAATTGTACTTGCTTTAAATGGATGAGATAATGCACAAAAGTGTGCATACTTGGTAAGTCTATCAACTACCACCATGATGACACTCTTTCCTTCGGACTTAGGTAAATCTATGATAAAATCCATTGAAATCTCCTCGCAACATTGACTTGGAATGGATAAAGGTTGTAGAAGTCCCGGGGTCTTAATTTTCTCAACTTTATTCTGCTGGCAAACCAAACATTCCGCCACAAAATTTTGAAAATCAGATTTAAGGCCATCCCAAAAAAATTCTTTCTTCACCCTGTGGTAAGTTTTTAAAAATCCTGAGTGTCCTCCTAAAGGAGAAGTGTGCAATTCCAAAAGAATCTTTTGTTTTAGTTGGGAATTCTTGAAAATATATAAGCGATATTTGTACCATAAGGAATCATTTTTCCAACTAAATGTATTAGATGTACTAGGATCTTGCTGCAACTTTTGAATGAGTGTCCACACTTCTTCGTCCTTCTTCCATTCATCCCTTACTTCGGTTATCCAATCTGGTTGGATAATAGAAATGGCACAAAGCAATGCTTCCACCTCTTCATCCTTTCTTGAGAGTGCATCTGCAACAACATTAAGCTTTCCTTTTTTGTAGATTATTTCAAAGTCATAACCCAACATCTTTGTGACTCATTTTTGCTGCTCTTCTGAAGATAGTCTTTGTTCCAAAAAGTGTTTAAGACTATCATGATCAGTTTTTACCTTGAAGTGTCTTCCCATTAGGTAAGGTCTCCATTTATTTAGTGCATGTAGTATTGCCAACATTTCCTTCTCATAAATAGCCTTTTGTAAATACTTTCCTTTGATTGGACGACTTTCAAAAGCAATGGGTCTTCCTTCTTGCATTAAAACAACACCAATTCCATTTCCCAAGGCATCACATTCCACAATAAAGGTTTTTGTGAAGTCTGGTGTAGCTAAGACCGGTGCTAGGCACATTGACTCTTTAAGATGTTCAAAGGCCTTAGTTGCTTCAGGAGTCCATGAAAATGCATCTTTCTTAAATAATGTTGTTAGAGGTGCTGCTATTCTCCCATAATTCTTAACAAACTTGCGATAATACCCTGTTAACCCGAGAAATCCTTGCAACTGCTTTATGGTTGTGGGGACTTTCCATTCCTTAATCGCTTTAATTTTGTTAGGGTCTACTTTAACACCCTCGTGAGATACAATATGACCCAGATATTCCACCTCTTGTACTCCAAAGAAACATTTGGATTTTTTTGCATATAATTGTTTCTCCTGCAATAGTTTGAGCACCCTGTCAACATGTTCAACATGATCCTTCCAAGAGCTGTTGTAGATTAGTATATCATCAAAAAATACTAGCACAAATTTTCTAAGGAAGGGTTTGAAAATGGAATTCATCAACCCTTGAAATGTATAAGGTGCATTGGTAAGGCCAAAAGGCATGACCAAAAATTTATAATGACCCTCATGAGTTCGAAATGTTGTTTTTGGAATATCTTCAGTCTTCATTCTAATTTGATGATATCCTGAACGAAGATCCAACTTGGTAAAATAAATTGCTCCATGTAATTCATCCAATAATTCATCAATCACAGGAATGAGAAATTTGTCTTTAATGGTGAGCTTATTGAACTCCCTATAATCCAGACACATTCGCCATGATCCATCCTTCTTGTGTACCAATATTACAGGAGCAGAGAAAGAACTTTGACTAGGTTGAATTATCCCCGCCTCTAACATTTCTGCAATCATACGTTCAATTTCGCTCTTTTGGAAGTAAGGATATCTATAAGGCCTGATGTTTGGAGGAACACTTCCTGGAATCAAATGAATAGCATGATCATGACCACGAATAGGTGGGAGTCCTTTGGGAGTTTCAAACACCTTGGAATGATTGTCCAAGACTTGTTGGAGATCTGCAGAAATAGATGATTTTGATGTTGGAACTTCTAGTGAGCATAATTGTGCAATTACGCCTCGTTGTTCTTTCTTTAGAAGCTTTGTCATGACATTAGATCTTATTATCTTTCCCGGCTTCCCTGCAATACCCCGTAATTCGACTTCCTTTCCTTCTGAAAAAAAATTCAAGAAAAGTTCTTGAAAATTAAAAGCTACCGTCCCCAAAGATTGTAACCATTGTACTCCTAGTACAGCATCAACACCTCCCATAGGAATGGAAAGCATTGGAATTGTCAACACATATTCCCCCATGGTTAGCTTGATATTATGGCATTTTCCAGAGCAATTTATAGTTCCTCCATTTGCAACCATCACTTGACATTCTGGTGCTAGGTATATGAAACAATTCAATTCCTTGGCTACCTTACAATGAATAAAATTATGGGTACTACCCGAATCAATCAACACTATTACCTTTTTCTTCTTGATATGCCCTTCTATCTTGAGAGTTTGAGGAGTGGTAATTCCTGCCAATGCATTACATGATATGGTCAGACTCATTTATTCTTCTTCTAGGGTTTCTTCCTGGTGTATATCCTCTACTTTTGAAGTTTCTTCTTCATTTTATTCCTCCTCTTCACAATCTATGTAAAATAATTTCTTCTCAGCACACTTATGACCTTTAGTGTATTTGCTATCACAACTGTAGCAAAGCCCTTTTGCTCTTTTTTCTTCCAATTGTTGTGGTGTCAACCTTGTAGGTTGTGGAAGTCTAGGAGTAGTAACACTTCCATCTTTATATATGTGAGTGGTAGGCTTCCTTGTCGCCATAATTTTACATTCAATTTTTCTTGCCAACCTGAATGCCTTTTCCAATGAATCAGGTTCCCAAACGCGAACTTCATGTTGGATGTTATCCTTTAAAGTCCTTATGAAGACATCAATCCTGTGTTCCTCTAGAATATCAGTTACCCTTATATTCAATTTTTGGAAGTCCTCAATGTGCTCCACCACTGAACCCTTTTGTTTGAGATTTATCAATTGGCTAAAGAAGGTTTTTCTCTTTGTATCCTCATAATGTGCTATCATTTCCTCCGTAAAAATTTACCAAGTGACAATTTTTTTACGGGAGCAAAGCCATCGATACCATACAAATGTATTTTGTTCTAAATGTAAAGTTGCAATGCGTACCTTTTGTGTGTTTTGCACATTATGGAGATCAAAATATTGCTCCATCTATAATATCCATGTTACAGGATCCTTTCCATCAAACTTCCTCATATCCATTTTTGGAATATGGTGGTTCTTCCCACCAACATTAGAGTTTATGAAATCACGATCAACATTTATTTTGTTCTCATCATGAGGTTCTTCTACTATCTTTTCACCATTAGGAAACATTTCTTGTATCAACTTTGTCAAACCTTGATATGCCTTTTAGATCATTCTTCATATTTTCCATGTTGTCTTTCTTTTTTCTTCCACTGTCCTCCATCTTGCTTCCACGCCATCCATATTAGTGTCCACGTCTTTCCCATCTTAGCTTCCCACCTTTTCTTCAAACCATCCATATTATTCTTCAAACCATCCATCTTCGCTTCCATGGATTTCTTCAAAACTTCATTTCATTTTTGTTGCTCTTTGCAAGAGAGAAATTTCGTGCACTTGCTCTTGTAATTTTGATAGATCATGTTGCAATTCTTCGTCTTCATGTGAGTCATAGTGAGAGTATTATGAGGGCTTAATGGGTGTTGAATTATTTTTCAAAGACATTTCCAAAGCCCAAATACTAAAATATTTTCTCAATATGCCGTTGAAATCACTTCAAATAGATTTTTTACACACAAGACATGCAATTCGAAAAAAAAATACACACCTTTTACTTGCTTTTGAGGAGCTCGATATTGAAATTGAATTATCTCTATACTTGTGGATCCTAAATATCTGAAATTCGGCCCTGTAGTAGTCCTCTAAATCTTCCTTCAAATGCCATGGGTCTAATCTGATTTGGATTCTTCAAGGCAAAGTTATGTCTAATCTCCCACAATGACCCAATTATGGACTATTTTAGTAGAGCAAACTTGTATGACTTTGCACGTGTCATTGTTTCCTCCTTTGGCTCTGAAATTGATAGATAGAAAACTATAGTCTGTGTGCTTGTGGCCACTTTTTACAACATTCAAATCCGATGCACAGAGAGAGAGATATGAATATTTTTCCATGGTCACCTCTTTGAGCTGAAATTCAGAAGCCTGAAAAATCCCTAACGTCCACAGATCATATCCTCCGAAAGTATTACGAAGCAAGCTCTAGGCAATTTTACAGCGATGTTTGTCGGGTTTTACTTCGTGCTCTAAAAATTTTTAGCTTCTGAAACTTTGTAGAAAAAACTTTATAGTGAAAATTCCACGATGACCTGTTTGGAGTAGCGAAACCCTAGAATCCAAAGCTCTGATACCAAACCAAAGTTACGATATCAAATGTTGAAACCAGCTCCAAAAATAGAAGAAAGAGAGATCAACGCCTTAGAAATCAGCCACTTCGAGGGGGAAACCTCCAATACATTACATAAATGAACAATTCTTGGATGATCCAAATGAAAAAACCTCCTTTCTATATATAGGAGTCCATGGGGCCACATTGTAATCCTAGTGGGGCCATAATGTAATCCTAGCCGACCTAACAATAATAATGTAAGGGCACAATAATAACAATATGGGGGTTACAGGGGTACAACAATAACAATAAGGGGGGCTACACTAACATAATAAGGGACTATACTAGTAATATAGGGACCTAACAATTAATTTGAGGGTAAGTTTAGGCTTTGTAGATTCCCTTATTGTTGATACAAGCATCATATCCTTTTATTTGATTGTTGAGAAAATGTGCATATGTGTATATTATTGTAAATATTGTATTCTAACTAGATTTATAAAGTTCCATAGACAATACAGATGTATATATGGATGTCATTTTAAATACTACAATGAGTTGTGTTATAAATCTCCATAGGAAATATGTTTTTTTTAGTAGTTTTTTGGTTTGTAGGTGTCATTGAACACCAAGGATGGTGTTCCCCAAAGGGGGAGTGTTCTGTAATAGCCCCGGTGAAAATTACATGTAATAAAAGTTAAAATTAATAACCACAATTGATGGGACACTTATTCTAAGTTGAATGTTGGGAAACACATCCCAGTGGGTGTTCATTTGGTTTATTATAGCTAAGGAAATTGGAAAAGGAATTTGGAAGGAAAAATGGAAATTTTGGCACATTTATTTATGAAAATAATGGAAAATAGGAGAAAAGGGAGGTGAAAAGGTCACAAGTTTCATGTGAGGAGGAAAATGAAGGAAAATAATGGGAAATGAAGAAAATAGAGGCATCATCAATAAAAGGGCTTCTCGGGATCAATTGGTACCTTTTTTCAGTTCAGTTCTAGAGCTCTCTCATTATTCTTTCCCTCTCTCTCTCTTGTACAATTATAACAATTATATTTTTCTTGGAGTTGGCATTGGATCATTAAAGGAAAAGAAGGAAAGGGGAAGGAAGAAACAAGCAAGGAGGAGCAAGATCAAGCAGTTAAAAAAAGATTCTTTATAGGTATCAATTTTCATGTGTGAATTCCTTGTAATATGTTTTATGCATGGTATTGCATGTGGTTATTTTTGGTCATGGCATGGGTTTTTCCAAGTGTAACATTTTTTTTAGCCTAGCCTTACCATTTTTGGATAGCCTTGATAATATGTTTTCTCTTGCTTATGCAGAGATGGATTGTCGGATGGATTCAGATTTGAGTGAGGTGGATATCTGAAATGAAAAACACATGGCCTAGTGATCCCTTAACTATAATCATGATCATAGTAGAGCCATTGGCCTAGTGACCCCTGAACTAGACTGTGGGTTGTGGTAAAGATAAGATTTTGTGCCTCAGTGGGCCTAGAAATCTTTGTTGGTGAATAGTAGGATATATGGTAAATCCAACAGGTGGATTTCTCTCTGTTGGGAATAGTAGTCCTGAGATGGGATGTGCAGAAAATCCTAGAGATTCGGTCTCGTTGTAGGGCCTAGTGATGCCTAGATCAGACTGTGGATTACAGTAAAGCCTAAGAGACTATGAGGACACAAAATTCCCCACTATGTAGATGGAGAACTCTGAAAGCATCCATTATTTTTTGGTTATTTTTGGTTGGTTAAGTCTCACATTCATGCTTGGAATATGGTACGAGGGTGGTTGTCTGAAGAGAGATTTGGCTTAGCCAATCTATGGTTGGGTGGAATGTGCCAGTCCAATCCGTGGTTTATTTTTACATTCATTAACGAGAAGTTAATTTCGTGGGATTTTGATGTTTAAATGTACTATTTATATGTGTATCCTATGGTTGATGTGCCCCTGATATTTATTTTTTTATTTTTCTAGCTATGAGCATGTAATTTGACATTGATTGTGTATGGATCTTCCCATTTTTTTTTTAAATTGATAAAAAAATGTATCTATGACCTAATAGATAGATGATTCTCATGTAAGTATGATACCCCTATGTTTAGATATGCTATTTAAACTTGTATATTACATATTTGCGACATGTCTAACGAAATTATCATCATGGCTAGCAAGGGTCCATTCAATTCCTTATTCCAGTACTTCCTTTTGAACCATTTTTTCACTATTTATTTTATTTATGTGCTTGTCATTGAATTCTGGATAGTTACCTTGGCTGTGGGCCTAAATAGTGGCTCAAAAATCAGGGACATTTGTGCAAGTATGTGGGAAATTGTTGCTAGATGAATGCTTGTGTACTCTGTGGGAGCATCTAGAGCCTCCCAAGCACACCCATGCCTATAATGTGGGATAATCCGAGGGTTTGAAGGCATAAAACTTCAATGGGATTGAGGTGCTATTTACTGGAGGGGTTGGGATGGTTCCTAGGAGTCATTTTCCTAATGTGGAAGGTTTGTATTATGTGTTTCTATTGGTTCCACTTCCTTAAGGTCACCTAGCAGGTTGAATATGATCCTAGTAACTCTTCGTCACATTTTTACCCTGGTTGGTTGGTTACTTGGGTACTTGTGGAATGAGGGTGTTACAACATATCTGAAATAAAAAAATCATACGTAGCTTGCAACCACAACACACAATTTTCAAACCTTACTGTCATAAATTCATTTCATAGTATCGTTATTACCACATAACTATCATTGTTATCTATAATCATAAATAGATCAGGATACCATATTCATTAGTTTTTACTATACTTTCAGATCTGTTAGCACTCTGTAATTTTTCCAGCCTATGAAGACAAAATCAGAGGTAAACAAAAACCGCTTGAAAGCTGGATTATATCCCATCCATCCTCAAAGAGGGATCTATCTATATGAAATTTTCAGTTTCTTAAATATTAGGCTAGGTATGATGTTGAGAGGGATAAAGCTTTTAAAGGTTTGCTGGAAGGAGAGAAGACAAATCCATTGGGCATGCAGTCATGTCAAGTTTATGGTTTCCCAATGATAGGATGAAGAGATGAGAGGTCTTCTATAGGGGAAAGGTAGGAATTCCTATTGGTGTAATCAAATTAATTCATTTCAAGAGGGTGAGTAGAATAATGGTGAAAACAACATATAGAGCATCAAACCATGGGATGAATTCTAAGTGTTGTTTAAGAAGAAAACATAGACTGTTTGGAAAAATATATCAACGAATTTCTAAAATGAATTATGAGATCAATAATGATCTAAGTAAACATGAAGACATGCATTCATGGTATGGAAATGACAAGATACAAATTTACAAGATCTGAAAGCACATCACCATAGGGAGTTGACACAAGAATCCCTATAAAGTCAAACCTTTGTCTTTTCATTCATTGGAAAATATTTAGAAAAAAATACAATCCACACAAATTACCTTCTTCTGCAACCTGACCAATGCTTTTATTCATTACAATTACTACATAAATATACTAAAAAAAATCATTTCCCACCTCTAGGAACCAAATTTGTTAATAGGATTTATGTTTCTAGCTATTACAGTGAATATAGAACTATTTTTCTTAAAATTAGGAACTGTTTGAAAAAATAATTTTCAACCATATTTATATTAAATACTAAGTCTAAATCAAGCTTATAAGTCCTTAAAATCCCTGTAACATTTACCATGAGCATAAAAACAAATTACATGAAGTTTTGACATGAAATGCTCAGTCTGAAGGATGATTGTGTGGAAGTGCAATGTCGACGCTGCACAACCTCCTAGTTCAGGAGAACACAGAAACACAGTAGAGAAGCATAATAAATCCATGGTTGATGTATCCTTTTCCAATCTCTGAGTTTATTTATTACTGTTACATGTGTGAAATAGCCTATACATCGTCAAATTCCTCAAAAAAATTATTTCATCACACAAAGCTCCCAACTCTTAGAATTTCACCTACTCAGAATTTCACCTACACGAAAAGCACATCGCCTGTAAGAACGCACAATGCAACCTTTTATCCATGGCTTTATCAAAATTGAGTTCTCTAAATAATATGTACAATATACTAATGATGTTTACATTGATTATACCCATTTACAAACCTCCATTTTTAAAAATATGATAAAATTCCTTATTTCCATCAAAACTCTAACGCTGATGCTTGGACAAAATACAAAATGGTTAATTGAGTTGTTACTGTAAAAAAAATTGATGGTTTCTTGAATATAGTTGACTGTACTCTAAATAAAACTTCAAACAGTATATGACCCCATTATACAACTGCATTTAACCATCATTCCTCGATTAAAAACAAAAAAGGCCAAAATTTCTTTGATTTACTAGTTTAAGCATTCAAATTTTTTCTAATTTAGCCAAACAATCAAGTTTAGATTCGTCCTTCTCTTTTATCTCCCTTAATTTTTGTTTGGAAACCCTAAAATCCTTCCTCATGGTAGGGCTCTACCTGCATCTATTTTCCAGCTGCCTATGTTGTGGGAAAGACCTCTTAAACATATACTTAGCATTTTCCATCTTTGGTTCATACAATTTCAAAATATCATACATATTTTTCCTATCATGTTCATCCTACTACTTAAGTTCAACAATTTCACTTTGGGATTTCTTCAACTTCATCCTCAATCTATTAAAACGATGGTGACCTTCATCCACCATAGTTTTCTTTTCTTCTTTCACTGCCTTTTATTCCTAAATCTGTAATTTTCTAACTGAAGATATAGTGATTGTAGATTATGGATCTTCAACCTCTTGAATGCCCTCTCTCATTATCTTCTCCTTTCCTTTATGTGTGGTGAGAGATGGTGTGGCCTTTTTCACTAGTTCTTCTTCACTAAGATTAGTTGTCCTTTTTCTTGGGTGTTTGTTATGTTCTTTCCATGACTAATCGCACACGTAGGGGGGTCATAGGGGGGATGATAGGCCACGTTTTTTCTGTGTCGAGCGTAGCAGGGGGGGTGGAACCCCCCCCCTTGTTAGGGGGTTTGTAGGGGGACAATATCCTCCATAAAAAAGTTCCAAGGCAGTGCCCCAGGAAATTTATTTTTGGACCCTATATTAGGTGGGAAGAC
Source organism: Pinus albicaulis (assembly GCA_034641835.2). Lineage (NCBI taxonomy): Eukaryota > Viridiplantae > Streptophyta > Pinopsida > Pinales > Pinaceae > Pinus > Pinus albicaulis. The sequence goes on along the minus strand of CM076574.1, from coordinate 874,523,717 downwards.
CTACCAATGGTTTTTTCATGGGTTTTTCACATGATGGTTTTCTGTCCATGGTATTTTGTAGATTCGGTCAAGGGAACTATGGTTGTATTCTAATCTAGGGTTAATGGATTGGGATTTATGAATGCTTTGGCATGTAGATATATGTATTGTAACGTTGAAATAAATATAGTGAAAAATCAATCTGGTAGTATCTGTTTTGGGATCCAAGGGAAAACATCTATGTATATGTGTTTTATGTTTTATGTTCTCACCATTGTTTATTTTCCATTTTTAAGAATTATTTTGAGGGTAATTTATGTATAGGGTTAAAACCTACATTTGTTATGAGATTTATTTTGACTTCAAGGGGACGCCTTTGCTGCTGAGGGGTTTTTCTCAAACATGTGGTAGACAATGTTCAGTGGAAGATCTACATGATCTATTCTTGTAGTGAAAGAAGAAGGAGAGGAGTAGAAAGATAGAGATCGATAGATTTAATGGTAAGCGTTTTTATTTTTGGAAGGTCGATATGGCAGATCTTCTGGTAGATACGGGTACTAAACCAATGAAAATTTCAGATGAAGGCTGGGAAAACATGGATTGAAAAGAAAAGAGCACAATATGATTGTGTATCTAAGATTTAGTATTATTGAATGTATTTTGGGAAGCTATGGAAAAGGGTTTATGGGAGAAGTTATGGATTGTGTAGTAATCTAAGTCTCTGGTGAACGAACTATTCCTACGTAAAATTTGAAGTTGGGAAATTTTTTTGTTTTTTTGATTGAAAATTGTACCTTTATGTTTTTTCAACTTCAACTCCACTAAATCTATATTTTTAATGCAAATTATGTTTATTAAAAACAGAATTGTAGAGAATTTTCATCTTCCATACTTCCATATTTTAAAATATATATATATATATATATATATATATATATATATATATATATATATATATATATATATATATATATATATATATATATATATATATATATATAATATTACGTAAAGGGGTAAATTTGTTGTTTACTAACTGCATATACTTGAAATTTTCAGGAAAACATAAATAGTCACTTTTTGAACCCTAACTTTTTTTAGGGAAGGTTATTCATTTTTTGGAAATAAACCATATCATCATAATCTGCATATATTGCACTAGTGCACTGACTATTTTTCGGTAATTTTCAGATTAAATCACTATTTTTTATTATTTTTTGAAATGGACGAAGACAAAAAAATGGTGATGTTTCAGTTCATTTTATGAGCCCTAGATTTTCTTTTCAATGTGATTGTCAATAAGAAAAATGAGAGTACCCTTTTGAAGTAGATAGGGAGAGGAAATGCAATATGATTTTTCTGAATTTTTTGGTGTCATCATTTTAAAGTTATTGAATTTTCATTCAGTGCAATTTTCTAAACAATGAAATTCCACAGTGACACAGTTTGGTAAAAAATTAATAACAAATTGAAATATTTAATGAAACTCCACAAATCTTACATCATCAGAAACTAGATTCAGAGATGAATCTAATGGTACCTAGTTCGAAATATAACATTTTGTTTTTGCAGGTGTTCCGCCCCTCCAAAGTTGCAGGTTCCTGAAAACTGCAGAATTTTTTGGGTTTTTCGTTGACTAGAAACTCTCGGCCGAGATAATGTCTCAGACGAGACATTTATTAAACTCTTGACCGAGAAATTTAAAACTCTCGACCGAGATTTTAACCCACCACAAGTTACATTTAACCACGCGGCCAAACTCTTGGCCGAGAGTTTGCGCCCGAGAGTTTACCCAAGGAAACTCTCGACCGAGAGTTTAGCCTAAATGTTTTTTGTTCCTTTATCGGAGTCCAATCTCATTTCAAAAAACCATTAACAGACTATAGAGCCTTAAATATTCAACGCACAGTTGTTTCCTGGATTCCTTTTAGCAGTCACCAATTCATACGAAAAAGGTGGCACAATAAAAACTTAACGATGTAACCGTGTGCAATTGCTGGTGTTAAAAGAGGTTGAAAAGCCTGCCATTTCTCCTCTGTCACTCTTTGCAATCGCAACGGATTGGAGCGGGGGCAAGAGGGCAATGGCCGACTTCACCACGTCAAGTCATCGAGCCTGCTGGTTCTTCACCGCCAAAGAGCTGGTACAATTTTAACAGCCTTAATATCCCTATAAGCTCTGTACTGATCATTTAGGTTTTTATTATTTTTGCGTTATTTTGTTGATACTTCTATGTATGTAATTCTGAAATGCGATGATTTGTGCATACTTATAGGTAGTACTGTAAAAGTAGTGTTCTAAATTATTTTTCAATGCGGAAGACATGAATCCGTATTTTTGTTGTAATTCAACGAATGGATTATTTTAACTTTACCTGCTGCCGATAAAAGCATTTGAAAGGGCTAAGAGCATTATAAGTGCAATTAAATGTAAAAGCATTTAAAATTATTTATCTATAAAGGATGCAATTAACTGTAAAAAAATTTAATCATTAGAAAAATGCAATTAGATGGGAAATAAGTGTTATGTTAAATAAAAGTAAATAAATTAGGGGACACCCATGGCCTGTTGATGGTCACGACTCACAAGTCCAAAGAGAAATTCTTGTGAGTTCCCTCCCCATTAACTGGAGTTCAATGTGCCCTATAGATCGAATAAAGGTATTGCAATTAAAAATGAAAGAGAATAATTTATGTAGTAAACGAGTTCCTTTTTGTATATGATGATGATGTTTGCTATCCGCAAAGAGTAATAAATTATGATGATGTTTACTATCCGCAACGACTAATAATACCTATTAGTTACTGTATTTTTCTCTTCCTGTAATATAATCCCACAATCAGGAATATTTGACCAGAATCTCGCGTTCTCCATTCCGGCTCGGTTTGTTATACATTAATGTCTAGCTATACCCATCGATCATGTGCTCAAAAAATCCGGCACCGTAACTGCTACAAATTTGGAGCTGGTAAGATGCATGGCTGGTATCATTTAAACTATTATGTCGTTTGACACGATTTTTTTTAATTCAGGAAGTAGCGCGGCTTGAGCTTAACGTACAGTCTAAAACACAGAAAGAAAAGAGGGAATTCCTTGCAAGACCCCGTTGGTTGGTGGTCGTTTCAACTCTAGCGATGGTATTTACAGGCGCTGCTTTATTGGAAGTGTGCCTTCATGTGTACCACAAATTAGCGATTCCTGACAAGTTGATGTTGGGTTTTATTGGCATCGTGCTCATACTCATCCCAGTGATAATAGAAAGGGCAGTACATGCCTATGCTTATTTATATCATTCTCGGCACCCCCATCGCCATTCCATATTAGTAGCTTGAAGACCAACATGTAACAATCAAACTCTCGGATGAGAGTTAAAAAAACTTGAGTCTACCTGAGAGTTTATGTCAATACAACTCTCGGATGAGAAAATGCATAACTCTCATCCGAGAGAATTTTAACTCTGGTTAAACCCAATCAAACTCTCGGGCGAAATATTTAAAATCTCTCGGACGAGAGTTTTTAAAACTCTCGGTCGAGAAATAGAGTTGACTATTTTCTCGGATGAGAAATTAAAAATTTCTCCCAAATTCTAACCATCCGCCAAAAAGTGTTTCCCAACTTCGGGATTTTACTAACGGTCTAAGCATCAAGGATGGAGATTTGGTGACAAAGCATATAAACACATTTAGTACTATGGTAAGCTAGTTAGTGGTTAACACACATTTCATTAAATTTGGAAATTTTCTATTACAAGGCCTTCAACAACATTCATTCTTTTGTAAATCATCATATTAACTTAATTTAAGATAAAAATAATTTAGGATTGTTAAACGAATTAGAGACCATGAATAGGTCAAACATGGGGTTGTTAGGTACAATAGTATAAATTCACAATAAGAGTGTAAAACATAAATCTTAGAAACAATTTATTTAAGGTAAATCATATTAGTATGCCTAACATCCAAGAAATATATTATAGTTATGGATAACATAATAGAGCCATCGATGTTTGATTTTTGTGTTAGACGACTCTAACCCCCTTTCCCACAACCTATTGTACTTTCACCAAGAGGAGAAAATTATAAGAATTGTTAATGGGGAATAATTAAGTGTGAAACACAACTTAATATGGATTTTAGTTGAAATTTATATAGTCCTCATGCTCTTTAATTATTAAATACTTAATGTAACTACTAATAATTTATCATTAAAATATCAATTTTGAATATTAAATATGTATTAAAATTCATTTATCTATTACACATGATTTTCCATCAGGGAAAATTTTAAGGATGTAAAATTATTTTGAAGTTTAAAAAATTGGTGAATCTCACTAGTCCCTAATGTGAAAAATATAAAATATTTATTAATGTATTTGCAAAATTATTCAAATTTATAATGATATTATATATATTGTTTATATAATGTTGGCAATTTTTAAGGTAAAATAATTTTATATTGTAAAATTTGGGTGAATCACTTTTATAAAAAAAATGGAAATTGGCGAATATTTTTTTTGGAAAAACCATGGAAAATTAGCCCACCTGCGAATATTAGCCCCTAAAATTTTCCATGTTTTCCATGTGATATAAATAAACCACTTAAAACCCATTATCAATAAATTATAATTAGTTTTGTAAAATATTTATCTTTACTTATATTAAGAGATTTATTTCGAAAATATAATATTACATTTATAAATGTGTATCTATACATATAACTAAATGGAATACAATAAATAGCTTCATGCCTTGTTAGCTTCAATGAGATTATTTTAATTACAAATAGTTTATTTAATAATTAATTTTTACAAAATGTTAATCTTAATGGGAAAATCATGTCATATGGTGGAAAAAAGTTTAAAGATGTTCATTTGTGACGCAACTCTTGAATGAGCCTGAATAGTCTACTTAATGCTTGACATTATGAATTAATTAATCCAATGATGTTTTAATAGAAAAAAAAAAAGTTACAAAGAGTTTTCTTTTATAAATAACAATGTCACATTTATACATTCATATTAAACCACATGATAGGTAATAAATATGTTCATTTGTGATGCAACTCTTGAATGAGCCTGAATAGTCTACTTAATGCATGACATTATGACTTAATCAATCCATGTTTTAATAAAAAACATTTTTTAACATATAGTTTTCTTTTAGAAATAACAATATCACATTTATACATTCATATTAAACCAAATGATAGGTAAATAAAAATCAATCAATTTGTATATAAAAGACATTGATTTAAAAATGCATAGATAGAAAAAAATATTGATTGAAAATATAATAAACCACTTAGAACTCATCATCGATTGATTTTAAATTATTATTTTTTCTAATAAATGTATCTTTAATTACATTAAGAGCTTTATTTCAAAAATATAATACATTTATAACATTGTATCAATGCATATAACTGAATAGAATTTAATATGTCATGCTTTATGTCTAGTTGGCTTTTATTATTTCAATTATAAATGACTTATTTACGAATGGAAATTTACAAAATGCTAATAGGGATGAGAAAATCAAATGGTGTATGTTGTAAAAAGTTTAAATACATTTATTTATGACCAATATCTTAAGAGAACTTGAGGAATCTACTCACTATTCATTATCAATTAATTATTTCATGTTTTGTTAGGAAAAACATTTCATTTTACATGGAGTTTTATTTCAAAAAAACAATGTCGCATTTATACACTTATATTAAACTTCATGATAAGCAAATAAAAGTTGGTAAATGGCTTTATATAGACCACTTATAACTTAGTATCCATTACTTTTAATTTGTTTTATAAAAAATATATATTTGTTTACATTAGGAGCTACATTTCAAAAATATATCACATTTATAAACTTCTATTAATGCATATAACCAAAGAGAATACAAAAAATAGCTTCGAGTAATGGTGGATTCTATGAGATTGTTTAAATTACAAGTAAATTATTTAAGAATTGAAAATGAAAATATGTTAAAATGGATGGAAAAATAAATGTCTTATGGTGCAAAAAGTTTAAATACAAACATTTATCATCTATCTCTTTAATTAATCTAGATGGCCCACTTAACACATTTTTAATTAATTTTCCATGTTTGATATAGAAGAGCATTTTGTTTTACATGGATTTTTATTTAAAAAAAGTACAATATTAAATTAACACTTATTTTAAACTACGCAGTAGACAAATAAAGGTTAATAAATGGATTAATTATTAACTTATATTGGATAGATGATTACATACGCAAATAGTTGATTTAAAAAAAATAAAAAAATAAAAAAATAAAAAAATAAATTATAAATTATAATCAAATGCCTTACAATTTAAGGAGTTTGAAGTATTCACATATGACCCATCAACGATTAGCGTAAATAGTCCACTTAATACTTATTATCAAGAGATTATTAATTTTTTTTTGGAAAAAATGTCTTACAGTATATCGTTATTCTGTATCACATTTATACACTCATATTAATGGATATAACTAAGTAAAAATCAATAATATAATTATGGCTCATATGATATGATTTTAGTTTATTTAAAATACAAATTTACAAAAAAGAAAAGAAAAGAAAAGAATCTTCAAATAAAGTTCAAAGAAATAATTTATCTATGATAGCGTCCAATCAAACCTTGATAGTCCACGTAGCAATCATTCATATAATATGATGAAAGTGTTGTCCTTGATGGCAACCCACTTGATGAAGATGATGGAAACCTACTTAATGAAGTTGTTCTTGATGCTTGATGAGTT